>JAABOM020000001.1:1586069-1600050 GCA_011800125.2 Solanum clarkiae
TTACAACCCCCCCCCCCCCCCCCCCCCCCCAAAAAAAAAAAAAAAAAAGATCTAATCATCTATTCTTACATTGCTCTACTGAAATGAGATTTTGTTGGGAGTACATAGAAAGACTAACCAATGAGCTTCTTGCAAGCAGATTTGCGGACGTTAAGAAGAAAATAATGCCTTCTTGGTTGGTGTAATCAATGTTACCTCATAAGTAGATTGCTATGGTTCATGAGATGGATTGAGTTTGCAGTTTGCTAAGGTTAGGGCTTCTTTAGGTCATATTTTTGTGGAACTACTTCTTTAGGTCATATTCAATATAGTTCGTCAAGCTTTTAGGCTATTATAAGTAGATTGCAACAGTTCATGAGGTGGATTGGCCTATGAGGCTCATTTATAACATATCAAATTAGGGCTGGATTGGTGTTCTCATTCTTACGTAGTAACAATATTGCCATGGTTTAATGGGATGCATTGAGTTCGTGATCTGCTTAAGTTGGGCTTCTTTAGGCAAAACTCAATATGGCCTTAAAAAAACTTTTTAGTAAGAAAAAGATGAATAAAACATCTTCTGTTAGGCTTCGGATTTGTAGCAGTAGTTTAGACACATCTCCTCTTTGGTTACACTCACCAACATTGATCTTTCCTTATCAAACTTCATTTTTCATGTAAAATAACTCCATAACTCACTATAATGAATCTATATATTCAGGTATTAATTTTACCCTCATAATCTGAACTAAGTAGGCGTTTGGTCAGGCAATTTGGAGCCCAAATTTGAAGTTGTGATATGAAATAGACTTTTGTTTATGACATCTCAACCTGATATAAAAAATTGAAATACTTAACTTCAATCTTAGATCCCAAATTCTCCTATAAGTAGGATTTCAATTTTTTAAAATTTTAAACTTTTTATTTCCTTTACTTGGTTAGCGCATCATTTGTTGTTGCTTTTCTTCATTATTTTCAACATGTATTCTTCATTACTGCACTCTTTCAAGCCTTCCTATTTTTCAAAAAAAAAAAAAAAACGTTACTTGTATAGCGGTTTCTTTACGTGTACTGAAGTACGACCTAAAGAAGTGTAGATGTAGCTAATTGCATATTAGGTTACATAGTGGACATGAACTCAGTTCCATTCTACAAACTGGATTATTCTACATATAGGTAAGATTGTTTTGAAACATGAACGGAAATTAATGTTATATGAAAACTGTGGATGGTGTGTGTGAGTGGGGTGGGGGATCCAATTCACCCTAAGAAATCACGATTTTTGAAGTTAAAGATGTTTTTGAAATTAGGTCTGGATGCTTCTTACTTGTATTAGTCCCATTCTAGCTAGAGACTTGTATTTTTGCGTGAGGGTAACTGAGAAATATCTAAAAACCCTTATTTTCCCTTAAACAACTTGTTTTTACTTTTAAAATGAGATAGACATGTATAGAGCTGAATGATGCATAGATAGTTGAGCAATTGATTGACAGAGAGAATTGATGAGTATCAAATGGTCTAATTGCTACTTATGGGGACGGCGTTGTTCAATTGAGCTGGATTTAAAAACCAACTGCTACAAGATCACCAAGCATCAGGAATAATAATTGGATTGCTAAATCTTGTAATCAAAAAATCGCCGTTGTGTGTTTCTGGAATGGTGGATGCAATTCACACATTACCAGGGTTTGCTAGTGAATTGTGATACCTCTGGGTGTAATGCTCAAGATTAAGGAATGCTTTTCCAAATCATGCAATTTTGCTGGGAATCTAGTCTAATGTGTTGCATATTATGAGAATTTTGTAGTTTCATAAAGATTGAGCAGACAATTCTTAGAACCTGACTGTATTTTATGAAGGTTGATGCAACAAAGCGTGGTGGTATTGCCAGATTTATAAACCATTCTTGTGAGGTGATTTTCTTACTGTTGAAATTATATACGACTGACATGAAGTTCCATAGGATTTCAACTCGATAACTTCATCTGTTTGATCTTAACAAATGTTGCAGCCGAATTGCTATACGAAAGTCATAAGTGTTGAGGGTCAGAAAAAGATCTTCATATATGCTAAGCGGCATATTACAGCTGGTGAAGAGATTACTTACAACTACAAGTTTCCCTTGGAGGAAAAGAAGATTCCCTGTAACTGTGGTTCTAGGAGGTAAGACTTCTGTCGGTGATTGAATTTTTATCTATATTTTTGTCGTGTGTGTGATATAACGGAAAGTAATGGACACAGGAAGAAATTTATTGCTAGCTTCTAATGGTGAAAGATGATCTCTTTAACAAGATGATAATTTATGTGATTGTTATAAGCTTTTGATTTTTTTCTCTGACATTTATTTCTCAGGTGATGTGTTAGAACTGTTATTTCAGTTAGCTTTCTATATTTAGAGTGTGTTTGGTACGAAGGAAAATGTTTTCATGGACAACAAGTTTAAAAAAAATTACACTCTTTTTTAAAAAAAAATTCTTTTTGTGGGTGGGTGAGGTCAGGGCTTTTGGGGGGGGGGTATGGATTGGGCTCAACCCGCTAATTTTAAAATTGCTCCCACCTTGCATGACAATTTTTCTCATTTTCAACCTGCGTCGCATAAACTTTTAAGTTCTTTGCTTGTTTAATTTAGTTTAATATGAAAAATTAAACTTCATAATTTTCTTTCATTTTCGCTAATTAACATCTTAACAACTAATTTTAATTGTTTCTAGTTAACATGTCAACAATTATTTTTTAATTAATAATTAACTATTTCTAATTAAAATTGCAACAACTAACAATTTAACGGATATGTCTTCTTCAAATGTTAAAAAGAAGTTAGAACTAAGGTCACTGTTTGCTATAAAAAGTTTATTATATTTAATTTTTACTAATTACAAAGATTTAATTTCTTCTAAAAAAAAAGATTTAATTTTCTTTGAGTTCCTATTTGGTACGTTAAACTTGAAGTATTTTTTAAAAATTTTTTTTTTTTGGTTGGGGGCTGTGGGTCGGTTTGGAGGCAAAAAAAAAAAACCTAAAACTTGAAGTACTTTTTAAAAATTTAATTTTTTTGAGTTGGGGGCTGTGGGTTGGTTTGGAGGTAGGGATGGGGGTAAAAAATTTGATTTTTTTTTTAAAATTTTAATTTTTTGAGAGGTTTTGTGTAGGGGAGGTATGGGGTGGGCTAAGAATAAAAAATTGTAATTTGAGATCGGAGGAGTTATGAAAATGTTTTCCCTATTTTTTGAAGGAGTCATTTCCTTGAATCTGAGGAAAATAAGTTGATTATTAAGTACTAGAAAAAACCTTACCTTAGTTATTATATTAATATATGCATTGTCTCATCAGGTGTCGTGGCTCGATGAATTGAAGTGCAAAGGAGCTGCCAGATCCAATGTGGTAGGTACTTTAATTTGCTTCTGAAGTTTCTTGAGTTTATTCTGTTTCCTGCCTCTTTATTTCAAATACCAACTCCTTTTTTCTTCTTAGGGATCCTTTCTTAACTTGAGTTGCCAAGGACACCCCTGCTACTGTTCTGCACCTAGATTTTCGTCCTCGTGCAAATCTAGTAAGCAAAGGCATTATCAATACCAGTTCTTTCTTGTTTATATTTCTAGAAACAAAAACCAATCTAAACATTGGAGTGGAATTAGTGTTTTCTGAATATAGCCATGTTTTGCTCCTTGCGTTTGATATGCATTTTATTATTTGTCTCTATTTGCAATGTATCTCAATCCTGCGCCAAGATATGTTGCCTTTGAATGGTCGTGGATGACTCTTCCCTAGAATATACAGATTGGAATAACACATACTTCGCAGACCCCACTTGTGGGATTCCACTGGGTATGCTGTTGTTGAGAATAACATATACTCAAGTGTTTGACCTAACAAATATGAAAGAACTTAAAAGACGTTTGGTAGAGTGTATTAGTAAAAATAATGCATGCATTAACTTGGTGTATTAGTAATATCTTATTGGTACACTTTTCATGCTACGTATAACTAATGCATTGTGTATTAAATTGTGCAGTACTAATACCATGGATTTCTAAGTATTAGTAATGCAATGGTTTTAATGCATGTATTAGCATGATTAAAGACCCAATTGCCCGTCAAAACCTTTTTTTACATCTTTTCCATCATAGTTGTGAAGGGTATCTTGGTAAATAAATTTTTTAGGCTATTGCATGCTATTTTTAATACATCAAACCAAACAGTGTATTAGAATGTAATGTAAGCATTATTAATACACTTCATTAGACGAGAATTTTTCAAAAACAACCTCTCTATCTCTACGAGGTAGTGGTTAGGTCTGCGTACATTTTACCCTCCCAGCCCCCACTTGTGGGATTCCACTGGGTATGTTGTCGTTGTTGTATTATTAATACACTTAATTTAGCATTATTCTTATACACTCTACCAAACGATCCCTTAATAATTAATATTCCAAATAAGATTCAATACGGGGGAAGAAAATATATAAAATCAATCCAGAGAAAAGAGGGTAAGAGATGAACTTATATATTGCCCCTTCTCGAGTATTTATAGTGTGAGAGATGGTTAAATAGATCGAAAGATCTTTAAAATAGGATATACACATACCTTACCATTACCTTTATGCGGTATATAGGCTTTACTTCGAACATTATGTAAAGAAAATTATCTACTTGAGCTACTTTGAAGGTGATTGTAGACGGATCTGTATGAATTCCAAAAGATGTAATACAATGCATGTATAAGACATAGGACCGAATCGATGCTAATTTGAAAATGCATCTGCCAAATGACCCCTTAATTATTAATATTCCAAATAAGATTCAATACAAAGGAAATTAGATAAAATCAATCCAGAGAAAGGAGGGTAAGAGATGAACTACTCCCTCTTCACAACTATTTATAGTAATGAGAGATACTTAAAAGTCCCGAAAGGTATTTAAAATAGGACATACACATACCTTACTTTTACCATTATGAGGTAGATAGGCTTTACTTCTAACATTATGTAAAGAAATTATCTACTTGAGCTACATTGAAGGTGATTGTAGACGGATCTGTATGAATTCCAAAAGATGTAATACAATGCATGTATAAGACAAGGACTGAATCGATGCTAATTTGAAAATGCATGTGAGGATTGCAAAATTTAGTAATTGCTTTTTAGGCCAATATGCTTTGTAACTTCATTTTGCCACGTTGATGCCATTTCAGGGTTTGCCCTTGCAACTCTTGGTCGGGCGGTACCAGATGCATTACACGTACTTCCGGGTTGACACATTCTTGTAAAATATTACGACGAGTGTGTGCCCCTTGCATCTTTTCTTGTAGATATCGCAGTTGCAGATGAGTTCCTCCTCTTTAAGAATTCAAAATCAGTTGTTCTTTATTATGCAATTTCAAGACACTTTTGGAATTACATATCGTGTGTACGCTCATACATTACAATATACCTTCACATTTCAAGTACAATAATATATACATATTCAGTTTCATAGAATGCAAAGTACCTTGTAGTATATTTGGTTATGTGGAGATATCGTCTTGGGCCAAGGGTCTATCAGAAATAGTCTCTCTACCTTACAAAGCTACGTGTAAGGTCTGCGTACATTCTACCTTCCCTAGACTTTGTGTCGAGATATCTTGTCTATATGTGTGGATGCAATTATGCATGCTTTCAACATTATGTAATTGCTCTAGTGATATTCGTCAAGCTTTACGTCTACGGGTCAATATACTGTGTCGTTTATGATTCATAGTCTTGATAATCTTTCCATAGATACAAACTGCTATGATCTGCTGTCTAATATGTTAGGAGTGTTTGGCCCGAAAACCGATTTAACCTCTAAGAGGTTCAGTTGGTATACTCTGATTATATGTGATGTCCCTGGGGTGAGACTAATTTAGCAATGAATGTGGCATCATATTGTTTATACTCTCCAAAAATGCTTCCGTACTCGTGTCAAATCCTTCAAAAAGACTGCTGCACGTGTTGATATTTTGGAAGAGTTCGAGCTTACATAAGTCATGTATGCTCAAAATGCTAGTTTTTTGAAGTTTAGAAGTTTTTGCTTGTCACCTGGCAGTCATATTGATAAGTCTAATTATTATGCCAAATTAGTTCTTAGAGTTAAATTTCCATGTTTAGTCTGTACTCATTATGACAAAGAAATATTTTCCTTTAAATTACTTTTCTTGTTCATTCATATCTTCAAGGGAAGAACCAGATAGGTAATCCCGGATAGCAAAACTGATAGTAACCAGATGAAGAAAAGCAAAAACAAATAGGATGAAGCAAGTAATTTACTGGTAGTAGTTGTGCAAGAATCTTAAACACAATTATACCAATAAAGTTGTCCATATGGAGAGGACAAGACTTCAAAATACAGTAGTTTAATTCTGAAAATACATGTCCCTAATAACTGATCCTAATTACATATTTATAGAAAACATTATAAGATAACATTGACACCTAACTGCTAGACCAACTGCTGGAGCAATCAAGGGAACAGTTGCAACTGCTGTAGCAGTTGTGCTTGTCCAGAACTGTCCAACTCCTTGCCCTTTTGTTGATATTTTCTTCTGCAATATGTCTTAAGAGGAGGGTCGGTATCAGAAACGTTGTCCACAATCGGTGGGCTGCGCTCGATCTTCAATCAATGATTGGGAGTGGCAAGTCCTGCCGAAAGAGCTTTTGTTAGGGGAACTAAGGTTGTTCATATCCAATCTGTTAGTGCAGATGGTAATGGTTCTCAAATGCTAATGTTGAGGGAACTTTTGCAAGAACATGCAGGGTTAAGTTGCTCAACCTCGTTGCTTCTGCCGAGGGTGCTTACCTCTTTAAAGAGTAGCTTTCAAGAGGTCAGCACCATCGGAAGCAGCAACGAGGTTGCGCAACTTAACCCTATGTGTTCTTGCAGAAGTTCCGTTGACATTACACATTTGAGAACCACTAGCATCTGCACTAACAGATTGGATCTGAACAACCTGAGTTCGCATAACACGAGCCCTTTCTGCAATACTCGCCCTAGATGACCATGTACACCACTCCCAACCATTGATTGAAGATCGAGCACAACCAACTGATTGTGGACAATGTTATGCTATCCGGGATTTACCCATCTGGTTCTTCCCTTGAAGGTATGAATGAACAAGAAAAGTAATTTCAAGTATAATAATATACATATTCAATTTCATAGAATGCAAAGTACCTTGTAGTTTATTTGGTTATGTTGAGATATCTTGTCTTGGGCTGAGGGTCTATCGGAAATAGTCTCTCTAGCTCAGAAAGCTACGCGTAAGGTCTTCATACATTCTACCTTCCCTAGACTTTATGTATCGAGATGTCTTGTCTACATTTGTGAATGCAATCATGCATGCTTTCGACATTATTTAATTGCTCTAGTGATATTCGTCAAGCTTTACGTCTGTGGGTCCATATGTTGTGTCATTTATGATTCAGTCTTGATAATCTTTCCGTAGATACAAACTGCTATGATCTGCTGTCTAATATGTTATTTTGGCCCGAAAACCGATTTAACCTCTCAGAGGTTCAGTTGGTATACTCTGATTATATGTGATGTCCCTAGGTTGAGACTGATCTAGCAATGAATGTGGCATCATATTGTTTGGACTCTCCAAAAATGCTTCCATACTAGTGTCAAATCCTTCAAAAAGACTTTGCTACATGTGTTGATATTTTTGAAGAGTTCGAGCTTACATAGGTCATGTGTATGCTCAAAATGCTAGTTCTTTGAAGTTTAGAATTTTTTTCTTATCACTTGGCAGTCACATTAATAAGTCTAATTATTATGCCAAATTAATGCTTAGAGTTAAATTTCCATGTTTAGTCTGTACTTGCATTATGGCAAAGAAACATTTTCCTTTATTACTCTTCTTGTTCGTTGGGTAAATCTCGGATAGCAAAACATTGTCTACAATAAGTTGGTTGTGCTCGATCTTAAATCAGTTTGGGAGTGGCGTAAATGGTCATTGAGGCCAAAACCTGCCGAAAGGACTCGTGTTAAGGGAACTAAGGTGGTTCATGTCCAATCTGTTAGTGCAAATGCAAATGGTTCTCAAATGCTTAATGTTAAAGGGATCTTCTGCAATAAGACACAGGGTTAAATTGCGCAACCTTGGCAGCAGCAACGAGGTTGTGCAGCTTAACCCTGTGTGTTCTTGCAGAAGTTCCATTGTCATTACACATTTGAGAACCAGCATCTGTACTAACAACTTGGGTATGAACAACCTTAGTTCCCCTAACACGAGCCCTTTCGGCAGTACTCGCCCTCAATGACCATTTACGCCACTCCCAACCATTGATTGAACATCGAGCACAACCAACTGATTGTGGACAATGCTTTGCTATCCGTGATTTACCCCATCTAGTTCTTTTCTTGAAGGTATGAATGAACAAGAAAAGAAATTTAAAGGATTTTGTCATAATGCAAGTACAAAAAGTTTTATTCCATGACTAAAAATGGAAATTTAACTCTTAAGCATTGATTGCTCTAGTTATATTCGTAAATGCAATCAAGCATACTTTCGACATTATGTAATTGCTCTAGTGATATTCATCAAGCTTTACGTCTATGGGTCCATATGCTGTGTCATTTATGATTCAGTCTTGATAATCTTTCCGTAGATACAAATTGCTATGATCTGCTGTCTAATATGTTATTTTGGCCTGAAAACTGTTTTAACCTCTAAGAGGTTCAGTTGGTATACTCTGATTATTATGTGATATCCCTGGGGTGAGACTGCTTTAGCAATGAATGTGGCATCATATTGTTTGGACTCTCCCAAAATGCTTCTGTATTTGTGTCAAATCCTTCAAAAAGACTTTGCTACATCTGTCATAATGCAAGTACAAAAAAATTTATTCCACGACTAAAAATGGAAATTTAGCCATATATTCTTGTAGATATCGCTGTTGCAGATGAGTTTTTCTTCTTTTAAGGATTCAAAATCAGTTGTTCTTTATTATGCAACTTCAAGACACTCTTTTGGAATTATATACCGCGTGTACAGACATGCATTACAATATACCTTCACATTTCACGTATAATAATATTTATATTCAATTTCATAGAATGCAAAGTACCTTGTAGTTTCTTTGGTTATGTTGATATATCTTGTCTTGAACCGAGGGTCTATCGGAAATAGTCTCTCTACCTCACAAAGCCACGTGTAAGGTCTGCATACATTCTACCTTCCCTAGACTTTATCTGTCGATATATCTTGTCTATATGGCTGAATGCAATTATGCATGCTTTCGACATTATGTAATTGCTCTCGTGATATTCGTCAAGCTTTATGTCTACTGGTCAATATGCTGTGCCATTTATGAACTCGTAGTCTTGATAATCTTTCCATAGATACAGACTGCTATGATCTGCTGTCTAATATGTTAGGAGTGTTTAGCCCGAAAGATTTAACCTCTAAGAGGTTCAGTTGGTATAACTCTGATTGTATATGATCTCCCTGGGGTAATAGCAATTTAGCAATGAATGAGGCATCATATTGTTTTGACTCTCCAAAAATGCTTCCTTACTCGTGTCAAATCATTCAAAAAGACACTTACACGTGTCGATATCTTTGAAGAGTTCGAGCTTACATAAGCCATGTGTATGCTCAAAATGCTAGTCTTCTGAAGTTCAGAATTTTCTTTTATCACTTGGCAGTCACGTTGATAATCTTTCCATAGACACAAACTGCTATGATCTGCTTCTAATATGTTAGTTTGGCCCGAAAACCGATTTAACCTCTGAGAGGTTCAGTTGTTATGCTCTGATTATATGTGATGTCCCTGGGGTAAGAGTAATTTAGCAATGAATGAAGCATCATATTGTTTTGACTCTCCAAAAATGGTTCCGTACTCATGTCAAATCCTTCTAAAAGACACTGCTACACGTGTTGATTTTTTTGAAGTTTAGAGCTTACATAAGCATTTTTTATGCTCAGAATTACTTTTCTTGTTCATTCCATACCAATCCTAGTTATTATTTGGCGCAGGATGACAATCAGGTATTGCCTGTTCTTACCAAAATTGCTAGATGATGATGATGATATGGGTCGATTTACACCTTTCTGGTACGCGTCTTTTATCCTCTACTTGCTTTTATGCCTTCCACGCTCCGACTGTGGCTAGTGGCAGCCTCTCCGTTGATAGTTTAGTATGGAGCTTGTGAATTGGAAGAAACGCGAGTTGATGAGGGGTTAAAGCCTAGGTGTATACGTAGCTAATGATATCTAACCTCTAGAGATATGACTTAAAAACCGACTAACTGCTAAATACGCGTGTTTGGAGTTCATACTCGAATCCAGTATTATGTTTTGCCAGACATAACGTCCAAGTCTGCGCGCTTTATCTATCCGAAAATGCCAGGGATTCTTTGAAGACATTTTTTAGCAACATTTTTCAAACAAATCAAAGCAAGAATCCTTAAAAACAGAAACAAAAGATGACAGTAAAAGGAAAGTAAAAAAAAGAACAAAATCAGTACAAAGAAAAGTACATGATATCTGTGATACTATTTTTTGTGTCTCAATTTATGTGTCGCACTTTTGTTTTCGGTTTAAATGCTAATTTTTACTAGAAAATTTTTAATCCAAACAGACCAAAATGGTATACTTGGGAGTTAGGATCAAATGATTGATAGTACATTTTGGTACAATAGTTCATCTCTTTAGTTAAACTATACAAAAAATTTATCAGTCTTTCTTACTTTCTTAAACTACGTGCACCATGCACCGTCAAATTAAGACCCTCAAAAATGTGAGAAAAAATAGGTGTAAAAAACTAGTAGCAAATGTTGATGAATTTATGGCCTTTGCCATGCAAACTACGCTTGGTATTTGAGTGGAGAAGGATAGGCTATTGGATATATTATCCTAGAGTTTTGATCGTTGCGGTCTTAACGGTTGGCTTCAAACGAATTTCTCGGTCATCAAAAAAAAAAGCAGGTTTCAGCAGTTTGATTATGTTAGCAGTTTCTTATGTTTGGTCATGTATATAAAAGATGATATAGATTAACCATTTAAATCTGATGTATACGACTTATTAAGATTTTATTCACTTTTTTGTAGTTTAATATTTATTGAAAAATTTTATTATGTATCGAACAACATAACTAAATGCCATTTTGTACATATTTGTGCCATATCGATTATTCAGGTCAATCGTAAAAATCTGCAAGATTCGCATCTCGAAATAACTTTAGACGCGGTGTTTGAAGTGATAGAAGGTTGAAGTTTCGTCGTTTTTGTTTGACATTCATGTATGTATATACAATATAAGTTCGATCATTTTTGTTTGAACTTCAATCATACGTGTGACCTTTGATATGTTATTTTTAAAATAATGTTTTTAAAAATTGAAAATCATATGTGATGGCCATGTGCAACAAATGGCCATGATGCCTCAAGTGGTGGTCATTACTTAAGAAAGTGGCTAGGGATACATCATACATGTGCATAGCATGAATGATCTTTCTAGAACATTTATTTGGTCTACATAAATTTTTTTAAGAAAAAGTGAATATATTGAGGTGAATGCAAGTTGAATGAGACGCTAGATTTTTGTTAGTATTTGGATCATCTATTCGTATATTAAGAGTATTGGAAACGTTGTCAACAAGTTTTTGGGAGGATAAAGTACGACATTTATGAACTTGATCGTGAGTGAAAAATGTAGAAAAAGTGAATATATTGAGGTGAATGCAAGTTGACTTAGATGCTATCTTAATCAAATTGTTAGTATTTGGATCGTCTATTAAGAGTATTTGAAACATTGTTGATAAGTTTTTGGGAGGATAAAGTACTATGAACTTGATCGTGAGCGAAAAATATAGAAAAAAGTGAATATATTGAGGTGAAAACAAGCTCGCTTAGATGCTAGATTAATCAAATTGTTAGTATTTGGATCGTCTATTTGTATATTAAGAGTATTGGAAACATTGTCGATAAGTTTTTGGGAGGATAAAATACTTGATTTATGAAATTGATCGTGAGTGAAAAATATAGAAAAAGTGATATTGAGGTGAATGCAAGCTGACTTAGATGCTGGATTGATCAAATTGTTAGTATTTGGATCATCTATTTGTATATTAAGAGTATTGGAAACATTGTCGACAAGTTTTTGGTAGGATGAAGTACTCGATTTATGAACTTGATCATGAGTGAATTTGTTGCACCATGTAGTATATAAAGTGCCAAATATTGGAAATTATTCGGGAAGGTGTTAACTACGACGAAATCAGCCTATCGTCTCCTCAGATTTATAAAATGCAAGTTGTGCATATCACAATTATAACTATTGCTACTTTGTGAAGGTAAAAAAATTGTTTTCGATGAATTTTTGCGTCCAAATAAAACATAATTGCATCAGTAAGAAAGAAAATATAGTAATGAGGAAGCAATGTTTGGAATATAAATAGAGAAAAGAAAAGTGACAACAACATATAATATGATAGTTGGGGTAAGTGAAACTACACGTAATAAATAAAATCGAATAACAACAACAGGAAGATTAGATGACGTTCAACGACTTACTAACTTTTTATCTTAATTTTCGTTCTTCATATCCTCTAAAACACGTTTTCAGTAAGTTGTAAATGTGTCATGTCATATCTAATCACTTCCTTCTCAGTACTTTTTCAGCTATTTCTTTTTCTTGTTACACTCATCACAACTAACTTTTCACACCTTCTTTTAAAACATTTATGCATTTCTTTTCACATATTCAAACTATCTTAGTCACGTCTTTCTCATTTTATCTACTATAAAGACTACTTTCACGTTGTTTTGCGTATTTTTATTCTAACTCTATCTTTTTTAATATATTCACAAATTCATTTCAATATTTTCATTTTTACTACTTTCATCTACTAAACGTGCGAAGAGTGGAGTGCATAAAAAAGAATAAAGAAATTTGGTGTTTAGTCAAAGACTTTGTGATAAAATTGCAATTCTAAGGCCCACTTTTTTCCATATATTTGTCATTTTCTAAACAGAATTTGTTTTCTGGCATACACCTTTGTTTTATCTTGTTTGTGTTCTTTTCAATGTCCAATATTTTCATCTACTTTATAATATAATTATAATACTAAATAAGGGGGGAAAAAGATTCTTTTTTTAAAAAAA
The DNA here is from genome assembly GCA_011800125.2 of Solanum clarkiae. Classification (NCBI taxonomy): domain Eukaryota; kingdom Viridiplantae; phylum Streptophyta; class Magnoliopsida; order Solanales; family Solanaceae; genus Solanum; species Solanum clarkiae. Next base: position 1,599,171 of record JAABOM020000001.1, read on the forward strand.
ATAGGGGAAGGATTAAAAAAAAGAACAAGTTGGTACATATATAGGATTCAAACTCAAAATTTTTAATTAAAAATGAAAGATTACTTGAGATTCAGTCACATAACCGTAGTTGCTTCTCGTATGATTAGTTGAAGAGGAAGGAATCAACTCTTTTTCTCGAGTTTTACTATTAGCAACTCCTATGTTCGAAGCAAGATGTTGTTTAGTTAGACCACAAATTACTAATGTCTGGAAAAACTCTATTGCTATTTCACGAGACAATTGCATCGATGTAATGAAAGTGAAGGACTCACGACAATGGCAGAACGTCCTGAATAATCGTCTCGTTTGCCGAGCAGAGTAACGAAATTTTACCTCTTTGACTTCAATTACATCCGAAAATGACTTGTAAACTTTATTATGACCATCCCTCATTGGTTGTCTCTCCTGATTCCATTATCAAGAAGTGCATCCACAGTTTCTTGTACTAATTTCTCCTGATGAAGAAAGATGAACCATAAATTAAGCAAATTTAAATCAATAATTTGCAACATTGGGTGAAAATGGACTAATGTGTAAGAACAAAAAAATCAATATATCAAATATCCCTAAGCTTTCGAATCAATTGTTTTACATGTTTTTAAGTGTCTGCCATCTTTTTTAATTATACAGTTAGTATCAGTAAATCATAAAATTTTTAGCAATTGAGTCTATTTTTAATTGATGATGATATGTATCATGCGTTTCATTATTTCGAATGTCTAAATAAAATATATCGATAAATTCCAATGGTTGAATAATTTTGTTATCTAGTCAATAGGCAAAGAGAGTATATTATAAGTATCACTAAATTACAAGAGAAGGGGGGGGGGGGGGGAAAGTGCATTTTTTTTTTAATGGA
>JAABOM020000001.1:1600150-1616097 GCA_011800125.2 Solanum clarkiae
TAATGGCCAGCTATTCATTTGATATTTTTCATAACATAAAATTAGGATAAAAATGTTAAACTGTGAAATGCATATCAATTTTGGTATATAATAATAATAATAATAATAATAATAATAATAATAATAATAATAATAATAATAATAATTAAAAAATAATAATTGTTAATGTGTTTGGCCTAAGATTCCAGCAGAACCCGATGTAGAAGCATTGATAATGACATGCACACGAGTTCACATTTGAATTAATTGACTAATCATATAATTTTGTCTTTATTCTATTATTTGATTAGTGATATATGTTTATTTATTAGTAGGTAAGTCATATAAAATATATAATGATAAAACATTTTTTGAAAAGTTTATAGTAAATATGGTCGAGTGGTAGTGGTGTCGATTGATCGATGGTGTGGCGGTTATGAATATATAGTAGCTAGTGGTGGATGAAGTAGTTAGCGCTAGTGGTTGACGGCAATGCAGTTGGTGATGACGATTGATAACTAAAAGTGAATCATATCACGATTAATAGTGATGGTAATGATCGATAGTAATAATAGACGATATATAGTGATGATCGATGGTAGTGGTGTCGATTGATTGATGGTGTGGTGAGTGTGAATATGTAGTAGCTAGTGGTAATGTGGTGGATGAAGTGATTAAACATTACTGATTGATGGTGGTGCAGTTGGTGATGACGATTGATAACTAAATGTGGATGATATTGACAACTAATAGTGATGGTGATGATCGATGGTGTGGTGATTGTGAATTGGATGAAGTGGTTAATATTACTATGTAAAAGTGGATGATATTGATGACTAATAGTGATGGTAACGATCGATCGTGTGGTAGTTGTGAATACGTAGTAGTTAGTGGTGATGTGGTGGATGAAGTGGTTAATACTACTGGTTGATGACGGTGTAGTTGGTGATGACAATTGATAACTAAAAGTGGATGATATTGATGACTAACCGTGATGGTGATGATCAATATTAATGGTTGACGATATATAGCGATGATTGATGGTAGCGATTTTTTAATAGTTATCGGTGGATAGTAATGTGTCTCCCAGATTGACCTATTATTTTAAAACTATTTTAATAAATAATAGAACAATAATTTTTATCACTAGTGAGAAATATTTATTTTCTCTTTTTCTTTTAAAGCTTACCAAAAATTTTAAAAATTGAAGTTTAAAAATAAAAAATATATTAAATTTTCAAGAACTTCACCAAACAAATTAATAAAGAAAAAAAAACAAATTCCCCAGCTTTTCAGGACAAATTTTATTGCAAGCTGTAGCAAGGGACCATGTATTAGAAAAAAACAAAAAATAGTTTCGTGTTCAAAGCATCTTGTATTCACATAAAATTCGTGAAAAAGTTTGATTCTAAAGAATGTAACGGAAATAACTTATTTAAATAAAAATATTAGTTTCTGCTTCTACGATTCTTTCTTGTGATGTATAAATTATACAAAAAAAAATTTAATGTTATTTCAAGACTCGAATTTTTTTGGACCTTATATTTAGGAGGAAAGGATTAAACAGTTCATACAATTATTCATTATTATATATTGATTTCTAACCCCAATTTTAAGCAAAATCAGCAGATATTGTGTGCATGAATAGTCGCATATGAAAAGTCAATGGTTTATATCCAAAGTTTTGACAAAAATAAAATAAATTTTACTAAAAGCAAAATATAATTCAATGGTATTTAATAAAACTAGATTAGCTTATATATAGGTGATAATAATATAAATATATAGTTTTCTAGGGACAAACATTGATGTGTTTGGAGTTTATAGGTTACGAAATAAAATTTCAAAATTATCTCGTATTTTTATATGTATAAGTTCATAATTTTATGAAATATATTTGATCGTTTTGTTTAAGGTTAAAATTTTATTGATCTATTTATAACGGTCTAGTAATTGATACTCAGAATATTGGGTTGGGGGGGGGGGGAATGTCTTTTTTTTTTTTTAAACGTTTATGAGTCATGAATCAAGAATTCAGGATTATCTAAATTTTTCCTATGTATTAGGTTATGAATTTTCTGATATATGCGTGTTTGACTGTCTTTGAACCTAAATTTTAGATTAATTCGTGACGACCTAATAAATGATGCTTATGGTTTATCAAAGGTAAACAATATTTTTATTTTATTTTATGAATTTATTTATGTGTGTTAGTTCATGAACTTTTTGAAATGTTTGTGATAAACTATGTGGAACTCAAATTATGTAGATCTATTCAGAACGATTTAGTACATGATGCTTATAAGTTTCAGGTGAAGCCGTCATTCTTTTCGAAAATTATTGATTACGAAATATAAATTTATGATTTACATGAAGTTTTGTATGTATCGATCAATGAATTTTATGAAGAACATATGATTGGCTCTATAGAGTTCAAATTTTATAGGTCCTTGCATAATTATCGAATAAGTGATACCCATAATTTGTAACATGATTCATAATCGAAATATCTAATTAAGAATAAAAAATTATTTAATTACCCAATAATATGATTCAAATTCAAGACCTTTTAATTAAAAAAAAAAAGATAAATAAATACTGACTTTATTAGCATTAAATTTAGGGTTTTCATGACAAATTGGTCAAGATTATCTCTTAATTACTCCTAATCATTATTATATTATATAGTATAGTGGTTTAATTAATTAATTAGATAAAAGGATGCTTCATGCAATTTTCCTATTCCTTATTTCATGCAAGTGGTTTACTTACTTCTTTGAATTAGTCAATTTTTCATTTTTAAGCAAATTAAAATTACAAAAAATAAAATAAAAATGAAATACTCTGTGGTCTAGAAACCAATTACTTGATGGATTTGGAATTTGAAATTTCATTGTAGTAAATTTAAGTTTTTGAGTTCAAAATTTACTATTTGTTTATATTATTTAGTTAAATTTGATATTTATTAAATTCGCCTCTAATAAATTATTTCTATAATTTCCAAATATAAAAATACTATCATATCGTAAATAGTGGCGGAATAAGAATTTTAATTAATGGGGTTCAAAATTTGAAGAGGTAAACACACTAACTAACTAAAGGGGGTTCGATATCGATTATATATACATAAAAATTATTTTAATCTTGTATAAAGGATATATTTTTCACTAAAAGGGATTCGGGCTCCTCATTGTATGCTGATTCTACCCTTGATCGTAAATATTTGGTATTTCTTTACATGTACGTCATAATTATCGATAAGTAAACTTAATTAAACTTTCTTAAATACTTTTTTATATATATTTGTTTCTTTGTATTTAAGTAATACTCATCAATTAAGTAAGCTTTAATTTTCCACTAAAAACTAAGTGTGAGTTAATTTATTTTCCTTACAACTATTAATCATTTCTAAAAAAAAAACACACACAAAGAAAATCTAAATTACAAATTATTTTGTACAACCATAACATAATTACTATATTTTCTTTGCATGTAAGTAACATGTATTAAGGAGTAAACCCAAAAATTTCTCTTTATGTACACTAATTAATGTGTTCAAACCACTAATTTGGTCATTTATATAATAATCTAATAATTAATAAGCTTTGTGTTCACGTTAGTTTCATTACCAAACAATATTACCATATTCTCTCTATTTTTTTTCTTGGATTCCTACTTGTTCTCCGATAAATCAAAGGTGAAATTAGGAATTAATCTGACGTTTGAAAAATTAAATTATATATACAATTTGATTAACTTTTGACGTCTATTTTGTACAATAATATTTCACTATAATAATTCAATTTTCTCTAGAGTCGATTTTTCATATTATATTATAATATATCAAAAAATTACTTGGATCGTATAAAATCGAAATTATGTTGAATTCTTTCTTTTTATTTGTTTACTTATTTATATTTTGAATATGTTCAGAGAACCTTATGGTTATGCGACTAGTGTTCATCACTCATTTTAAGGCTAGGCTAATCGAGTTACGTATAAAAAAAAAACTCACTTTAAACGTAAAGCATTTCATACTAAAACCAACTTCATTCCACACGCTCAAATTAAAAAATTATGATTAAAGATTAAAAAGATAATTAGAATGAGACATAAATCACCAAAAATCCATTCATCAAATAGAATTAGAATTTATGATGCCTACATTTGATTTAATATATCAAAACAATCTTAAAAATTTCGATATCTAATATCTACTTTCAATTATCAATTACTCAATTATTAAATTACCAAATTCAAATTTCAAAATATCGAACTAAATACCAAACGTCTGCGTTCACAAATAATTACTATCTTTATTTCTTAACTACAATCTTTTGGTGATTTCTTATTAAGTTAATGTTACATGAGACAAAATATCATTAGTTTTCTGTGATATCTGATATCTACTTTTAATTATTAATTATTAAATTACCAAACTCAAATTTAAAAAATATCAAACTGAATACCAAACGTCTACGTTAAAAAATAATTACTATTTTTAAATTTTAAATACAATCTTTAATGATTTCTTATTAAATTTTATATTATATGAGACAAAACATCATTAATTTTCCAAGGTTTCAACTAACCTTAAATATTTATTTTTATTATATGATAAAATAAAACTATAATAACAAGTCAACTCTTTGTTCCCACGCCGTTTTATACGCATAAATCACAATCAACACTTTCACCGACCCACTATACCACCCACCCCCACGAGTATATTTATGGTGGGTGGGTCCCGCGATAAAATCGAAAATAATATATAATATAATTTTTTGACGATAAATATTCGTTGATGTTTTACAAGATACATATATTAACCTTTCATGATAATCAATAGTAAAATTCTTAGTCATCAAAAAATATTATGCGTGTTGTGCAGTGAATACGACTGTTTTTATATGAAAAATTCTAGATATAAAGCACTTTCTTCCGAATGAAACCCTATATGCACTAGTATATTTATGGTGGATGGGTCCCACTATGAAATCGAAAATAGATACAGTATAATTTCTTGATCACAAATATTCGATTGATCATTGACGTTTTACATGATACATACATTAACCTTTCATGATAATCAATAGTAAAATTTCTAGTCATCAAAAAAATATTCTGTATATCATGCGGCGGATGCGATTGTTTCTATCTTACTCAGAGAATTCTCAAATTTGAACTTGATGTATAAAATGCTTCCTTATGAAGGATACTCTATATGATACAAATTTAAAATATTTGAACTTTAATATAATACTAGATATGAGATAAAAAATTATTTTTTTAAAATATTACTTAGAAGAAAATGTCAAAGATTGTGATGGCTAGTAATTAAAGTGACTATCTATTTAGAATTGAAAGAGATTATTAAAACATCATCCAAAAAATATAGAATGGTAAGTATGTTTTTATTCATTTATTATAAGTATTTTTTGTAGTATCATTAAAGATTGGCACGAATAAAAAATAATTATTTATCTATAATAAATAACTTTCCATTCATAGTAAACAATACTTATTACGTACTTAAAAATCATAATAAAACATTGTGACAAGGATAAATAACTAGTGGTAAATGTTTGAATCAAAATAAATATCGAATATCGATTGAAAAAAATAAAAAAGGAGAAAGCAAACAAGAAATTTCTCACAAGAACTCAGAAAACAAATACATCACACACTTGAAAACCATCATTTAATAATTTACACTAAGTTAAAGAATGTTATTAATACTTCTTTGTCAATTATTTAAACCAAAATAAATATCAAATACTGATTAAAGAAAAAGGAAAAAGAAGATAAGAAATTCCTCACGAGAACCCAAGAAATACACTTGAAAAACTCCATTTAATAATTTACACCAAGTTAAAAAGTGTTTTTAATACTTTTCTTCTTATTTGGACCAAAATAAATATTGAATACCAACCGAAAAAAAAAAGCAAACAAGAAATTCCTCATAGGAATCCAAAAAATCACACACATCATGCACTTAAAAACCTTCATTTAATAATTTACGCCAAGTTAAAAAGTGATTTTAATACTTCTCTTTTAATTATTTAAACCAAAATAAATATCGAATACTAACCAAAAAAGAAAAAACAGAGAAAAAATTCCTCACAAGAACCCAAAAACACACACATCGCACACTTGAAAATCTCCATTTAATAATTTACGTCAAGTTCAAGACTGTTTTTAATACTTCTCTCTTGATTATTTGAACCAAAATAAAAACCGAATACCAACTGAAAAACAAGAAAAAGCAAACAAGAAATTCCTCACAAGAACCCAAAAAACACACTTGAAAACCTCCATTTAATAGTTTACACACCAAGTTCAAGAGTATTTTTAATACTTCTTTCTTAATTTTTTGAACCAAACTAAATATCGAATATCGACTGAAAAAAGGAAAAATAAAAGAAGCAAACAAGAAATTTCTCAGAAGAACCCAAAAATACACACACAACATACACTTAAAAAACCTCTATTTAATAATTTACGCCAAGTTCAAGAGTGTTTTAAATATTTCTCTCTTAATTATTTAAATTAAAATAAATATCGAATACCGACCGAAGAAAAGGAAAAAAAGAAATTCCTCACAAGAACCCAAAACACACACACATCACACGCTTGAAAATCTCCGATTAATAATTTACGTCAAGTTCAAAAGTATTTTTAATATTTCTCTTTTAGTTATTTAATTTGAAACAAAATAAATATGGAATACCAAATAAAAAATAAAAAAAATAAATAAGAAATTCCTCACAAAAACCCAAAAAATATATTTGAAAACCTTTATTTAATAAATTATACCAAATTCGAAAATATTTTTCTCTTAATTTTTTGAATCAAAATAAATATCAAATACCGTTAAAAAAATAAAAAGCAAACGAGAAATTCCTGAGAAGATCCCAAAAAACACACACATCACACACTTGAAAACCTCCGTTTAACCTCCCCCAGCATTTGCTTCTTCTTCTCTCTCTCTCTCACGATATAAAACAAATATACAAAGCACATGTATTTTTTGTATGTTCTTCTCTCTCTCTAGCTGTGTTTTTTTTGGAAAATATGAGAAAATTTGAAAAACATTCAATCTTTTCTCTCTAAAACCAAACCCATTTCCCTAAAAAAAAGAATTATGCTATGTAATCCTCACGGATCTTTCAATTTCATCACGAAATCCAAGAGTTTTACCAAAAAGGGTGTCAAAAAAAATCTTATTTTCCTGTAATTTTAGGAGTTTTTTGAAGAAGGGTGTTGAAAAAAATCTGATTTTTCTGCCATTTTAAGAGTTTCTTGAAAAAGGGTGTTGAAAAAATTTGTTTTTTGTGTCATTTTTTAGAGTTTCTTGAAAAAGGGTGTTGAAAAAATCTGATTTTTTCTGTCATTTTTGGTTGAGAAATGGTGGTGAAGATGATGAAGTGGCGTCCATGGCCACCTCTCATTTCCAAGAAATTTGAGGTGAAGATTTTTGTAGGAAAGCTTGAAAATTTGGTGTGTGAAGTGGCATCCTCCGCCGTAAGCGGCGGCGGTAGCGGTGGGGTTGCGGTGGAGATCAGGTGGAAAGGTCCACCAAAAATAGCTTTGAGTACTTTTAGAAAGACAGTGAAGAGGAACTGTACTAAAGAAGAAATGGTGAAAAATGGACCAAACGGTGGCGTTTTGGTTGAATGGGATGAAGAATTTCAGAGCTTATGTAATTTGTCTGGTTATAAAGACAATGTGTTTCATCCATGGGAGATTGCCTTCACTGTGTTAAATGTGAGAAAAATTTCACTTTTTTTGGAAAAAATTCAGTTTCATATTTAATGTCTTGCCTTATATTTACTTAGATCTTGTATGGAGTAGTGACTTTTACCTTATCTCTTTGTGTTTTGATTATGTCTGGTTGAAATTATGTTTGGAATTGTTGATGTTTTTTCTTTGAAAATGGTGGTAAGTGTAGGGGAGGAAAGGATTAGTTAAGTTTAGGTAGTCTACCAACTGAGCTACTAAGATTTCCGATTTATGGAAAATGAGTTTTCGTTGTCCTTTCTGGATGTACTTGGATGGATATGTTGAAAATTATCTCAATTTGTGTTTTTGGTTTGATAACATTGTAGAAATAAATGCTCATAATATGTTCTAGTCATTTTTCTGATGGTTGTTTGTAGAGAACTGTTGATAATTTCTGGAAAGGTCTTATTGTTGATTCTACTTTGAAGTTTGAACCAATTCAAGTGGTTGTTGTGTTTCTTTGCTGTCAAAAAGAAAGGTTCTGGTAGTTATGCTTATATGGCCTGTGATGATGGAAATCCGGAAGCTAAGAAACTTTTAATTTTGTTGTAATGAAGCTGCCGCATAATGGGATTTATGCTGTTGTTCCCAATTACGTAGTTAATGCTACGAGATTCATATTTGTCGTGTTGCATCCATTGCTTAAGCTAAAAGTTCCTTCTCATTTTGGTTATCGTAATGATTCGAAGGTGGAAATTTTGTCATCTTGCATCCGTTGGTTGCTTTTTTCAAGTGCTAAAATACCTGCCTATTTTGTTTACCTTCTTATTGGATGGATGTCATAGATAATAGATTTTGTTAGCTTGGATTCTCTAGTGCCTACTAAAATGTGATACGTAGTAAGTTTATGTCGGAGGGTTGGAAACAAAGTGTGTTTCTTTCTATCCATGTTATTAGTTTAGTCTAATAGATGACTTGTCTTCTCTTTAGTGGTTTAAGAAAATCTGAAGAAATAGTTAACCTTCTCAAAAACAGAAAGTCTAAAGGAACGTCTTTGTTTGGAATGCGGTTGTTTTATCATTGACATCTACTAGATCGAGAATAGACTTGCAGTTTAAACCGTAATCCATTAAATGAACCTGAGATTTAGAGATTGAACTAAGAAGAAGATAGATGACTTATTTTGTTTCTTCAAGATTGTTTGCTACTTATAAATGCTACTACGTTACCAGTATAGATACTGTAGGATATTGGTAAGTACATATGTCTAATAGGTCTTGTTAAAATAAAAGGGTGGTGGTCCAATTCTCACATTACTTCCAAGCAAACTAACTTAGTCCTCTGAATCCACAATAAACCTCGTGAACCCCATAACTGGGTAACATATGGAAACAACAACAACAAACCTAGTGTAATCCCACAAGTGGGGTCTGTAGAGGGTATGGTATATACAAACCTTACCCCTCTACTTTTGTGCAATGGAGATCGTTTGTGAAAGACCCTTGGCTTAAAAGAAGTGATATTGAAGCAAGATTGAAACGAAAATGACGTCAGCAGAATAACAAGATGAACAAAGAAAAACAAGCAACAAGTTGTATTAAAAATTAAAGAATAAGCTACTATGCGAACACTAACTAATACTACTATATAAGGAGAAGATGGGTGGATGGAAATTATTGAATAAAATGTTGAATATTGGCTATATAATTGTCCTGAGGGTTTATAATGTTGAAATAATCCACACATTGCCTTAAGGGTCTTGTTGGATACTTAATTTGTTTCAAATCCATACAAGTATCTCAGTTTCTGTATCTGTGTAGTGATTTATGGTTTCTGCCAGGTCTAATGTTCACTCAAGGTTCAAATTTTCATTTAAGATTCACCTTCCTTATCTAGTTCTTCAATTTATATTATTTGTAATTTTGCTCATTAGAGATGTCGATACTATTATAGCTGGCATAACCATCTTCTTCTTTAGTTATTTTCTCATGGAGATCTGCTAATTCTTTTTCTGCTCCAGGGTGTGAATGCTAAGAATAAGGCACCTGTTGTTGGTACAGCTGTCATAAATGTCGCCGAATTTGCTGCCAAGATAGAGGAGAGAGAATTTAAACTGAACCTTCCTCTGGTAGTTCCAGGGGGTGCTTCTGAGACTCGGCCCACACTTTGCGTATGCTCCTTTTATTTACTGAGTTTATTTGTTATCATAACATGTCATTTGTACTGCTGCCCTCCTCAAAGACCTATTTCCCCTTGTTATTTTTGTTGCTTGACTTGATCTCGACATGTCATGCAGATATCGCTTAATTTGTTTGAACTAAGAGCTTCCCAAGAGTCGGGAGAGTTGGTTCAGAGGCCACTAGCTCCTGTTCAGTCTCCAGCACAGTCCGGAGAAACACCACCAGTAGAAAAGGATGAGCTTTCTGCACTCAAAGCTGGCCTCAGAAGGGTTAAAATATTTACAGAGTATGTATCAACTCGGAGAGCAAAGAAAGCTTGTCGAGAAGAAGAGGGTAGTGAAGAAAGATGCTCAGCAAGGAGCGAAGAGGGGGAATATGCTTATCCTTTTGATTCCGAGTCGAGTGATGAGTATGAAGGAGAGTCAGATGAGGGAAAGGAGGATCCTACTGTTAGGAAGTCTTTTAGTTATGGTCCATTGGCTTATGCTAATTGTGCAGGAGTTTCTTTTCATTCTAGTACTAGAGTCAACGGTGAGGGTGAGGATTGGGTTTACTTTAGCAACCGTAGATCAGATGTGGGCTGCTCACAAACTGAAGACCAGATCACCGGTGCTTCTGAACTTGTAGTTCGGCAGAATTCAAAGCGCAGTATCCTTCCTTGGAGGAAGAGGAAGCTGAGCTTTAGATCTCCTAAATCCATGGGGGAACCGTTGTTGAAGAAGGACAATGGGGAAGAAGGTGGAGATGATATTGACTTTGATCGTCGGCAGCTCAGTTCTGATGAAGCTCTGTCATTTGGGGTAAGTTCTATAGCCTCTCTTTTAACAGACCTTCTACTTAGTGATTTTGTCGGTACTGGATATCTAAAAGCTTCAATGTGATTAGGATTATCCTTTATCTTGTTGCCTATAACATCTGCAGAAAAACATCCTTGCCTAGTAATTATTTGTAGAATTCATGAAGAGCACTTTAGAGTGTTTGATCAGCGCAAACAACATTTCTGTTTCTAGTATATTGAATCAAATGAGAGTAGTTGGACTTTAGAATGTATTGCTTAGGCAGTAATTTTCTTACCTTATACATCTAATGAGAGTCCATATTGGTGCTTGACGCTATCTCAAATCATCTATAAATCTGCTACTTTTAGGCCATTCCATTATTTTTTACAAGTAAATTTGATATTTTCTTGCAGTGGCACAAGGTGGAGGAAGACTCGATTGCTAATCGATCTTCAGTATCTGAGTTTGGTGATGACAATTTTGCTGTTGGCTGTTGGGAACAGAGAGATATAGTCAGTCGGGATGGACAGATGAAGCTTCAAACTCAGGTATTCTTTGCTTCCATTGACCAACGAAATGAGCGAGCTGCTGGAGAAAGTGCATGTACAGCGCTTGTGGCTGTGCTTGCTGATTGGTTGCAGAAGAATCGTGATCTCATGCCTATTAAGTCGCAGTTTGATAGCTTAATTAGAGAAGGTTCATTAGAATGGAGAAAACTTTGTGAAAATGAGATGTACAGGGAACGGTTCCCTGACAAACACTTTGATCTGGAGACAGTCCTTCAAGCCAAAATTCGCTCGGTATCTGTTGTGCCAGGGAAGTCCTTTGTCGGTTTTTTCCACCCTGATGGGATGGATGAGGGAGGATTTGATTTTTTGCATGGTGCCATGTCATTCGACAGTATCTGGGATGAAATCAGTCGTGCTGGATTACAATATGCTTCTGTGGATGAACCACAAATCTATATCGTCAGTTGGAATGACCATTTTTTTGTCCTGAAGGTTGAACGCGAAGCTTACTACATCATTGACACTTTAGGTGAAAGACTCTATGAAGGCTGCAATCAAGCTTATATACTGAAGTTTGATAAGGATACAACCATCTATAAACAGCCAGACACTACACACTCGGCAGAAGACAAACCTGCTGCAAATCAGCAAACTATTTCTACAACAATCGAGCCAAAACTTAACAATGGTCCTCATACAAACGCAACGCCTGGTTCTCTAGAAAGTGAAGCAGTGAATGAATCGGATAAACCATCAAAGTTTGAGAGCTCAGTAGAAATTCTCTGTCGAGGCAAAGAGTCATGCAAAGACTACATCAAGAGTTTTTTGGCTGCCATACCAATCAGGGAACTGCAGGCAGATATCAAGAAGGGTTTGATAACATCAATCCATCTTCATCAGCGGCTTCAGATTGAACTCCATTTCACTCATTTACAACAAGCACCCATAACTACTCCGGCCATACAGATAGCAACGGCTGCACAAGAACCGCCTGCGGTTGCAGTGACTCAGATCTCAGTGTAAAGAGTCTTCCGCCTGCGGTTGCAGTGACTGAGATCTCAGTGTAAAGAGTCTTTCAACTGTAAATCAAGAAGTGTTTGATAATTTCTAACTAGTTTTTGTTCTGTTGTTAGTGAAGTTTTGTGATGCATTAGAGTAAAGATAGTGTTAAGCCTTCTATGGAAGTAAAAGTTTGTAAATCAACCTTCTATCCTGGAATTATCATAGATGGTTTCTAACTTCTGTTCTTTGTATGGAAAAAGAGAACTTTTTAACTTTTTCGTTTTAGATGCATAGGAAGTTGCAGGGAAGTCTCGAAGCAGCTTAAGTCGTGTTTGTGTGACTTATAGGTCATAAGGTTCGAACCATGGACATCACATCCTCTTGGGGCTCAACCCTTCGGCAGATCTTGTGACCTCTAGTGCTTGTGTCAGAATAGATTGGTATGCCATATTTCTTTGGGGTTCACTCCTTGATATCTGCAACTTTTCGAGCTGTTGACTTAGTCATTGATACTTGTGTCAGATAGGTTGCTAACATCACATCTTGTTGGGGTCTGGTACTTCTTCGGACCCTTCTACTTGAACGCGAAGATATTTTGTGCATTGCATTTTTAGTTTCTAGTTTTGCAATGATGCACAATTTCATGTGATGTTCCATGTTACTTTCTTAGCTGTAAAGTTGAGATCCTTTCTTCCAAATTTGTTCCTCTGTGCACATGAAGAGATTCTTTCTTCAAAGTTCTACTTTTAAAAAGTAAATATTATAATTACTATCATAAAGAATATTATTCATTTCCACCTAGTGACTTTCTATGGAATTTAAATTAAATTGAGTAATTGTTTTTTTGTTGCAAATAGTAGTTTATTGACACTTATGAGATTTTCTCAATTTTTGTGTAAATGTCTATGAATTTTTGAAAATATGATTGATTGGATCTCTTTGACTCCGGAATTATTGGAATCATCCGTAATGACCTAGTAAGTGTTATTCATGGCCTTTATAAGAATCATGTCACCTTTGTTTGTGTTAAAAAGGTTACAAAACAGTAATTCACGATTTTCTCATTTTTTCGTGTTTATTAGTCCATGAATTTTTTAAAAATGGGCTAATCGAATTATTTTACCACAATTTTTTGGGGACCATCTGTATGACCTAGTGAATCCTACTCATAGCTTCTATAGGATTCACACTACTTTTTCTACCGATACTAAAACATGAATTTAGAATTTTGTGGAACCAGCCTAATGACCTAATAGGCGATACTCACCTCTACAGGATAGACACCACTTTGTTTATATTTTGGAAAAATATTACTGATCGAATATTTTTTATCCAAAATTTTATGGGACCATCTATATTGACCTATTGAACAATACCAAGAGGATTCACATAACTTCTTTTTTTATTTAAGGTTTATGAAAAAAATCATGATTTTCTCAAATTTTCGTATGTATTAGTTCATGAATTTTAAAGTATGAGTGATTGGATCTCTTTAACCCAAAGTTTTTTGGGAACATCTATAATGACCAAATGAACGATAAGCAACAGGAAACAAACTATTTTTGTAGTTTTTCGTGGGTGTTAGCCCACGATTTGTAGCGCTGCCGGGGGATCGAAGCAAACTTTCCCAATAAATTACATCGAGCCATCCGTAATGAGCATGGCAAGAGGTCCAGGAGGCCCGACGATAGTGGAGGGCGCCCGGTAGGATTTTATTAGCCAAGAAACAGGAACAAGCTATTTCGGTAGTTTTCTATGGGTGTTAGCTCACGGATTTTGGCGGTGAATGGGGCTCCGGCGCAGCTTTCCCGAAAAATCATACGAGTGGATCCGCAACGAGCTCGGTAAGAGACCTAGGTGGCTCTACAGCGGCGAGGGACGCTTGATAGGATTTTATGGGATAAGGAGCATGAAACAAAAGATTTTGACAATTTTTTGTGAGTGTTAGCCAATGAATTCTTGCGCTACATGGGGCTCCGGCGCAACTTTCCCAAAAACTCATATGAGTGGGTTCATAACGAGCCCGAAAAAAGGCTCAAGTGGCCCGAAGGCGGTGGGGGACGTCTGGTAGGATTTTATGGGCTAAAGAACAGGAAACAGACGATTTCGACAGTTTTCTGTGGGTGTTAGCGCACAAATTCTGATGCTGCATGGGGCTCCGACGTAACTTTCCTGAAAAATAATACAAGTGGATCCGCAACGAGCCCTGCAAGAGGACCAGGTGGCTAAGCGACGTTGGCGGAGGTCTGGTAGGATTTTATGGTCCAAGGAACAGGAAACAGGCAATTTCGGTAGTTTTGTGGCTGTTATCCCACAGATTCTAGAGCTGCATGAGGCTCTAGCGCAAGATTCTCGAAAAATCATAGGTGGGTCTGCAACGAGCCCGACAAGAGGCCCAGGTGGCCCGGTGGCATTGGTAGAGCATGGTAGGATTTTATTGGCCAAGGAACAGGAACAAGCGATTTCGACAGTTATCTGTGGGTGTTCTTGCCCACGGATTCTGGGGCTACATGGGACTCTGTCGCAAGATTATCAAAAAATTATACGGGTGGGTCCGCAACGAGCCCGCCAAGAGGCTATGTGACCCGACGACATCGTCAGAGGCCTGATAGGATTTTATGGACCAAGGAACAAGAAACAAGCGATTTCGGTAGTTTTCTGTGGGTGTTAGCCCACGGATTCTAGGGCTGCATGGGGCTCCGTCACAAGATTCTCAAAAAATCATACGTGTGGGTCCGTTGCGAGCTCCAAAAGAGGCCCAAGTGGCCCCGCTGTGTTGGCGGAGGTCTGGTAGGATTTTATAGGCCAAGGAACAAGAAACATGCGATTTCGGTAGTTTTCCGTGGGTTTTAGCCCACGAATTCTGGGGATGCATGCAGCTCCGGCGCAAGATTTTCAAAAAATCATACGGGTGGGTTCACAACGAGCTCGGCAAGAGGCCCAGGTGGCCCGGCGGCGTTGGCGGAGGCCTTATAGGATTTTATGTGCCAAGGAACAGTAAACAGGCGATTTCGGCAGTTTTCCGTAGGTGTTAGCCCACGGATTCTGGGCCTGCATGGGGATTCGGCGTAAGATTCCCAAAAAATCACACTGGTGGGTTCGCAACGAGCCCGACAAGAGGCCCACGTGGCCCGACAGCATTAGCGGAGGCCTGGTTGGATTTTATGGGCCAAGGAACAAGAAACAAGAAACAGGTGATTTCAGCAGTTTTTCATGGGTGTTGGCCCACGAATTTTGCGATTGCATGGGGCTCCAACACAAGATTCCCGAAGATAGCTGACATAATTCTTAAAATAAAATCATCATTCATCTCCACATTTACTAATCTATCGCACTCTCAATTAATATTTGCACTGATTATTGTTTATATATTTCAAAAGGAAAGGATAAAAAGAGTAAGAGGATAAAATAATGCTAGAGCCGTCAATAAGAACTAAACCTGTCAAGCCAGCCCAATCCAACATAATTTGATAGGACTATACTAAGATTTGATCTAATGAACTACACTTATACATTTTTTTCAAGTTCATTTCCTAGTTTATGTATGCTTGCTCCTATTTTTTCAAGAATTTATCCACTTCCCTTTGCTCTATTTTCTAATTATTTGCACTTTGCCATCAATAATCTTAGAAGATGTCACATTTTAAATTGCAATAGATATGGTGAGGTGCATTAAAGCAATTTTAAAAACCTTAATTTGAT
Source organism: Solanum clarkiae (assembly GCA_011800125.2). Taxonomy (NCBI): domain Eukaryota; kingdom Viridiplantae; phylum Streptophyta; class Magnoliopsida; order Solanales; family Solanaceae; genus Solanum; species Solanum clarkiae. The sequence goes on from JAABOM020000001.1 coordinate 1,616,024, forward strand.
GTGGTATATGAATTCATGAAAAAAAAATTTCTAAATCATGTATACGTATTAAAAAATTCATCAAAAAAATATCT
>JAABOM020000001.1:1616197-1643109 GCA_011800125.2 Solanum clarkiae
TTTTGAATCCATCTTTCCATTAATTTGGTAGCAATGTTCCAAAAAGTTGATTCCCTAGGGGTAATAATAAATGAGCTTCTCTGAAATATTCCCATCATTAGGGTCATTATAGAATATACCCTACTTTTTTAAAATATGCTTGAATTACCAATGCACTTGGACTTGATTCATTTTTATATTGAGATAATAATAAATAAATAAATAAATAATATATTTAAAGTAATTGAAAAGTACTGTTTTGATTTTTAGTTTGGTGTATTCAAAGAATATTCTGGCGAAGTTTCAGTACAATTACTATTTATATGTAATTATTATTATTTTTATGCATATCTAATAAATATTGAACTTCTATAATTTTTTTTAATACTTAATTTTTATATTTGAATTTCTCTATATATTTTCAAAAATATTCTGACTTCGCCCTTGCTTGTAGAAGTTTCTAACTCTAACTCATGACGTTGGCATTTTTTCGTGTTCTAGTTATGAATTATTTTTCTAATTTAGTTTTATTTTCGTCTTTAAAAATAATCATTTCTAACATGCATACGTGGTGCAAAGAAATTACATAAATCTTGAAATAAAGAAACTTCAATGTATCTCAATCATTTGCATGTTTACTAAAATCCCTTAAAATGGTCATTATGCAGATACACTGGCACATACATGATTCATAAGTCACGATTTGCAGATACACTGACACTCATACATGATTCATACGTCATGATCTGCGGATACACTGACACATACATGATTCACAAGTTGTCATTATGCGGATTCATAAGTCATGGTTTGCGGATACCCTGACACTCATACATGATTCATAAGCCATTTATATGGATACACTGGCATTCATACTAATTCATAAGCCATTTATGCAGGTACATTGGTAAAAAAGAGGGATTTTAGAAAATTGTGTAAATAGTAGAGAATATTTAAAAATAGTGAAACATAATATGTGTATTTCCGTAAAGCCTATTAAGCTTATACATTTTAGATTGGGCCTATTTCTTGTAGTGTTGTCCATTGGGCTTTGAATGTCTCTTAAATCCATGGGTTCATTAGGTTAGAGGACAGTCTTGAACTTTCGGTCCTAACTTAAATATGGGGAGTTTAAAATTTCATATGATTGAAGTTGAGACATTTTCGTCTGAAGTTCACCTAAATTTATTAATTTTTACCCGACTTTTAGTTATTAACACCAATCATTTTGTAAATGTTCGGATTATAGTCTCATGGCTGATAAAATTATTGAGGCAAGCGTAAGTTGACTCTAGTTATAAAAGGTAAAAAGGATGACTCCCAAAGAAAGGTATCAACTTATATATTAGCTAAAAGATTTATATGACTCTTGAAATGATTCTAAGTCAATCATAAGCATAGTTACATATAATCTAACATAAATGTCACCTCGATGCACGAAGCATTTTCAAGAACATGTTCATGTAAACATTAGTGGCTCCATGGCTCGAACCCTATGACCTAGAGGTGACTCTGAAACAACTTTATCAAAGCTCCAAGATGATACTATATCTACAAGAACATGGCACCAAAATTAGCTACAAATAGGACACTTGATCAATCCATTTTCGTTACATTTTGGACATCGAATTCGATATCCATTAGTATCTTTCCCTTGATCTTGATCAATGATCTTGCAACATCCATGGCAACTCAAACACAAAACAAATCTAATCCCCCAACACCCTTTACATGGGAAATTTGAAGAAATTAAAGGAATGTCATGTAATAGTTTCTTTAAAATCCCTTGTTCATGAAGTCCAACAACTTCATCAGCTCCACCAATGTGCCTACCTTTAATAAACAATCTTGGAGGAACTACTCTTCCTCCAAGAATTCTCCATAGTTCATCTCTATACTCAACATGTAAGGATACATCTCTTTCATAGTAGACAACATGAAAGCTTTCTATTATGAATCTAATCATGTTGCAATCTTCAAATGTTTTCCTTATACCCCTTAAGCTTGTTGTGTAGAGAATGATTGCATCCTTTCCTCCTGGTGGACACTTGTATTCAAAATCAGACAAGACTTTGTTTTCCTCCATGGTGTTTGATTCTTGAAAACAATGATGAATTTCATGTTCACATGTAGAAATGTTGTCTATTTTCTCTTGATGATCAACATCATTTGCAAGATCATCAAACCTAATGTTTTGACAAAACATATCATTGTGATCATGTTGTGTGTTTGTTGTTAGATGGGATTGGAAGTGTTTGGTTGGATGATTTACTTGGAAAACTAATGTTGGAAGTGATTTGATTTTGCTTAGAATTCCTCCTTTGATGCTTTTCATCTTGTTTTACTTTGTTTTGTTTGTTTCCCTTGTAGTTATACTAGTTTCCACAAAGAAAAGAGTTGAGTGACACTTTTGTCTACAACAAATTTTTGAAGGTATTGATGAAAGGGGAATTGATAAGAACATTTCTCTAGTTGATGTTTTCTTTTCTTTTCTAGTGGTTGAAAAAGCAATGTACAAAAAAGGCTATTTGTTAGTAGCTTTTTGAACTTCTCAATTATGATAACTAATTTGACAATCATTTCTTAAAAAAACACATGTTTAAGAGTAGGGCCGAAATTAAAACTTTCACCTAGAAGATGAAAGAAGTAAATTTGAGAAAAAGTTATAGTGATTCAACATCTATTATATATGGATAAAAACAATAATATTGACCTTTATATAATATATAATTTTCGACCAAAGAGAATTCAGATAAACTTCTTGCGACCCTTGATATTCAACAGCTAGCTCAATGCAAAGAATTTTCAAGGTCAAACTCATGGAGGGTAAAATCCTAAATTCACATCCATATGTGAAGGACTTGTTAGTAACTTCTCCCAAGCACAACAAATGAGGTGGATCTTTATTTTTGGCTCAAACCCTATATATGTGTTAATCTGTTCAATTAAATTGTCGTAAAAACCTACACTCAAATTCATAAAGCTCAGATCTTGAATTTATCACAATGTACCATGAGAACAAGGGCTGATCTAATTCTTCAGAGTCAGATCCATGAATTCCGATAATTTGCGAAAATCCACTAAAATTTTAACAAATTAATGTTACCTTTGATCCTAAAGTTGTAACTACAACATACTCAACCTTAAAATTCTTAAACTTTCAAACTCATTAAATTTAAATCTTAAACCCGCCTCGTATGAAAATGAAGAGGTTTAATAACAAAGTAGAAGGTGCAAATGGGACCAAATAGAGGATAGGAGACAAGGTGTGCCTCAAGCAATAATACAACCACAAGGGATGCAAAGCAATTCCCTTTTTTTTTATCAGTTACAAAGTTTGGAGACCTTTTTTGCTTGTTGAACATGACCTGTTCTCAACAAGTCAAAAAGCCATAAAAAGCAAAACTCCCTATGTGATTGATTTGACAAGCTAACTAAAACACAACCAATAGTTTCTTTTGGTTATTATTCTTCTCATCACAGAGAAACTGGTAATTGATAAAGTTGTTGTTATGTGACTAAGAGGTCACGAGTTCAAACCTTGGAAATAACCTCTGACAGAACTACAAGGTAAGATTGCATACAATAGACCCTTGTGATCGGAATCTTCCCCAGACTCTGAGCATAGCAGAAGTTTTAGTACACCGAGCTTGCCCTTTTTTTTTCTCAGAGAGAAACTAGAGGGGGTAGAGGACTTTAGTCTCAAAACTACACAACTCCTCCCCCTAAACAAGTATCCAATGGTCTAGGTATCAAGACTTTGGAGTGACAAGAACACAAGATGTGTAAATACGAAGGAAACACATAACAGATTTAGACCTTGCTGAACGTTTAAGTAGTAAAGGTTAAAAGAGCTCATTATTCACCGAGTTCACAAATATACGTCAGTAACAAGAATTGCTCAAATCCCCAAAAGGAAAAAAATGAAATTTTAAGTTCTACTAAAATAGACTTAAGACCAAACCAATCTCGACTAGAAAAAGAAAGCCTTATTGGGATTGAGAATATGAATAGATGACTCAAGCAGCAGAGGCATCAATAATAGGCATGAGCTTTTTCTTTTTTTGGTTTTCCATACGGTGTCAAGTACCCACAATAGGACCTCAGCTAATTCAGCACCGAGTAAAATAACCTACCAGAGTTTTATGTCATCCCCAAGACTCGAACCCGATCTCTGGTCAATGGTTAAAAGATCCTATCCATCCCGATACCTCTGATTCGGACACTTAATAGTGCCATAAAATCTCAAGGATGCTACACAAAACACCCCCTTTATGCTAATAAGCAAAAGATAAGCAGTATCACTGAGGAGAAAGAAACAGTTTTCTTGAGTTTCTGAGAAAACCAGCGGTACTAGTCTTACTGTTTTAAGAGGTACAAGAAAAAGCCAGACACATAATACAAGTATTATACACATTAAGCAGAAACAGTACTGGAGAACCATTATTCGTCACTAGGTCCTTGGACCGCCTAGCTAGATGCTGATAATGCCTGGGATTCGTCAAAAAACCCGACGCTGAAGCTAAAACTTATGCACGACAGTTGCTTATTCTTTTCATCCACCATCTTCATTGTCAGAGTGTATGTTCCCTGAATTTTAAAGATACAACATTTCAGTATGCTTAATGTTCGAGACTGAGGCGTAGTAGTTGTATGGTTAAAGGAGACAGAGCAAGCTTTTCTTCCAATTTAAACCGGGAACAGCAAACAAAGACACAACTAATCATGATACGTAAATCAGAATCCGAACACTCAGAAAATATGAAGTAGATGCAGTTGGAAAAGGCATCTTCATATAATATATTGGATGGTTTTTGTCAACAACCAAAAAATGTATTGCACTGGCTTAAATGTGGTTTAATTTCTATGAGGATTCCTCTTGAAAAGGATGAAGAGTAATAACAGAAGAAAAAAGCAACAAAAACCTGCAAACATGGCAAGCAAAACGACGACCAACTCTCAAGGCTGTACTCCTCAAATAATAACCTTTTTTTTTTCTTTAGAGATAACTTTACTCCCCAGGGGCCATAGTGCATGGTTCCCAACAACAGGGAATTAGATAGATTAGAGAGGAAAAAAAAACAGATAATAAAAAATGATAAAACGAAGTTGATTCAAATAAAGATTTCTCCGGTACCCTATTTTGGTGGATAATGGCCCAGTGGGAATGCAAGGGTGGGGCCTAGTGGTTGATGAAGTGGTTTCAGAACCATTAAGTCGCAAATTCAAATCTCAATAGAGAAACAAACCACTAGGTGATTTATTCCCAACTGTCCTAGCCTTGGTCAACAAAGTTACCGAGTATATGTTGATGGGAGGCAGTAAGTATCCCATGGAATTACTTGAGGTGTCTCCTTTCCCGAAGAGGCACAGAAGACTTGTAAGAACTAAGCAGCTCAAGAAAAAATTTATGCAGAATGAAAGTAGAAAAGGACTATAACATGGATAGATGAAAATTGAATTAGAAAGTTGACTCACAGGCGGAGTAAATCCAGGCAACTCTTGTGAGTGGGAAATGACAAAATCACCGGACGCTGGGCAAGACGTCTCTTTACAAAGATCGATGGTCTCATGGTGGACATGAAAGAACAAATAGTTGACATCAATCTCCAGCTTTCCTCCAGTGAGATTCTTACCTGCAATGACAGTTCATTCTTCAAGTCAACAAATACTCTTATCATATCTTAAAACTTTTTATTTTCCTGTCCAGAAAGGACACAGAAGAATTACTAGACTGTGTTGGGGGGCCTGGTCATACGAAAGTGAAAGCTACTTCTAAACGAATTGCAGAGTCATTTACTCCACAGACATGAAAAAATGAACTCAATGCAGCTATTGATAGTGTTTACACCCATGCACAACAAATTCAGAAGTTCATAAATGGTCAGAGGCGCACATGCCTCAAGCAAGATCCTTAGATATGTTGAACAAACCATAGGCTCGACAAAAATTTCCACCAAACATCAGATTGATATCATATAATTGTTATCAGCTCTTATCACAACAATGAGAGTTTTACTGCTCGCTTAACATAAAAATAGATTCTGGCAAATACTATGCATGGGTGTGAATATCCCACCAAGAAATAAGCATATGCCGTTGCCTTGGACTTTAGTCTTTCTAAGCGCAAGTTTAACGGTCTTGGACTCTTAGGGGCTGGATTTATGAGGCCAAAATAAAGTCCAGTTCTTTTTATAACTTCTCAAGCTCAACAACAACAACATACCCATTGTAATCCCACTAGATGGGGTCTAGGGTGTACGCAGACCTTATCACGAGGTAAAAGAGATTGTTTAAGACACTCAACTCAAGTAACTCATAACAAAGCAATAGTTAAAATAACATACAGACACAAAGTAGACATAGAAAGCTCAAAAAACATTCAGAAAGACACCACAAGTAACAGCTAATGAAAAGTCTTTTACAGCAATGAACAGTGACCACCAATCTGAAGGTAGAATGACTGGGTCCATCCATCCACATACTGCCTTTTAGACTACTGATCTATGTCAATGTTCTAAAAGTCATGTTACCTTCAAAAAGACAGCAGTTATTTTGTCCTCCTAACTATCTTCAATCACGATATCCTTAAAACTTTTATTAACAATAGGAAACATTAAGTTGATAGTTCAAAAGAAAATACAATTGGTGATAAGAAAGAACTACAACCACCAATCCAATGACAAGAAACTTCAGCAGCACGTTAAATGAATGTCAGCATCTATCTATTTGTCCCACAATTAACTTCCTCTTTTTATGAGGTAACAACAACATACCCCAGTGCCTCAAAAGGCTCCCGCTCATTGCAGGGTGAGGGGGGGTCGGATGTACGCAGCCTAACCCCTATGTTTAAAAACATAAAGCGGCTGTTTCTAGAAAAAATGAGGGATGCAACACGAGGACTTCCCAGGGGGTCACCCATCCTAGTACTACTCTCGCCCAAGCACGCTTAACTTCGGAGTTCTGATGGGATCCGGTGCGTTAGTGCTGGTATGATCGCATCCCCTCTTTTTATGAGGTAAATGATTTTATTAACAATTGGGGAAACCCAAGCCACATACCAAAATAAGAGAACCTGCACGGTCACACAATTAACTTTTTCATCAAAGAGGATGAATTCTTGATAACACAGAGTGCAGCTTATCCAAACTAATCCCATGGATACATCCGAAGAAAAGGATTAACTTCAATGTATTACATTGCTTGAGCGAAAATAAGGAGAAATCTTTTAATCCGGCCGTGCTAGAAAAACTACAGGTTCTTGAGGAAAGCAATAAAAGCCAAAAACAGACAAACCAAAGTAAATTTTAAAAGAAACCTTAAAGTTAACCGAATACTTGCTGACTGGTGAAACTGTTAACAACAAAAAGACACTTAAAAAAGCTGAATCTTTAACAAACTGCAACCATTGATTCTTCTCAATCAACAAATTTAAAATATAAAAATAAGAGAAGTCCTAAAAAAACTGAGAATTAAACATCTAGATTGATAAAGTTGTAGTAACAGCAACAGGAAGTTGCATTCTGAAGGCTGGTAAGCTAATAAAATTAAAGAACCAAATGAAAATCAGATTTACTGTTCTATGATCAGCTTCCCCTTGGGTTAGAAACCACGTGTCCTCACGTTGTTGATTGGCTGGATCAATAGAAACTCCATCCAAGCCTCTCCGCCCCTTCTTTCTTTTTTTGTTTTTTTCTGCACCTACAGAAGTTTCTTTACATGCAATTCCCTTAACATTGATTCCATTAGGAGAACACTTCTGCTGCCTAGAGAATCCAATCAACCCCAGTATATTGGCTAATTGCGAGCATTGTGTTCCTTTCTTCTCTCATCCTTCGCAAAAAACTAGGACCAAGGCCAGCACTATCGATTTCATACAGTGTTAAATTTTTGGAAATTCCAAGTTATAGCCTGCTTAACCAAGCTTCGAAAGACTGCTCACTTCAAAAGAACTATCTCGATCATACTCACAATTTTTTCATCCTTGTTCATGAACTAGTGAATTCTTTGCTTGAAGATGCTTTGATTATGAACTTCCCACAACCTCGCTGGAGATGTCTTTAGCTCTATTGTGACTCGATAAAGAGAGCACGAGGAAGGGATTTCATCTCAAATCAATTTCAAGGCCTATGTTTGGTAAGAGGGAAAATAACATGTTGAGTGCTATAGGCAAGTGTACTCAATGCAAGATCTTCACCAGCAATAACATGAAATTGTGTTCCCTACTATTATTGCCTTCTCAAATTTTAAGTATATAAAATGCAATAACCAATTCCAATTGTAAGCAAGACATACATCCAATCATTTAAAAACATCATATGAGAGTAAGCAATAAAACCGGCAAATTATTTAGAAGCAAGTGAAATAGTTTATCAAATTAAGTACTTAATCATCAAACTTAGCTAAAATCAATATATTGAGTTTACATGAAAATGATAAAACAGGAAAAAAAAAAGAAGAGGGAACAGGCATGTAATTTGTTACCTGTGTCTGCAATAATACTGAATGTGGTTGTTTTACCTCCCTTAACAGGGTAGGGTGTTATATCTATTTTACTGACCTTAACATCATAACTGGCCCTTTTATCTGCACACGCAAAAAAAATAACATAAGCTGGTATATTATCACATTTATCTATAATAAAGTTCCTTCAATGTTTCCCAAAGAAAATCTTTTTCCTCAATACCAAGAGAAATAATAGTGGAAAAACTCTAAATGCTCAATTTCAGGGGAAAAATTATCTTCCAAATATAAAGATACTATTTTTAACAATCAAGAACTAATTATACACTCCTTCCCAGAGTTGGTGTCCTTTTTGCTTCATAAGAGTAAGAAAAAAATGTTTTATTTTAAGAAAAAAAAAGTAACACTTTTATAGCACATGATTTTTGTGATCATTTAGAAGTATGAAAAAAAAAAAATCACCACCACTTATAGCACTTTCTTCATGAACTAGTACAACTTATAGCATATCATGTGTAGAATGTAAATATCTAACAAATTTTATTTTGGAAAAGTGAATGAATTTATAGAAAACTAAACTGATACAAGCTTTCAACACCACCAAAGGAGAAAATTTCAACATGATATCAGAAAAAATCAACAGCTGCAACAGAAACAAACACAAGAAATCACCCAAAATCAGATTCAACAGACAATCAAGAATGAAATAAAGAGATAATGGCCAAAAGCACACTGAACTATTACTTTTTCGTGAGTTTTACCCACAATTATCAGTTATTCCTTTTTTCTACTTGACCTATCACCATGTATGTAATAAAAAACATATCTAGTTGAGTAGACAATGATAATGAAGTAGTAAAAGGAAACAACTCTTATTGGCCTAACAAGTTTCGCCTCGAGGTGTGTGTTCTAATACATACATGGCGATAATGCATGTAGAAAAAGAAAATAACTAATAGTCAGGAAACACGCAGAAAAAGTGATAGTTAATATGTGTTTTGGGCCCATTAACTCCAACAAAGAACTAAACTTGTGCAAGCTTCCAACTTTAGCAAATGAGATGATGTAAAGATGATACAACCACAACAATATCAGAAAAAATCATCAGTTGCAACAGAAACAAACACAAGAAATCACCCAAAATCAGATTCAACAGACACACAAGAACAAATAAAGAGATAATGGTCAAAAACATACTGAACTATTACTTTTTCACGAGTTCTACCCGCAATTATCAGTTGTTCCTTTTTTCTACCTGAACTATCACCATGTATGTAATAAAAAACACACCTAGTTGAGTAAACAAGGATAATTAAGTAGTAAAAGGAAACAACTCATAACTGGCCTAACAAGTTTCGCCTCGAGGTGTGTGTTCTAATAAATACATGGTGATAATTCATGTCGAAAAAGAAAATAACTCATAGTCAGGACGTAAAACACGCGAAAAAAGTGATAGTTAATATGTGTTTTGGGACCATTTAACTCCAAAAAAGAACTAAAAACCTTGTGAAAGCTTCCAACTTTAGCAAATGAGACAATTTAAAGATGATACAACCACACAATATCAGAAAAAATCATCCGCTGCAACAGAAACAAACACAAGAAATCACCCAAAATCAGATTCGACAGACAATCAAGAACAAATAAAGAGATAATGGCCAAAAACACAATGAACTATTCCTTTTTCACGAGTTTTACCCGCAATTAATCAGTTGTTCCCTTTTTCTACCTAAACTATCACTATCGACATGTATGTAATAAAAAATTACACCAGGTTGAGTAGACGATGATAATTAAGTAGTAAATGGAAACAACTCATAATTGGCCTAGTAAGTTTCGCTTCGAGGTGTGTTCTAGTACATAGTGATAACTCATCTCGAAAAAGAAAACAAATCATAGTCAAGGTGTAAAACTTGTGAAAAAGTAATAATTAATATGTGCTTTGGGACCACTAACTCCAAAAAAGAACTAAACTTGTGAAAGCTTTGATAGAAGCACAACAATAACAGAAAAATAGTCAGCTAAAACAAATACAAACACAACAAATCAACAACAACAAACTCAGTTTAATCCGACAAGGTAGAGTGTAAACAACCCCTCCACCAAAAACATAACAAATCATCAAGAACGAAGGAAGAGATAATGGTCAAAAACACACTGAACTATTATTTTTTCGCAAGTTTTACCCACAATTTTCAGTTGTTCCCTTTTTCTACCTGAACTATCCCCATATATGTAATAAAAAACACACCTAGTTGAATAGATGATGATAATTAAGTCGTAAAAGGAAACAACTCATAATTGGCCTAACAAGTTTCGCTTAAAGGTGTGTTTTCTAATACATACATGGCGATAATTCATGTAGAAAAAAAGAAAACAACTCATAGTCAGGACGTAAAACTCGCGAAAAAAATGATAATTAATATATGTTTTGGGACCATTAACTCCAAAAAAGAACTAAACTTGTGAAACCTTCCAACTTTAGCAAATGAGATAATTCAAAGATCATACAAGCACAACAATATCAGAAAAAATAGTCAGCTGAAACAAAAACAAACACAATAAATCAACAACAACTAACTCCGAGAAGGTAGAGCATAAACAGACCTTACCACTACACCAAAAACACAACAAATCACCAAAAATGAAATCAAATAACGCAAAATACTAAAATTACATTAAAAAAATGGGGATAAAATCCCTAAAATTCAAAACCTCAAAAATGGGTATCTACCAAACATATAATCAAACAAATAAATCCAACAATATCGGCATAAAACCCCAAAATCAAACAAATTTCAGATCGCATACTGTAAAGTCAAACAAAAAATTTAAAAAAAAAAAACTCACTGCAATACTCGAAATCGGTGGATTCAGCTGAAGTGAGAGGAGCGAGAATATATAGGAAGATGAGAAGAGTAACGAAGATTTTGATAGCTTCCATAGCCATTGATTGAAGGAAAAGCGAAAGACAAGAACGATAAAGAAGGAAAAGAATACGTAGGGAAACAACTTATTTACCACATAATACTCCAATTTAATGGCATTCGATCTTTATATTAAATCAATAAATTAATTTTAAATGGTTATTAAGCTATTTATCAAAATAATCAAATGATATATGTGATAAATGGGGCTGATTCTTCTCTAATTAAAGTTACGTAGATTGAGTTTTGGATATAAAAAATTTTTTGATAGAGAATATTTCTCTCAAATAAGTCCTACGTAGTGTGGATTTTGAAATAATTGAGATCTGAAATAGATATTTAATAAAAGTGAAAGAAGAATATTAATTAAAATAAATTATTATATTAATTTTATTCTAATATTCAATTTAAAGTATTAATTAATTTCAAAAACTATTCAGGTAGAATGTTATTTCGTCCTATGACGTTTTTAAGTTTGTGATAGATTAATCATGCTATTATGATTGTATTATTATGCTGCTACTTCTATTATTATTATTTTTTCCTTGTAGAATTGTTATTGCTCTTCGTTTTAGACATTTATTTTATATTTGATTGTTCTTTTATTTGGAACACATACATTTGAGTCGAGTGTCTTTCAAAAAATAACATCTCTATCTTCATGAGGTACTGGTAAGATCCGCATATGCTCTATCCTCCCAAATTCTATTTTTGTGAGATTATACGGTGTATACTATTATTTGTATGTTATTCCAAATAATAAAATTATTTCATAAAAAAAGATGAAACAAAATAGTTTTGTTATAATACACATAAATGGACATTTAAACTTAATTTCTACTGATGGGTATGGGGCATGGCTACTAAAAACGAAGGAGATTAAATGTTAACTGTTATGAATCTTTTTATTAAGTTTTGCATATTCTTTGTTGAACTTCTCGCTCTCACTATTAGCAAATAAGCACTTCAATTTGATGAATGCACGTCTAGACACTTTAACCTGATGTCAATCAACTTGGGTTTAACTAACAACTAAAAACATTGTTTCAACATTTAATGGTGACTTGCCATGTAAAATTTACAGATATTTCGATAATTATTTTGTGAGTTATAATCCTTACTTAAGACTAGATATAAAGCACCGATAATCGAATTATCGAATCAAATTGAAATTATAAGTAATTTGACATTTGGTATGACATTTGATAGCAAAATTTTAAAATTACAGTATTTGAATTTGAAATTAATATGAGACATTAGTAACATTTGATATTCGGTACATGTTTATTATTATTATTGCAAGTCCAAAAAGAAATTTAAAAACTAAACATAAATAGTTCAAATATATGTGTCTTTTAATTATATCAAGTAATTTTTCTTACATGTTGACCTTCTATTCTATCATCCTTTCACATTAAAAAATAAAAATAATTAAAGTAATAATATTAAATTTATAATACAATTAACTGTAACTTTAATACGATATTATCGAATATTATATTAAATCAAAAATTAATTTATCAAATTAAAATTTAAAAATTATTTATTATTTATTTTTAACTATTAATTATCAAATTCAAAATTTAAAAATTTCAAATCAAATATCGAACCTCCACTCCAATGAAGACGAAATAGGAAGAAGAGAGCAGACAAGAGAGAATTGTTAGGTGGATAACGTGTATGAATGTCAATAACACCCAACAAAATAGGGGTGTATTACTAACTTTATAATAATACTTTTCTCGTTTTATTTTATGTGATATTTTTAATTTAAAATAATATTTTATTTTTTTTAAAAAAAATATGATACTCTAAAATAACTTTTAAATATTCGTGTAATTAAGAATTCTTTTATAAGAATAAATTTTTTTGAGATGATTTTAAAATAAAAAAATATTATATAAAATAAGACGGAGAAAATAATATTCTTATTTTATTGTAGATTAAATAGTCTTTGATTTTGATATATTTTTTATTGATACATGACTCAAATTTTGGTGTTAATGCTAGATATTTTTGCTAGTTATTTCAAGAGAATGAAATAATAAAAGAAGATATTTATTATAGAATTAAATAAATGCAGATGGTAAAAATTAAAAAAAAATTACTAGAGTAATATAATAGAAGAATGTTTACTAAAGTGAAATACAGGAGAATTATAAGACCAATAATATGAAGTTAGAAATTTATAATGAGATTTAATTCGAGTAATGGTACTTAGATCTTCATTTTTTATTTTTATGATATAGTTTTTTATTGAGATATTAGAATGTTACGGTTTGAATTTGAACTCCTTTTTTTGTTACTAATATATATTTTTTTATTTTTTATATCAATAGTGTCAGAACAAGAAACTTAAAAGTGCATATTGCCTAACGCATTTTCCCTCGATTAACATAATTCCTTTTTCTTTAAATATGTTATATTGGAAAAGTAAGTGTGCTTGTATGTATAGTCTCAAAATTACATGACATCAAATAGAGAATCCAAATAATTAAATATTTGATCATATATAGAAGAAACCTTTTCTACCAATGATATGTTGTAATGCATAGGGAATATTTAGAAGAAAAAGAAAATAATTAATCTACAATATACATAAAAGAAAAAAAATATCAAAAAGTCTCGAATTCGAGTCACTTCCAATAGGGAGCACTTTTACCTTCAAAATTTGGAATTTTCCAACATGAATCCAGATAAACTTCATAAATAGCTACTTTCAGTCTTTGTAATTGAAAAATAGTCCATGTTACAAAGTTTCAAATTCCACAAGTGAAACTTTATAATACTGCCCTAGAATTTCACCGATGAGCTTGAAATCCCATGATACTGATGATTTTTCAAAAATAGAACTGAAAAGTGATCAATGAACGTTAGTTTTCCCCAAATGTGGACTAATCGATCCCAAAAGTAGATTCATGACCTTCAAATTATCGAATTTCCCTAGAGCTTCACCTTTGAACCTGAAACCCCATGACATTAATTGTTTCTCGAAAACAAGGTTAGAAAAGTGGTCAGTAAACGCTATTTCACCCCAAATTCAGACGAATCGAGTCCAAAAGCAGATAGTAAACCCTATGAAAACATTGGATTTGAATGACACTTTATCCAAGAGGTCTAGTTGCCAAAGGAACAACTTCAGCTAGAGGAGTAGGTAGTGGTGATGGCAATGGAGAAGTCCTACAAATAGGACAAGTTGGATGTAACCTCAACCATGGATCCACACATTTCAAATGAAACAAATGGCCACAATCAGGCAATTTCCTTAACATGTCACTATTCTTATAATCACCCAAACATATCGAACAACAAGTACTCGCGCTAGAATCCTTATAAGCTTCCGAATACAACAACTTTGGAAAACTCAATAGGGTTTCCTCATCAAGCCCCACGTCCACGTCCACATCCACATCCACGACCACTTGTGACTCCTCATTACTTCTATTATTACTGTTATTATTACTATTCCTCCGTCTCCTCAATGGTGGCTCTGCTATTGTTTGATGCCTCGTACAAAAGTAGGACGTTAGGGTTATTGTCGTTATCAACAACAATACGCCTGCAGAAATTCCGATGCCATAAGCGAATCCACCTAGGTTTTGTGACCCCAGGAACCCGTCCTCCGAGGAATTCGGATCCGGGGCAGTGGCTGTGGCATTCATGATGATCTTAAGGGTGTTCTTGTGTATGTGGCTTTGGTTTTTGTTTGGTTTTTAGCCATGATGTTTTTTTACAACAAAGAGAAATAATGGTCTAAAGATTTTGAAAGTCAACTGTTTATAAATGATAATAAAGGGAAAGTTTGATTGGGGAGGGTGCATTTGGAGTTTCAACGTGTATAATGAACTTTAAAAATTGTATCAAATGAAAAAAGATATATATAAAGCAAAAAAGTAAGGTGTATTTGAAGAGGCTTCTTGTGAATATATATAGTGGTTTTCTTTAATTAGTTGTTGTCTTGTTTCTCACATATTCGATACTTGTTGTTTTGAAACTCGATTAATTTGAATTTACGTTATAAAATTTTACTTCAAGGTGTAGCCGTCTAAGACACTTATAGGCTGCATCAGAAATTTCAAAAAAAGTTCAAGATTCCCCATATATATATATATATACTAGAATTATTTTATCAAAGAGTGTCCGATTAATCACCCTTCATCAGCTATAGTTTCGCTCTTGTAAGTGCTCTCTGCCATCCGAGGAGGAGCTAGAATTCGAATTTTACAGGATAGCGACTTTAGATGTTAGTAATCCAATTCTTAATTTAATTTTTGTATAGTGTGTTACTGAGTTCTGTTGAGTCCGTAGGCAACATAACCTTCTAGCTCCCTCCTTAGCCATCAAAAATGACTTTATTTTCGAGATTCGTACCTCGAGATTCCTGACTAAGAAAAAAAATCATATTTTATATTTATATATATTGCTTTCTAAGTAGTTCATTTCATGTTGAGGTGTTAGGTTTGAGATGTCAACGGTTTGCCTATCTTTTTTCTTCAACATTTGATTCATGTGAGTAACATCTGCCTTTCTGGCAAGAAAGAAAATATTTCTAACTTTATCCAATTGTATATTACCTGTTTTTTCATTAATAAATTATACCATTATTTTCTTTTTTGGTTTTTCACTGTTATTTTAGGTTTGACTAATCTGAATTTTCGACCAAAAAAATAATATTTAATGACTTTTTATATAAAATTTGAAGCTTATATCTTCGATATATATTTATCTCATGGCCAATAGTATTATTGATTTTGTTTGGCTCATCAGAGTCATTTAAAAAGACACAATTAAGTCTGCACGCGACAAAGCGAATTGAAGATACATACAACTTAAAGTAAATAACAATATTTTTTTTAATAATTTGAGACTTGAAATGAAATAGAATATAAAACGCAAGTGGTGATGCAAATGTGAAAGTTGCTTTTTAACACGTTTGAACTCCATTCAAAATTTTAAACATTTTGTTATCAATAAGATCATTTCTGTTTAGATTTTTTCAGAAAAATACTAAATTCTAAGCATAAATAGTCCTATTGACAACAACATGTTGAGTAAGAAAATAATTTACGATAATTGTCAGTATGACTTTTGAGAACTTGATTGTGATATCAACATCCATCATACAATGAATTGTTTTGAAATTCAAACTAACAATCTAACTACTAAAATGATTGAATAATTGATCACTTAACTAATCAAAAAGTATAATTTCATCAGTACGTATTATGATAGAATGCTTGATCCACTTTTATCCAAATACTATATTTTGAATTTTTTACAATGTAATTTTTTTCTTATTAAAGACGTTTCAAAAATAACCTCCGCAATACACAAATTCAAATTATAAGCCTTCAATACGAATAATGCATTTATAAATGAGCCATTTTGAGAATAAGATAGTGTTAAAAAGAGTTGCTTCTTTATGTTAAAGTTATAATTAAAAATAATTATCATTTTAGTACTATATTAGAAGAGAAAGTAAGAGTTGTGTGATAACAACACGCCTATTTTTGAGCATTTTTATTATTGATTAGGGCATTTTAATTATTTTAGTTATAATTCTATTGTTATCTTCGTCCACGTGGTTATCTAGGTGGCATGCATTGGGTAGATTTCACCGATCACTTTTATCTATTGGAGAAAAAGAATACGCTCTTCAACACTTTCTCCTTCTTTTCCTTCAACTGCTGCTACAACTCTTTGTTTTCCACAAGTAATTCGATGTTTTGGTCTTTAATCTTGAATTTACTTTTTCAATTTTCATCTTTGTATGGTAGAATTTTTAAATTGCGGATAAATAATAGTGCAAATTTTTAGAGAACCGAAGAATAAGAAGCCTCAATTCTCCAAACATCACCATAACAACAAAAAAATGAACCAATAAACTCTTCTATGCTTCTAATGCATAATCTTGCTATCGATTTCTTGGAATTTCTTGAAATCAATATTATCTTTATACGAATAGACTATTTCAGCAAATTTCTCAAACCCCATAATCTCAATTTTGATCACATTTAAATAGTTTTTTAAACTAAAGCAACCTTGGAGAGTAATTTTTTAATAATCAGATTTATAATTTATCTTCATATGATAAAAATATCAAATTGAAAATATTATAAATTGAATGATAAATTTATTTTTATATAGAACCATAACACAATTATTTTCTTATATATAATCTATAAAGGTCAATAATTCAAGTCGCAAAAACATTCAATAATACTTATATACATGGATTTTTTGTGTATTGTTTTATTTATCTCTCTTTACAAAGAATTAAGAATCAAATAAATATATGAAATATTTTATTTTTTTTAAATTTCAACTATCAATTCGTGAGTTTCTATCTGAATTACTACTAATGCATTGAAACACGCTTTAACTATCATATGCCCTTCTTTATATTTACTCTTTTTTAAAAAAAAAATTATATATTTTGTGTAAGAGACAATGATCAAAAACACATATGAAGTGTGAATTTTTTGGGAGTTTTCTCCGATAGAAGTATCAATAGTTATATATCAAAGCACACTTCAACTAGTATCTAACGATGAGTGATGTATACTCTTTTTTTCTCTTTGAATATTTTGTCAAATGACACTTCAAGTGAATAAATAAAGGAATTGATTTTTTTTGAAAAGATTTTTTTAGAGATAATGATCAAGAATTCATCTAAAATTTCACCTTTTTTTCAAGTTTTCTTCTGTCTAAATTATTATGTGTTTATATTTTCTATTTGAATCATCATTAATTATCTATCAAAACAGATCTGAAAATTAGTGAGTTAAATTCCATGTGACAAAATGTCATCTAACACACACAACAACAATACCCCAATGCCTCAAAGGCTCCCGCCCATTGCGGGGTAAGGGGGGGTCAGATGTACGCAGCCTGACCCTTATGTTTAAACAAAATGTCATCTAAATTCATCTAAAATGTCACCTTCTTGTATTTTTATGACTTTGTCAAGTATTTCTTTATCGTTAATTAGAGATTTTAGATTCCAGCTCTAAGTATGAAGTCGTCTTTGTTAGGAAATATTCTATCCTCAAATATTATACTTATTGACACAAATATGAATCTCAATATAAATATTGAATACTGCATGAAAAATTAAAAAAAATCTTTACTTGAATACATTTGAATATCTTTTCTCAACTAGTAAATACAAAACTAATGAACTTAAAAGAGTAGTTAATAATCAAAAACACATTCAAACTATCATCTTTCTATGAGTATATATCTTACACACTTATTATCCATCGAGAATAAATATTTAATCAAATTAACATTTAAATGTTTTTTAATACAAAAAATCATTTAACATAGATTATCAACTCAAGTTGAGAACATGCAACAAACCAAAACTAACAAATGATAAACGAAGCAATAAAAATAAAAATCGAAGAATACGATAGTATAAGAGCATACTTCATAACAAAAACTAAAAAATAATCGAACTCTTTACGAATGTCACGTATGCTACAATTGTGTCATGTGTTGTCTAATCATATAAAATTCAATTTTCAGCTCAACCAAATGCATGTTGGAACTCAAATTCTCTTCAGAGGCTTCAATGTCTCATCATCATCATCAGCTCAACTTCATCATTCAGAACAAGGAGATGAAAACAATCCTATTATTCGCAGTAACAGAAGAACCCAACGTCATTACTTAAGCAAATTATTATTCTCAGTTTCCGCAACCCATTACAAAGAAATCCACACCCAAGTGATTCTTTGTGGATTTGAAAGCAACCCTTTTCTCAACAACGTCTTAATTCAATCATATTCAATTTTGGGGTGTGTGGACTATGCACGTAAGGTGTTTGATAAAATGCCTAAAAGGGATATGATTTCTTGGTCTTCTGTTATTACTATGTATACTCAAAATGGACTTTATGATGAGTCTTTGTTGCTTTTCTCTGAGTTGAGGAGAAGTTGTAATGAGGGACCTAATGAGTTTGTTTTGGCTAGTGTTGTTAGTTGTTGTGGAAGGTTAGGTGGTAGTATTGTGAAAGGTGAGCAATTGCATTGTTTTGTGGTTAAAGCTGGTTTTGATCAGTTTGTGTATGTGGGGACTTCTTTGATCGATTTTTATTCGAAAGGTGGGGAAGTAGGTGCAGCGAGGCGAGTTTTTGATGATTTGTTGGTGAAGAGTACGGCTACTTGGACTGCGATTATTGCAGCGTGTGTGGACGTGAGGCAGAGTGAAATTGCATTGCAGTTGTTGAGGAATATGTTGGAGACTGATGTTGTCCCTGATAATTATGTGGTTTCGAGTATCTTGGGTGCTTGTTCGTCGATTGAGTATCTAAAAGGAGGAAAGGAAATTCATGGTTATGTGCTTAGACGGGGCGCGGGGTTGGATGTTACTGTGAGTAATGTTCTTATTGATTTCTATATGAAGTGTGGTAAGGTAAAGACTGCAAGGTCAGTTTTTGATCGAATGGTGGTTCAGAACACTGTTTCTTGGACAACGATGATCTCTGGATATATGCAGAATTCGTGTGATTGGGAAGCTATAAGCATGTTTAGAGAGGTGAACAGTTTGGGGTGGATGCTAGATAGATTTGCTTGCAGTAGTGTGCTTAATTCTTGTGGGTCGCTTGAAGCTTTAGATCTCGGAAGACAAGTGCATGCTTATACTATGAAAGCTAATGTCGATTCTGATGGATTTGTGAAGAATAGTTTGATTGATATGTACGCGAAATGTGATTCATTTGGTGATGCAAGGAACGTTTTTGACATTATGAGTGATCATGACGTAATCTCTTACAATGCTATGATTGAGGGTTGTTTAACGCAGGATAGGCTGAGTGAAGCTTTTGATTTATTTGCTGAAATGAGAGATAATCGTATTCTTCCGAGCCTTTTGACTTTTGTTAGTCTGCTTGGTGCATCAGCTTCACTGTTCTCCTTGGAGTTAAGTAAGCAACTTCATGGTCTTACAATAAAATTTGGTTTTTCTGCTGACATGTTTGTTTGTAGCATCGTAATAGATGTTTACTCGAAATTTTCATCTATAAAAGATGCAAGGCAAGTATTCATTGAAATGAATGAAAAGGACGTTGTTGTATGGAATTCTATGTTCTTTGGTTACATACATCAGAGTGAAAATGAAGAGGCTCTAAAGCTCTTCCTAGAATTGCGGAAGTCTTTGCAAAAGCCAAACGCGTTGACTTTTGTTGCCCTCGTTGCTGCATCTAGTAACCTAGTAAGTCTCCTGCATGGTCTCCAGTTTCATAACCAGATTTTAAAAGTCGGCCTAGATTTTGATCCGCATGTGACAAATGCACTCGTGGATATGTATTCCAAGTGTGGAAGCTTGGAAGAAGCACGGAAGATGTTTAATTCCACTATCCAGAGAGATGTAGCATGTTGGAATTCTATGATATCCACTTATGCGCAGCACGGAGAAGCAAAGGAAGCTCTTAATATGTTTGAGAAAATGATAAACGATGGACTGAAACCCAATAATGTCACTTTTGTTGGAGTGCTTTCAGCATGTAGCCATGTTGGGCTTGTCGAAGAAGGATTGCGTCACTTTTATTCCATGTCCAGGTACGGTATAGAACCAGAAACGGAGCATTATGTTTGCATGGTTTCTCTCTTGGGTCGAGCTGGTAAACTGCTCGAAGCAATGGAATTCATTGAAAAAATGCCAATTCCACCAGCCGCCATTGTGTGGAGGAGTTTGCTTAGCGCGTGTAGAGAAGCTGGTCATATAGACCTGGGTAAATATGCAGCATCAATGGCAATATCTATTGATCCAACAGACAGTGGATCATATATCCTACTTTCAAATATTTATGCATCTAAAGGCATGTGGAGCGATGTCAGAAAGTTAAGAGAGAAAATGAATAGCAATGGCGTGGTAAAAGAAACAGGATGTAGTTGGATAGAAATAAATAACAAGGTGTATTTGTTTATTGCAAGAGACCGAAATCATCACCAAACTGATTTGATACATTCATTTTTGGAACTTCTGATTCAGCATATGACAGGGATCGGATATGTTCCTGAGGACACTATCCTCTCAAATGAATAAAATCTCTATGCCATCTATGCTGTGGTATGTGAAGAGTCTTTTCTTTGAATCTTCTCAAGTTATGCAAGTTTTTCCCTATATCTATTTTTAGCTTAAGTTTTCTCACTGCTTTTCCGTCTATTGAGTAACATCGATGTCTCTTATGCAGCATCTCTTATCATTCTTCGAGAAGTTTAGACCTTGGATTTAAAGATTCTCTCTGTACTTATACATTTTCTTATTCATGTTTCAGATATGCTATTATCAAGAACACAGTGAGCTAGGCGGTCGTAGATGCCCAAAATGACGATAAGATGCAAGACATTGTATTAAGAGTTCTATTGCTGTCGAAAGGTGAGATACTACCGTGTACTCATGGCTAGCAATGTGCTTGAGTATCTCTCATAGATAACATTTCATAGGCGTATAAGCTTAGCTATATATTTTTGTCTAATGTATCGGCTATATCTCTAACAAGTAGTATGCCCTTCTTTTGTTGGTCTCTAAAATTGTTCATTCCAAACCTTTGGAAGACGAACAATTTCTTTTGTTCTGTTCATGTGTTATATCACTTTTTAGTCTCTATATATAACTGAACATACTTCAATTAATCTAATTTTCTTTTTTGGGCAGGCTTCCTCTTTGGTTTGGTAGTTTAGCTTTATCCAATCGGGTGAGGTACAAAACTGAAACTGCGGACCAATATGAACTCTTGCAACAAGGTATATGCTTTGTATGAAAGATATCCAAGAATGAGGTGTGATATTACCAGATGGAAACTTGGCAAATATGGGCGATTGGGAGAGTATTTATTGTGTGCTCTGTTCCCGCTAGTGTGTTGGGACATGATCGTGATGCATCAGCCCAACAAGGTTCTTACACAATTTGGAATGTGTCAATCATATCTGTTGCTCGCAATTTTGTGGATAGTCACTACTACAGACAAAACACGGATTGTCTAGAGAACGTGCAAGGCCACATACTTGTCTGGAATGATCGTGCAAATCGTGTTTGTGAAGCCCCACAAACATATATACCCCTTGTGTACGATGAC
The DNA here is from genome assembly GCA_011800125.2 of Solanum clarkiae. Classification (NCBI taxonomy): domain Eukaryota; kingdom Viridiplantae; phylum Streptophyta; class Magnoliopsida; order Solanales; family Solanaceae; genus Solanum; species Solanum clarkiae. The sequence continues at coordinate 1,638,650 of JAABOM020000001.1, forward strand.
TACTACCTCAAAAAGTATTGACTCGACAGATGGGAAATCTGAGATTTCATTTGCCAAGAAAAGTATGCATCCTTTGCACCAATGCGCGAGGTTATGGTATGGTACTGTTACGTTGTACTCTCTTCAATGAATGATTTTGTTAAAAAGAAGGTGCATGTAGACTCAATACTCAGACGCAATCATGCTCAGATTCAATTACGAGGTATCCTTCTGAACAAGTTCTCAATGAAAAGGAAGAATACGAGGATTACATTGTAAGTCTTTTTGATCATTTAGTTGTGGACATTGTGAACAAAGTTAAATGATTTGTGTTGCTGTTGCTGCATACTTATAGTATAATAAGATATGGAAGCACCATTATAATTGAGTGATTAGCTAGTAGTAGTGGATGATAGATTCATAGAGTGGGGTCTCGGGAGAATAGGGTAGGGCGTAAGCGCACCTTACCCCTACCTCGTGGAGGTAGATAGACTGTTTTCGAAAGACCCCTGACTCAAGTAACTCATAATGAAGCAATGTTGAAAATATGTCTGAAGGTTGCTTGCACAAGCAAATAACAAATCAGACATCCATATGTTTGAAGTTGACTCCAAAGTGGTTAAACTTGCAAATGTATATTAATGCAGCTATAACTTAAATGGTAGTTCCAAAATAGGCTATTTGTGCACTAGGCCCAATCTTCAGATTCTACATTTTCATCCCAAGTCCATTTCTTTAAGGGAAATTTACAGAAATACATATATTATGTTCACTATTTTCAAATATTCCTTACTATTTGTACAAATTTCAAAAATTCATCTATTTCAGCAGTGTATCCGCATAAATAGCTTATGAATCAGTATGAGTGCAAGTGTGTCCGCATAAATGGCTTATGAATCATGTATGAGTGTCAGTGTATCCGCAAACCATGACTTATGAATCATGTATGTGCTAGTGTATTTGCCATTGTATCCGAATAATGGTCATTTTAAGGGATTTTAGTAAATATGCAAATGGTTGGGATATATTGAAGTTTCTTTATTTCACTATGGAATTTATGTAACCTGTACTTTTTTTAATAAGAATAATTACGCGGATAAGCAAATATATACTAGTTAATTAGCTAACAAGCTATAGTTTGAATTAATTATAACATCTAGTTGTAATTACCCTTTGAGTTTTATATAATTCGGGCAATTTATACAAATGTTGTGCGCGACATACAAAAGTTGTACGCGAATCAAATTGTATAGCAAATATACAAACATTATGAATTGTATGGCGAATTATACAAACGTTGTGCAGGTATACTGAAATATACAAACGCTATACAAAAACTACAAATTATATAGCAGATTATACAAATGTTCTACATGAATTGTATAGCGAAATATACAAATGCTATAAAAAAAAAACAAATTGTATAGTGAATTATACAAACATATACAAATGTTGCATGAATTATATAAACGTTGCTATAACTATAGTTACAAAATGTAATTACCCAAACTATAGCTATGGAGATAATTAAGACATTTTTGAATGATTATATGCGAAAATTCTTCTTTTTAATATGTTCATCTTTTCCACATAAATAGCGTCAACCAAAGACCGGAGCATCTCTAGTTTACAAAATAGCAATCAAATATATAGGTTTTGTATAATCAAGTATAGTATACATAATTAGGCTAATATTGCATTTAACTATGAAAGATTTGGTGATTCTTAATGCAACCTCCACTTTATTTTATGGAACTTATTTAATGTAGTACCATATTGATTAGTACATAAAAGATTTAGGATATCATTTTAATTTGTATACTTAATTGATAGATAGTACATAGAAGAAAATATTTAGATAATATTGGAAAAGTATTGACAAAGAAATATCAATTTTTAAAATTTGAATAGTTAGGTTATTGAGTTCTTCTTGGACATTATCACATTAATTTGGAATGAAAGATCTAGTGTTAAAGATTTTATAGTCTTTTAAGATAGAACCAAAATTTGGTTGGACCTACTTTCACTTGCTTTACAAAAAAGCTTCCACTTCATTGTAGGTCCCTCTATTATGGAAGCATTCTTGTATTATTCTAGGGTTAAAGTAGATTATAATTGGTGTTTATGCTATTAATTGATGAAATAATCATTCAAAGAGTTAAATAGTCGTTTCTTCACTAGTAGGTGTCCCTAGATTAATTCGTCGCAAAGTCTCACTTTGTGAGTAAAGCGCTTTCTATTAAACACGATTGCATTTTCAGAATTCGAATCAGACACCTTTGATTAGGAATGAATATTGTTCTATCTACTTTGTTTCTAGGTCTCGAAATGAGATTAAGTGATACTTACCATCTTATTGGCTCTATTTTCAAGACTCAAAGCATTATTGGTTAATTTTAAGTAAACTCCAATATCAATCATACCACTTATACCAGATACTTAACATCCAAGGTTACGAAGGAGTGACAAGTATCTTTCATTAATAAATCAGATGTTTCAGCTATTCATATATTGATAATAAAATTGTATTTGGTAGAAAGAATTAAGAATTTATCCAAAAGTGATTTTTTCATAATGAATAAAATAGATATCAAACATCGAATAAAAAGAAAAGGATCTTCATTATGAACCCTCCATTAGGTGCAAGATTCAAAATAAGTGTATCAAGAATAGGAATTTGCAACACTAAACCTTTACTTATCTTGCACTATATTGTGCATTTATCTTTCTGAATTATAATATAAGAAAAAAAGGGTAAGATAAAATTCTTTTCATGAAAGTTAAGAGAAGAAATAGAAAAATAATTATTTGCCTTTCAATGTTTGTTATAGTGTTATTCTCTTCCACTTTCCTTGTGCCAAATGTACCAAAGATGAAGTAGTTATGGCATAGTAACATCATTGTCAATAGATATCAATTATGTATCTTAAAAATCTTGCTTAATAGATGGACTTGATAGTGTGTAAATATCAAGAATTTACACTTGGAAAGAGAGCCAATAATGGTATATGTCCTTTCACTTTTTTAAAATCTACCAAATAATACCTTAAAAAGCATTGTTTCTAGGTTGTGATTCATAACCCCTTAAGGAAGGTAATTGAGAACTATCCCATTGTCAAAAATTGTGGCATGATGAGCAAGATTCTTTACTTTTAATTAAAAATTTTAAGTTCGAATTTTGAATATGAAAAAGTTTTAGTGTGTAGTACTTTCTTTCTTAATGTGTCATATACATGGTATGATATGAATTAGTTGAGGTTGTAAAATAAATATTATACGCCAAATGAGAAATAAAAAATGTATTATGTTAGAATTTGAATCGATCGAGGGTTGTGGAAGAATTATATTGCTTCATTTTTAATCAGAAGTTTTGATATTTGAGTCATAAGAACAAGAAATTTTAAATAGAAAACACTTTTCTCTTCAATAGGTTTTTCGTCTTACAAATCTGATTAATCTGAACTTGAAGATCGATACCGTGAAAAGAAACCAAAAAAGTACTATGCTTATCATCTCCTTTTACATGATAGCTTGTTAACTTTCTTTATCTCATGGTACTTCTTTTAATTTTTTCCATTTTTCTTGTGCCAAATGTATCAAGATGAAGTAGCTATGGAGAGTTCCATCATTCTCAATAGATGTCACTATGCATCAAAATTCTTGCTTAATAGATAACTTGGAATCTTGTAAATCTCAAGAGTTGACACTTGGAAAGATGGACATTATTTACAAGTCCTTTTCACTTTTTAAATCTACCAAACACTACCTTAAAAAGCATTGTTTCTAAGTTGTGATGAATCACTTATTTTGGAAGGTAATGGTGTATTATGTCACCATCAAGATTTGTGATGAAATGGAATTAAATTTTACTATCAATCAGATATCTCGAAAGCAATCTTTGGTAGAAATGCAAATTAAGGTTACGTACAACAGATCCTTGTAATGGGATTCTTTCTCGAATCCTACGCATAGCGGGAATTTTAGTGCACCGAACTTGTCCTTCACTATTAATCAAATTTCTCATGGTCGAGCCTGGAAAAGATGAGCAAAGCTACACTAAAGTTGTGAATCCCACTAGATTTAGTTCAAGTCTTATAAATAATTTATTGAAAACTGAATAAGTAAAAAGATTTTTCAATCTAGAGTTCATAAACTTAAAATTTTAATCTTGCCTTTGCCTCAGAAAGGAAAATACCATAGTAAAGTATTTTCTTTTTAAATGAACTTTACGCGATTTAAAGTTAAATTAATTAATTGAGATTTTGAAGTGGCCCTATTATTTCCTTTTATAAAGAAGCTTGCTAATTTATTTAATTACTTTCCAAAAATTTGATTACAAGAGATGTTTGTAATGATTATTTACCATTGTACTATTGATCTATCTCTTAGCTTCTTTCCTTTTAAGTCAAGCATAACGATGAGTTTTTTCTGGTAAATTTATAAGTAATAATGAATTTTTTTGGAATCAATTTTCATGTTAA
>JAABOM020000001.1:1649076-1666931 GCA_011800125.2 Solanum clarkiae
ATTATGTCAATAGTTGTTATAAATAATTTTTATATTATCAAATTATCTTTATCTGTTATAACAAGTGGTAAGTATTATATTTTATTTTAAAAATTTCAAATCCAGAAATATTTCATGTAAATATTATTTAAATGATTCGATAATGTAAAAATTATTTATACTAATGGAATGCTATTTATAACTAATACTTTCTCCATTCCTATTCACTTGTTTAGTATATTTAAAAAAGGAAATGGAAACATATATAAAATTAATCTCAAAATTCAAAACTTGTAGGTAAATACGATTATTTATATATCATTATTTTTATTATTTTTTATTATATTCGATATTTTTATTGAAATTTAACTAAATTCAAATTTATGTGAGGCAGGCTATACCAACAATTCTAGTGACTAAAACATCTTTAAAATTGACAACTATGCAAATATAATTTATTGTAAACATGATTAATACAATGACAATGACTAGAAAACAATTATTATTCCAGCTGTTGTATTAATACCATTTTAATAAATTTACAAGCTATTAGTTTTAAAAAGATGTGTATATATATATATGATAAAATATGATATATGGAAGAAAAGTATATATTATGTTCTAATATAATAACATAGTTAAAACCAAAGTTTGGATTGGAGTCTTTGGAAGAAAGTCTTTTGTTGATTCGATATTCGATATTGATATTATAATTTGATTAATAAAAAAATATTTTTTAAATTCACTAAATATAAATAAGAAAGCTTCTTAAAGTTTAAAAAAACTAATCATCTTTTCTTAGTTGGAATATTATTTTGATAATAACTTTTTATATATATTAAAAAAAGATTAAATAAAATGCAATTGCTAAATTCCTGGAAAGTTCATGGTGATATTAGCTATGCAAAATATCCATTAGTTTTACCAACCCTTTGAATATATCTTCTCCTTGAAGTAATTAATATATTGTTTTGTTATATAAAATAAAATGTCATTTTCTCATTCAAAATAATTTTATAATTTATTTAAAATGTTCTTTAAAACATATTATCCTTTTTATGGTTGGAGATAATTTTTTCATGCAATCATTTTTTTAGTTCAGACTCAACTTCTTATTAAAAATAGAGAAATTCTTATCTGGTAAATGTTGATTTTCACTAAGAAATTTTAATATATTTCTAACCTGATTAGTCTTGATTAGCATCAATCAAGTCCATTAAAAGGAGTAACGTGCTTCCTATGAAAGAATTTGTTATTCTCATAGTTCGATTCTAAGACCATTAGTTAAATAACAAAAAAATATTAACTATATCTCATATCGAGTAATTAATTTAACTACTAGCATATAGTAAGTTCTAATAGACATTTTAAGGTGATCAAAATTTTTAATGTGAAAAATAAATCATTTTCTATAACTAAATATATTGTTATATTAAAGTTCAAATTTAATACCTCAAATTAAGGATAATGATATATTTATCGTTCCATCGGAATCTTTAGTGGTACCTATAATAAAGCTCCCCATCCATCTTTTAATCGAATTTTTTTATGTACACTATCTTCTTAAAAAGAATAAAACATACTAATAATAGTAGCCCACTTGCCATTGTTAAAAGGTTTTCTCATAATTAATTAAAATAAATAAATAATTAGTCACCCCCCACCCTAAAAAAGTGTTCCACTTGACTTTCTAAATAGTTATAAAATAATTTTTATGTCATAAAAAGTTGAGAATAATTTTTTATGTTATAAAAAAGTTAAATAGATTTTATGGTTATCCTCTTACAATCCACTAAATATCAAGTACTATCCATTTATGTGGATTTCCTTTTTTCTTATTTTTTAAAAAAATAATTAAAAGTTAATAAAGTCAAAATGTTGGACTAAGGTACAAGTGTTAAGAGCATATGTTAAAAAATATTTTTTATATTATAACCTACCTTTTTATGTAGTTGAGAATGAACAGTAAGTGGGAGTAGTAAGTGCTCCAAATTTACAATGTTTAATTTATGTTAGGCCAAATAAAATGTGAGATCTAATAGTTAATAAAGTGAATTTGAATATAATATTTAAAACAGACTTTTCAAGTGATTAAATTGAAATATTATTTAATGGATGAAAATAGAAAATTTTTTAATCCCAATCTATGTCGTAACATTATTTTAAACTAATTATTAATAAATTGAATGTGAATATGATAATAAATAAGAATACAAATCTCATTAGAGCTAAAATTCAATTGTGAATATCCTTGGGTATCACAAACTTCCTATTTTGATAGTGAAGGAAAGAATTTTCTACAATAACAACGTTTGATAAGATCCATTCAGTTATAATGTTTATTGTTAATATGATTTTTTACTTCGAAAGTCATATATTAAATGATAAAACACTTTTTCTCGAAGACAATTTTATTTTTAGAGTTCAAACTCCAAATGTTTAATTAAATGTGAAGATATACTTATCTCACGCCACACTCCTAGATACTGAAATAACATTTTTGAACGTCCAGTACCTATAACCGTCAATCTGTCACAACGAAAGCATAAATCTATCAAATGAGAAGGGGATCTCTTAAGGCCTCTCTCATTCCTTGATTGTACTACATCGAGATTTTATTAATCTTTATTAATCCGCAGGTCCTAATTACTAATTAGTAGCTGTCAGCTTCTTCAATAAAACACTAGAAGACTTCTAAATAAGACCGTTCTTGCATTGTTAATTAGCCTTTATAGTATCTCATGCACATTCTGAGTGAACTAGTTAGCTTCAACATGAACTTATCATGGAAAGAGTACATTATGACTCGTGATCACCTATCGATGTTGGTGGTCGGGGTCGGGTGGGGATGGAGGGGGGGGGTTAAAGATGAAAAAAACAATTAAAGCACATAAAACAAAGACCTTCCATGAAGGCTATATTTCATTGGTCATTGCCAAGTAATTCCATTTCTTTTTTCCACTTGTAAATCATTCCTTTGCCCTCTTTCTCTCCTCTCTCTCTCTCTCTTCCTTCTCTTTCTCTCTGCTTGAAAATTGTACTGACATGGCTACTACCGAATGGGGTTTCTCTAATTGACTGTACAATTACACACAGCTTAATTTCTTCTCCAACGTACAACTACTACTTCTCTAGGTACAACTCTCTACTTCCAAATATTCACTTTTTTTTTTCTTTCTTTTTCTATTATGTCTGTTGTAAAAATTTGTTCTTTTTCCTTTGTTGTTCTTCTTAGTTGCCATTTGTTCAGGTTCAATTGTTACAAGTAGAACTCAAGGTTGGTTATATGTATATTTCTTGATTTTACTTATTTGGAGGTGTTCATGTATTGTCTCCTCCTTTTTTGGGGCCTCCCACTTGTTTGGAACTCAGAAACTGATGATTTTCATGTGGGGTTCTGTAAATTTTCCTTTTTTGGGGGGTGGGGTTGTACAGTAAAGAGTTGATTTTGTTGAACCATCACTCGACTTATATTATTATCTCGGAAAGTTACTTTCTTTGTTGAAGAAAATTCAGAATTAAGAAGTAGACTTTGAGATAGTAAGTATTAGTTGAGCGACTATACGAGAAATCAACTGGAAAGATAAAACTTTTTTTTCAAGATTTATTTCATGGAACTCGAAGGTGTGACTTAGTTGTTAGTGAAGTAGATTGAGAAGTATGAGGTGTCAAGTCCATATAGCTAGGTGATTTCTTCTTATCTATTCGAGGCTTAGTGGGTCAATTTGGTGTAGATCCTATATTTTGTTTAAAAATCTACTTAATATGTATAAATAATTTATTAAGAGCCCATTTAACTTTCTTTTTCTAGAATCTAAAAACAATAAACTCAAAAACCTAGTTCCACTTATGTTATTCGGTATGTGTGCTGATGGGAGGTAATCTGTACTCCATGAAATTAGTTGAGATGTGGTCAAGTTGGTCTCGACCATGGCTATCCTAAAATGATTATTTTTTTACCTAGATGTTAGTTTATTTCCAAATGAGATTGTTGAATAGTGGGATTGAATTTCATTTATTTTTTAATTAAGTATTAGAACTTCTCTTATATTATAATATAGAAAAAAGACACCTCGGTGCACAAAGCATCCACGTTAGTAGAGTCCGTGGAATGGAGGAACCCCTTGGGTATGATGTAGACAACCTATCCTAATGCAAACATTAGTGATTGCTTCCACGGCCTGAACATGTGAAGACAACTTTACCGTTGCTCTAAGGCTCTTGTATTATATCTTGAGGCTCTATTTTCAATGGAAACTTATGAAATATTGTCTGCTTTAATTTGTTGAGCTGCAGGAACTTCTTTTAGATTTTCAAGGAAAGGGTTGTGAATTGCTTTTGCGGTTGCATCTATATGACCATGCATACTACTGTATTTTCCAAAGGAAATGAAGGGGTTGGCCAGAGTCAATCTGTTGGAACATTATGTACTACTCCTTGGTGGAGTAGTGGCTTTGTGTCTCAACCTGTGGCTTATGTTGAGCCTTTTGGACAATTGAAAACTACATTTGTGGAGCAGCATCCTAAGGGGAATGCAACAGAGTTCACTATTACCTCTGGTACTTTCTTATCCATCCTTTTGATTATTTGGGATATGACCTTAGATAGGAGGGTGTGAATGTTGCGGATGAGGGTAGAAGGTTAGTAGGATAGGGCATGGTGGTAGTGTAACTCACCATGTTCGTCGTAATATTAGCCCATTCATGTAGTCTTTGGTTTTTGGTATTTGTTATCATCTGTTGTTTAGTATGCTTAGGTGATTGCACTATGTTATTGATGTTATAGTCCCTTGCATATATCCTCTGCGCTGTTTTTCTATAAGTTATCATATTTTCATCATTGTCGTTGTCCCTTTCCATTACTACTTTGATTTGATTCACTTGAGCCGATGGTCTTTCGGATATAGCCTCTCTACCTCCAAGAGGTAGGGATAAGTCTATGTACGCTCTCCATTCCCCAAACTCCACTTTTTTTTTGGATATGTCGTTGTTGTATTCTCTTTTTATATTAGATGGTGATCGAGCCTTGGAGAAACAATAAACATGTCTCGGTGTGACCTATAGGTCATGAGTCTGACTTGTGGAATTAGCCAGTAATGCCTGCATAAGGATAAACTGCCTATTCGAAGTGTGGGTCTTCCCCAAACCCTCGGTAAGTGAGGGAAGAACCACGCCTTTGCTCGATCACCGAACTACCAATCTGCGTGATAGCTAGATACTCGATGCACCTGGTTATCCTTTTTTACTTGGCATGTTAAGATGTACATCATTGTTTAGGTTAAAACAAACTTAATATTTCACTAAGTTTGGTTCAAAGTAGTCCTTTACTTGTACTCCTAAACAACTTTGGTTCCATAAGATGTTTTAACAAACTCTATTAGTTATATTTAAGGGGAATTGTGAACAAAGGACTTACCACAAACATTAGAAAAGTTCCATCAAATCCTAGAAATCGCAACACAAAAAATTGCATGAGACACTAAGAATAGACCAAAAGAAGCAACAAAATTGCACCAAGCTCTACAAAATAGATTAAAAATAGCAGAAACAGCAAAAATTGCACCTCCAAATGTGAGTCCTCGCTAAATCCTTTCTTTTTTCAACAGCTCCTCCCAAATCAAATCGATAGAGTTTGTCAAATATTTGATGAAATCAAAAGTGCTCATTTTTGGAAAACTTAAAGGACCAAAAACTGTTCATAGAGTATATTTTAAGGGACTACGGTCTATGTTGAACCTATTCCCAAACATAAAGGATCATTCTTGTCATTTTCTAAAGAAGATTCTTAATTTTTACTCCCTTTGTCCCATTTTTTGTGGCACCTTTTCCTTTTTAGTCTTTCCAATAAGAATGTCACCTAGTTATAATTAGAAACAATTTAACTTTGAAATTTTCCTTTTACCCTTGATAAAATGATTCTTAAGCACAGAAATATCTAAGGATTGTTTTAGACTACAAGTTTCAAAAATCTTTCTTTCTTGTCTTAAACATCGTGCCAAGTCGTGCCACATAAAATGAGATGAGGAGGGAGTATTTTATTTCTTAGGTTTTTGTCATTTGGTTGGTTTTTTGGCTAAACAATAAATATCTCCAAGAGGGCCTTGATCCTATCACCAATTCTATATGAATGTTTAGTGTGAGAGTACTTACTGAATAGTTGTACAGCCTTTTATTTTTGACCTTGCTATTTACTCTCTCTCCATTGCATATTACTTGACTCCTGTTGATCTGGCGCACCCCTTAAAAAAAGTTTAATTAGAGAAGCATTTTGCTAAACTAACCTTATTAATGGTGTTTTGGAACTCTAAATTTGACTACTACTACTACTTTATGTAGTTATTTAATACTAAGGGTAGTATGGGAAAAAAGTAACAAAATTGTCTTGATTTAGTAAATTTGACAAGTAAGATGAAATATCTATTTGTTGACGTAAGGGTCAAGTAGAATGAAACGGAGAGTACACAAAGACATTCAAACATGGTGGTTTAGCTAGTTAATGAAATCATTTAATGTATACCAAAGAGTTATTAGGAGCAAATAATGGCTAGACAAAAACTAATCTTTATGTAAAACTAATACCTCTTCTTAGTGTGTTTTGTTAAGATATCTTGCTTATGAATCTTTTCTCAACATACGTTTAGTTTAGTATATTTTCCCTTTTTCCTACAAAAAACACAATTATAAATTCATAAACAAAAACTTGAATGAGGAGATCGGAAATATTTGTTCAAGGATTTCTGTACTACTTTATGACATTCCGTTCTGAGAGTGCCCAGTAGACACAAATTAACGTATAGCAGCTAGAGAGAAAGGGACTTTTGATGGTTTCTAGCTATCAGTGGAGACGAGTTGAGGTGTCTAGATATGCGTACTCAAAGTTGGAGTGTTTACTTGCCAGTCGAGGCCAAGTTTGAGTGTCTACTGCTTATTATGTGGGGAACAGAAGAAATAAATAAATTGAAGATGTTTCTGTTATGCAAATATTTCTCAAATCTCTATTGCTTTTGGAGGATTTATACTTATATAGCACGATTCTATAAAAAAACATGTTGATATTTATGTAGTATCTTCTTCAGGTGATTGCAAATCTTCATCAAATGGGCAAAAATTTCCAGACATCCAGTCTGCTAACTCTGTTCACTTAGCTAATATGGACTATCGAGGTCACTTTGAGCTAGGTTTTGGTCAGTCCCTGGTAATTTTTTTCATCACGGAAGTCCATATCTCTTCGATAATCACAATTTCTATGCTTATATATTCTGTTTATTTTTATGTTCTTTTAAAATGGTGCAGATTTCTTCCAAATATCCTTATGGAGGGCAATGCGTTGGGTTATTTTCAGCTTACGGTCCTCAACTTTCGGTACTACTTTATGATAGCATCACTTTCCAATCAATACAGTTATGGTGGTTTGGTAATTTTTGCTTTTTTTAATTGAAATTTAGTTACATATTCTAAAAATTAAATAACAGTTTCACTAGTATGCATTTCTTCTATGTTGTTTCGTAACTTTGATAACAAATATCAACTTTGTAAGGTATTTTAAATCTTTTCAGTATTAACTTTATTGACAGAGTGTATGATCATGTTTCAATCATTGATATTTTGTTTAATCACATATATCATATATGTGAGCTGAGTTTAGTGCCTCGGGCTATCCTAAAGCCGGTAAAGTTGTCATGTGATTAGAGGTTCACGGGTTCAAGCCATTGAAACAGTCTCTTGCAGAAATGTAGCGTAAGATTTCATATAATAGACCCTTGTGGTCCGGCCTTTCTTTGAACCTCGTCTATACTGGGAGCTTTAGTGCACTTGGCTGGCTTTTATGATATATGTGAGCTGAGTTGGACTTTTAATGTGGTTGATTTCGAAAAGTTTCCAAAACTATTCTTTCTCCTTCATCAATTTTTTTTTTTAAAAAAAGATGGCAATTTTTGTTTGAAAAGCAAAAGAAAGTTCGAGAAATCTCGTTTCATGTCCATTGAGTATGCAAGTTAGTTGGATCAATTGATTGATAAAGACAGCGTCTGATTGTAGTATGATGACTCAAAGCAACATAATGTCCTTTTGGATCTCGTATTTACTCCTGAGTGTCTGTAGATGAAGCCATCTCTGTAGACATAATGTAATCTAAGAGTTTGAGGAAACACAGCTCCAATTTTTTCAACTTAGTAGTTCTTTTGGCTCGATTTCGGTAATCACTTGTGCTTCGGTTATTGTATCATTTCATTGTTGCTATTGTTCTTTCGTTTGTATTTTGTTGTGTACTACTCTCCTTTTCGCATTATTTCGTTATTGTTACTGCATTCATTTCTACTTTCCCTTTTTTGAACTACTTTGCTATGCTTTCTAAGCCGAGGTTCTATGAGAAACAACCTTTCTATCTCTATGAGGTAGGGTTAAGGCTTGTGTAGTCTTTACCTCCTTAGACTCGACTTGTGGGATTACACTAGGTATGTCGTAGCAGTAGTGGTAGTTCTTTTGGTTGAGGAGATGGATGCTTATTGTTGATATTCCAAGTAATTCATAATAGTCGAACCTTATGTCACATCCGCAGGTCTTAATATCTTATCCCGGTGATCTTCATTACTCTAATGTTGTACCAGACTCCTTCAAGCTGAATGATTTCGAGTCTCTCATATTCATTAGATTTCACTTCACAAATTTTGCAGGGGCGCATTATGCTACCATTTAATTTGGCTTCTGATGAAGGTCCGATATTCGTAAACGCCAAGCAGTATCATGGGATACTAAGGCGTAGAAAGTCCCGCGCTAAGGAAATGGAGAAAAAAGCTCTTAAACCACGCAAGGTAAAGCATGATATTGTATTTGATCTTCATGCTTTTCTTCAAAAGCATTTGTCTACTTATTCATCCCGTGGTTACTGAGTTTTGCACTACTTAATGCTTGCAGCCATATCTGCACCTCTCTCGCCATCTCCATGCTTTGCGCCGTCCTAGGGGCTGTGGTGGTCGCTTCTTGAACACGAGGAATATGAATGGAACTAGCAAAGATGGAAAAACCACAGATACGTCCAAGACCGGCAACGTTCACAACTTTTACCCCACTGGATCCCAGAATTCTGAAGTGCTGCAGTCTGATAGCAGCAATTTGAGTTCACCAAAAGAAACATCCGGCAACAGGTTCTTCGATTCATCCGGGGTCACTGACATGTACTCTAGTGGGAATCTTGATCCTTTTTCGTTCCAAAACCTGAGGCCTCAGGTCCAGGCAATACCAGACATGATGAGTACTGGACACGGTATTTTCATGTCTGGTAAATGGGTTGGAACAGCAGATAGCTGTTTCAACCTCAAAGTTTGATAGCCTTGGCTTGAGAACACGGTCAGGTGTCCCGAGTTGGGCCTGGCCTCATCCGTGCGGCGACCTAATGCATACCTACGCATTAGGTTGCTAGCAACTGGCGGATCATCCTTGGCTATCATGGGCAGTTCATCCTTGGCTTGGCATTAACGCAGCTGCCTCTACCGTTCCATTGCTCTCAACGTGGATGGTAAGAGGCGCTAAAGCCTTAATGCCGTTTTATTTTCAGCAGTTTGTAGGATAAATAAAACTTGTCTCGACAACGATGATGACCTTGTCGACCGGATCTCTGATGTTGCAGTGTGTTTGGATTACTGTTATGTAATGCTGGTTTGTGATGTCCTATTGAACTTGATCCAGATTATGTGCAAACTGGTGTGTTTCCAGATTGGGATAAGTTAAATATTAATGAAGTATTTGTGTATTGGGATTGTAAGGTCATTCATTGTTATCATGCATTTTTGAAGTACATTTATCTTTTTTGTTTCATCTTTCACTCGCTATCTGAGATCTGTAGTGAAATCCAACTACATTTGAATTCACCTCGAAAAGTCTTACGTTGATTGGAAAGTAGGAGGGATAAAGTTTTGAGTACTTACCAGTCGATCGCAATATTATTGGTACATTATTCTATCACATTTGATAGAATGATGTGATAAAACCATATTTGATGATGAAATATGCCAATTTCATATCACATTTGATAAAATCATAAAGAATCGTGTTAATCTTTGTCTTTCTTTTGTTACATAATGATGAATTATACAATACAAACAAAACAAATCAAAACAAAAAATTGCATGTAATATAATATACCAAATCATGTCTTTCATGGTCCACGTTAATCTCTTATTCGTTGTCAAAAATAGAATTTTATTTGTATTTGTCATTTTTTATCTATTAATTCATTATAACTATACATTAATTAACTTGTAAAACTCAAAGTGAATAAGTAAAAGTGAACGAAGTGATAGTTACTAAAATTCAAGTTCACCAAAGTTACTATGGAATAAATATGGTCTTGAGTTCGAACCTCCGAACTTATCAATACGATTTGAAATTAATTAGACTCCAATACGAATATCGAATGCAGAACTGCTAACAAAATAAATCTATTAATTCAAGTTCACGAGAGTTTGTATGAGATAAATATGGTTTTGAGTTCAACCTCTGAACTTATCGATACAATTTGAAATTAATTAGACTCCAATACGAATATCGAATTTGGAACAACAAACATAATACATCCATCAATTCAAGTTCACGAGAGTTACTATGAGATAAATATGATTTCGAGAGTTCACACCTCTGAACTTATCCATACGATTTGAAATTAGTCAGACTCCAATACGAATATCGAATCTGGAACAACAAACAAAATAAAATCTACCAATTCAAGTTCACGAGAGTTACTATGAGATAACTATGATTTCGAGTTTGAATATCTGAACTTATGATATTATTTGAAACTAATCAAACTCTAATAGGAATATAGAATTTGGAATAATAAAAAGGTAAATCCATTAAAATTCAAGTTCACGAGAGTTACTATGAGATAAATATGATTTCGAGTTCGAACCACTTAACTTGTCGATATAATTTGAAATTAGTCAAATTTCAATACCAATATCAAATTCGAAACAACAAATAAAATAAAACCATCAATTCAAGTTTACGAGAGTTAATATGGAATAAATATAATTTCGAGAGTTCGAACCTCCGAACTTATCCATATAATTTGAAATCAGGAGCCAAATAAATCCATCAATCTCTGATCTTCCAAAAACCTCATCTTTTATCTTCTCTCATTTCTTGACTGAACTTTCTTCCTTTGCTACAAAAAATTGGGAAAGAAGCAAAAAATGTCAGCTTTTCCTTCTTCTTCTTCACTTCATTTCTTCACTCAAAAGGCTATATTCTCAGTAGTAGAGCAAATTTCCTTAACTTCTAACAACACCAACTTCAATTTCAAGCTTCATCACTCCATAAAACCCATAAAATCGAAACCCCATTTCCCCATTTCTTCGTTTTTGTCTTCCTCCAATCGGGTTTCAATCCATTTTTCTCCTTCTGCTATGTCAAATGGAGCTGAGGGTTTGCAAGTAAATGGGGAATTTGCATTTTCAAAACCCCATTTCTCTATTTCCCCCAATTTCTCTTCGTTTAATCGGTCTTCCATCCATTTTTCTGGCTCTGCATTGTCTGATGGAGCTGAAGTTGCATTTTCGGCGGAAGAGGAAATTGAAGAAGATGAAGATGAAGATGGAGAGGAGGGTGAGAGTGTTGAGAAAGAAGGAGGTGGGGGAGCTGATGATGAACCTCAATCGGTTGAAGATGGTAGATTGTATGTGGGGAATTTGCCATTTTCAATGACACCTTCTCAGTTGTCTGAAATCTTTGCTGAAGCTGGTAAAGTTGCTAATGTTGAGGTCTGTTGTTTTGAGCTTTTGTATTTTTTTAAAAAATTTAACTGCATTGGTATGTGTTACTCGAGTTCAGAAATAGTCTCTTTACCTCTCGAGAGCAGGTGCGGAGCTAGTAAGGGTGGTTCACTGTTTTTACATAGTTAAGAAGTACTCCTTTCCTTCACTTTTACATTGACATTATTTCACTCATCGAGGTCAAAGTTCAGATGTATTTTTTCATGATATCAATACGAGAAAGGATTGCAATTTATAGCGTTTAGTTTTTAACCATTTAAATTTTACTCTTAGCTACTTCAATTTAAGTTTAATCAAGTTATCTCGGAAAGCAAAATAGAGACAGGTAAAAGTGAACAGAGGGAGTATTATTTTTTATATATATATGGTAGATGTTGGAACCACTTCGATTTCTTCATGTGTTTACTTCTTCACATTTTGAATCGTTTAATGAAAATCTTGACTTCGCTACTACTTAGGAGGTAGGAGTAAGTCCCAAACTCAATCAATGAGAGTACACTAGGTATATTATTCATGTTCTTGCTTTTTTCCTTTCCAATTCTTGAATCTCATACAACAAAATCTTATATATATGTAGACATCAACATTTCATGGGAGAAAAGTTCAATTACAAAATTTGGGTTAATTCTATTTATCAAGCTCAATATTCCTATATAGGAAAATTATACTGAACAAATGTGCAAAAGGGAGTTTCTTTTGTTATATATAAACTGTTGAATACCTTACACAACGGAAGATTTTAGTATAGGTGATAAAGAATGTTCAAAATTTGCTTTTGGGAACAGGTTCAAATCCGAAGTGTGAGTTTTTAGTGCTTTCTGAATCCCCTTGCATAAGTTTCTGTCCCGCTGCCACTGGCTGTTTAAGCCCTCGAACAATGGAAAACAAGTTAGGAACAAGAATCATGGGTGACACTTAGTTGTACGCAGAGACTTAATAATAAAATATATATTCTCATATTTGTTGTTTTGTGATTAAAATTGGTTATTTCCATAGTAACATTGATAATTGAGATGGTCACTTGAGCTGGCCTTTGTTATGACCTCAAGATGCTTTCTTGTGATGTTCTTGTTTTCCCTTGAAACATCATACAGATTATCTTTCGGATTATACGTAGCTACAGAAGTTGTACATATAGTATGCTCTTGCTGATAATTATCAGACCTTTACTAATTGCAATTCGTAGCATAAGTAATCAAACATTGATCTGTTGAGATTGGCAAGACTGATTCCGATGGGGCTACTTCAATCTTCAAAAACTTATTTGGAATAACGTATAGGTGGTTTTTATCTTTATGTCGAAGTGGTTAGACATGGTGGATTATTATTGTAACAGCATTTATAGGTTGATTTAAATTTGCGTAGCCGCAGTTGAAATCTGGCTCATGATTTCTAAGTTGCTTGCATGTTTGTACGTTAGTACGATGATAGATGTCCTATATTTTCTTCTTTTGGAATACATGAATCAAGATGCAGGATGACTAATGTTGCTTTTCTTCAATGAATTTGTAGATTGTATATGATAGAGTTACAGACAGGAGCCGTGGATTTGCATTTGTTACAATGGGAAGTGTTGAAGAAGCAAAGGAGGCAATTCGGTTGTTTGATGGATCTGTAAGTTAAGCGGTTTCTCATCATTTACTAGCAAGGTCTCTTTGCACCAGCTTATTAGAACACTTAATTCACCTGCAATGCCAGCATATGAAAATACTGAACGCACGTTTGAATTTTGATAGTCATTTCATTAATAATATTATTCAGATTGGTGTTCATTACCTATCTTGAAGTGATGTCACTGTCCCAATAAGAAACAGCAATATTATTAAGATTTTGTTTTAGGTACTTATCTTTGACTGACATCCTATCTCAATAAGCAAATAGTTTGTCTCCAAGGCTGTTCATTGCTCTTCTAGATTATGGATTTTATTGCCTATGTATCTTCTCAAAAAAATTGTTTCGGCTCCCGTGATACAACTAGAGCAAAACCTCTCTATGACAACATTTTACTATAACGGCCAAGTTTCTTTTCTTACATTTCCCCTCTTTTTCTCTTTCGTTGCTGTGCTTTAACATGTTTAACAGCAAGTTGGAGGTCGTACAGTCAAGGTGAACTTCCCTGAGGTTCCAAGAGGAGGTGAAAGGGAAGTAATGAGCGCAAAGATAAGAAGCACATATCAAGGTTTTGTAGATAGCCCTCACAAACTGTACGTTTCGAATCTTAGCTGGAACCTCACTTCTCAAGGTCTTAAAGACGCTTTTGCCGACCAGCCAGGATTCTTGAGTGCAAAAGTCATCTATGACAGGGCCTCAGGAAGATCTCGAGGTTTTGGTTTCATTACATTTTCTTCTGCTGAAGCAATGAACAATGCACTCAATACCATGAATGAAGTGGTAAGGATAGTTGGTGATAAAGTATCCTAGGACAATGCGACATATTCCCTGTTTCTCATAGTTTCTTGTACTGCAATTAGGATCTTGAAGGACGGCCATTGCGACTAAACGTGGCTGGGCAGAGAACTCCAGTATCTTCTCCACCAGTAGTTGAAACAAGTCCTGAAAATGACTTTGAGAACAGTGAAATACTCTCTAGTCTCGGCTCATAAGATCACCAGTATTCGTAACAGCATCGGTGATTTGGAGAGATATAGAGTTTTTATATGCGACGGAGACATGCTTTTTCCAGCTTATGTAACTTGATGCAGGTATGCTATGTTACTACATTGCCTGTACATTTTCTAAAATGCATAGTTAACAAATATTGTATTTTGATTGTAATATAACTCATCACTAGAATCAATAGAGATAACTCTTCTGTAAAATGCTTAATGCTCATATATTCAACTACTTATTCCTCCCTTTAACATGCATATTTTGTATTTTTAGATTTGCTTCTCAGTACAACGACAACAACATAACCAGTGGAATCCCACAAGTGGGGTTTAGGGAGGATAAAATGTAGGCAGATTTTACCACTACCTCATAGAGATAGAGAGGTTGTTTCCGGATTAAATTTGCCTCTCAGTAAATATAGTAATTGTAAATCATAATTTTACACAAATATTTCTGCTCATTTAGTAATATTAAACTTCTAGTAGTTCAAACTTTAGATTATTGGTGAAGTTTGAATTAGCACAATTAACATTTAGACCAATGGTCTAAAACTTAAATTACTAGAACTAAGTGTTAGCTCAGTGGTCAAAAGCTTGAACTACTAGAACAAAATTTTAGACATTGTCAAAAGTTTGAAATTGTGAGAACTAAACTTTAGACCATTAAACCAAAATTTCAAGAAACATCAATTTAGAAATAAAGCATAATACATAAACAGACACTCAAACTTGGCCTCATCGGACAAGCAAATATTCGAACTTTGAGTATGCACATCTAGACTCTTCAACTCATCTCCGTTGTGTCAATTGAACACACCAACTTAGGAATGATCATCTAGACACCTCTAAAATTTATGTGTCGTGGGGACGAATGGGAGTGTTCAGTTGCAAGTTGAGACCGAGTTGTTTAAATGTGCACTCAAAATTGGAGTGCTTACTTATCAGCTAAGGCTAAGATTGAGTTTTTGTTTATGTATTATGCCTAGAAAAAACCCAACATGAACAAGAAAAAACATAGTAACTTAAATCTAAATGAGAGTAACCAAACAAACAAATAACTATACCACAACACAAAAATATAACTCTTAAATACATCAATAATTACAAAAAAGAATCCCAAGTAGAATAACATATGGACCCATCCATTTCACTTACCCCCACATCAAAAAAAAAAAAAAAACCCAAAATACACAAAATAATAAGCATGACTAAAATAATAAACTATAAAATATAGAATATTCAAAAAAAATATATATATATTACAGGGGTCCATCCAACTAAACCAAAAACCTTTGACCATCTCATTTCTTCCATGGTTGAATAGAAAGAACCACTATCAAGATGATGATAAGCAAAAGTATAATACCAAAACAAGTCCATTTTCTTGTATTCTTTTGGTGTTTTCTTGCCACTTGTAATTGTTGAGCACCCCCTCTAACATATGAATTAGCCCTATTCACTTGGCTCTCAATATCATCAAGTTGTTCTCCTTGTGATTCCACTAAAACAGCCATGTCCAAGAATACTTGGTGAAGTTCTTTTAAATTTCTCTCTAATTCCTTCACAGCTTCATGCCTTTCTTGAATTTCCATTACTGTATCCATTACTTGTCCTCTTCCTTGTTCTTGTATTGCCTTTTGTAAGAATGTCTCACTTTGACCTGTGGAAACCGAAAAACATGTAATATTTCTATTATGACTCGTTTGTTGACTTGATCCATCAAGCTATCCGGTCTAAGACACGTGAAAAAAGTAATGTTTTGACATGTTATTTGGAAATTTGCATGAATTTTACGCGTTTTTGATCTATCTTTTACTTCTTTTGGTTTAAACATGACTCTAGATATTCGTTTTTGATCTATCTTTTACTTCTTTTGGTTTAAACATGATGCTAGATATTCGTTTTGGAGTTTGATTAATCATCGAAAAGTCCCACTTAACCTACTAAAGGCTATTCGATTCTCCAGGTTTGATCCCCAAGACCTCTAGTTAAGGATGAAACCAACATACAATGAATAGTCGTCAATTGAAATCCTATCAACATACCAGTGGAATCCCACAAGTGGGGTCTGGGGAGAGTAAAATGTACGCAAACCTTACCATTATCTCATAGAGATAGAGAGTTTGTTTCCGAAGGACCCTCATCAAAAAAATATCATCCCAAAAGTAGAAAATACTAGATATGAATCAAACAACCATAGTGGGATTATATCATGAATACCCTTAACAAAATTTCTTGTTTCGACGCTAAGATGAAGGAATACTTCCCATCATCCACAACCATAGTTTTGACCTATTTGTAACTTGTCCAATTCAGTTTCTACATCTAAATTTCCATGTGAATTCGAAAATATACAGAATCTTCGAGTTTTTCGGAATGAAGTTTATCTATATGGATTGAAATTTTACCTGTAGATATGAGTGTATCAAGAACTGCTTCATCAGGTTTTTCTCCAGTGACAGTATAATACCTTCTCTGAACCGTTTCTCTGTATTCCGACGCCATCTTTTGTCTCAGTTCATTGAACTGATTCATTGATTCTTGAAGTTTCTTTCTCAGTCCATTAACAACGGACGTCCTTGTCCTATCAGAGGAGCTCCCCGGGCCACACCCGGGGAGGTTCCTATTCGAATCATTGGACCTATCCAACGCTTCCAGGCGAACCTTAATTAACTTCGCCTTCTTCAAAGCCATGGAGACATCATCATCCATCTTTGATCTAAGATCCTTCACAGCCTTCGCGTTGTGAAGGGTCTTACTCTTTTCATTAGAGCTCTGGAGCTGAACATAGAGCTTTTCGAGGTTTTTCAGCTCGTCTTTAATAGCTTCCACATCTTCGAAAAATTTGTCTAGATTGACTCCACCGGTGTCTCCCATCTCAATCCCATGAGATTCTTGATCTTGCTCGTTCTCTCGGTAACGAGAGAACGAACCTGAAAAGAGATCATTCATCTTCTTAACGAATAAACTTCGATATTATGGTATTTGATAAAACTAGGAACAATAACAAAAAGATGGAGCTTGAGGGGAAAAAATGGAAGTAGTTGATGAAGAATATAATGGGAAGGTTTGGTGAAAGAAAGAAAGAAGAAAAACGACTAGTCAAATTGGTCGTCTAATTCAACTAACTATTAACAAGACTTGGCAAAAATATTTTATATTAGGGAATTAAAGAAAAAGTCAAATATTCTTTTAAAATATAAAATAATACTCCTTCCCTCTCATTTTATGTGGCATTCTTTCCTTTATAATCCGTCTAAAATAGAATGTCACATTACTCATATTGAAAATAATTTACCTTTAAAAATTCTCTTTTTACCCTTAATAAATTGATTTTCAACCACATAAATATTTAAGAATGATTTTAGACAACAAGTTTTAAAAATATTTCTTTTTTTTTTAACCAACGTATCAACTGAAAGGATGCCATGTAAAATAGGACAGTAATATGTTATTGTAAGGACAAATTAGGAATAATGGTGAAAGTAATATTAAAAAGAAAA
>JAABOM020000001.1:1668075-1689932 GCA_011800125.2 Solanum clarkiae
AGGACAGTAATATATTATTGTAACGACAAATTAGGAATAATGGTGAAAGTAATATTAAAAAGAAAAAAATATTTTGAGTCATAAAACTTGTTCTTGTCTTTTTGGGATTTATTTAAATGAATGGGAAAACGCGTTTGACTTAAATATATATATTATACTTTTTTTCCCCCAACTTAAGGATTAAGAATAAAAATAAACAACTAAGGTAAGAAATTTCCTAGAAAAAGAGTATTTTCTAGAATAAATTAACGATGGCTGTGGCCATAAATATAAATATTCCATTTCAATTTATCTGTCATGTTTATTTTATTTTGTTTAAAAAAAATTATTTTTTTTCATTTTTATAACTTTTTAGTTTCAATTTTCATGTATCGGGTTGAAAGACACGAATTCAAAAATTCTTTTTTACAATATACCTAGTGGATCTCACAAGTGGGATATACGGAGATAAAATATACATAAACTTTATCATTATTTCATAGAGATAGAGAGACTGTTTTAAAAAAATTCTAGTCTTAAAAATTCAAAGATGTATTTTTTGTTTTTCTAAAATTTCGTGTCAACAGAAAGCAATTAATATATAGAAAACGAGTAAGTTTGTTTATTTGACATGCGTCTCAAAATCTTTCTCAAATTGGAACTAAATTTGTAGATGATAAGGTGTTTAAGGCCACCCTTGTTTATTTGTTTGAAAATTAAAATACATATGTACCAAAGACATTTATAAACCAACCATAGGCTCAATTCAAGTAAGAGGATAGTTATCAATCCCTCTAGTTATCAATCCATATGAACCTCAGACTACAGAAGTAAAGATTATTTTCGAAAGACCTTCGACTCAGGTACAACGAAGTAACGTAAAAGAAAATATCATGCTGTAAAACAACAAAATGGGTGGATTGCAAACTTGTATTTGGTCCCAAGAGGCTTGAAACAAATCGGATTTGTATCCTATTGCTACTAGTCAAAAATGTTTTATTTTTCCCCATTATGACGTTTCTATTTCTGTGTAAATACAAGAACATCATAATTTACATGTTACAAAATCTCAAATACAGCAACGACATAAGCCAAGTTTCTCAATCTTGTTGCAGCACTGTTATGTAGAATGGATGGCCCTGGCACGTTCCGGATGAAGCTCTCGATTCATCTCCTTGATCGCTATGGGATGAAAGACTCCAGTGCAACGCGTAGTTTGACAGATCAAATGTGCCGGATGAGAATACACAAATTTCTAGAGGAGTTTCCCTAGAAGATAATGGCTCCAGGGTAAAATGAGTAGAACTTGAAGCTGACCAAATGAAAGGCGGAACTGTATCAGACGACATTGGCTTCACTGCTCGAGTTACTAGGGGATCAGTTGTGATTTTAATGTCACTCGACAGTGATAAATCGTGCCAGCCTACTTCATTTCCTGAAGCTGCAGATGCATTGCCTGATGAGCTGATGTTGGCTGTGGAATCAGAGGGGTTACAGCAAACGGACAAAGCATCATCGGAGGAATTGTGGACTATCAACTTTAGTGAAATTGCACAGAAAGGTTCCTTAAAATCATGCTTTACAGTTCGGGGGCCATCCATTATCCACCATATTGGACTACTCGTCCTGACACTGTAAAATGAAACAAACAAGATTGTGTCCATGAAAAGCAAACACGCCTATGTATACATATGTTTATAATTCTCAAGACAGAATCCTTGCCTGCGGTGACAAATGTGATGCGAGAAAACATTTGCACATTTATTCTCCTCACTTTGTGATCTGGATATCAATATGAAGTCAATCGTGTCCTCCTGCTCTTGCTCCCGCTCCTGATCAATCAAAACAAAAATGAAATTTTTTCGTATATCAGTATGGCGTAGTAAGGGGCTATACACATTGATTATCAAATCATAAATATACAAGTCTAGTGAACTCAAAAATATAATAGCACTAAATTTATATCGTGGCCTCTTTACTTTGGTATTTTTCTTCTAAACTGCTTTGTGTGCATTACTTGAGCGGAGAGTCTTATGGAAACAACCTCTATACCTCCACGAGATAGGATAAGGTCTCTGTCCACTTGTTTTTCAGAAACAACCTCTCTATCTTGTTAGTAGGGCAAGGTTTGTGTACACTTTACCCACCCCAGACCTCGAATATGGGATTATAATGGGTATGTACTTGTATATTTATTTCATGAAACCTTTAACCACTGAGCAATCAAAAATATTTAATATTACCACAATCCATCAATAACCTTGCTACTGTTTATAGTTCAACTATCAATATACAAGCACAAGAACCTCATAAGTCATACTCTTAATCAGTATTGACACTTCAATACTTCCCCTAAATTAATGAGAAATACAGCAGCGTAATAAATGAACCTGATCCGATATTCTCTGATGCACTTGTTCATAATGATGAAATTCAGACAAGGGAGAGCTGTATAGATCAAACAGCATTTCACTTCCGCTGAGCAAGTTGACATCTGCCTTCTCCGGAGGGCGAAGAGAAGCAGCACTGTCTTGATCAGTTACTGACCTACAATTCTGATTACAAAAAGAAACTCCATTATGTAAGACAAGACATAGTAAGGGACTGAATCAGAGACGGAACACATCGGCAAAGCTGACGTTGAAATGCGTCAAACTAGTAAACAGAATAAGGAAACACTCCATTTCTAACCTTGAGCTTGAGAAACCATGAAATTGCTTGACCAGCAACTAGAAAATCTGAAGGGAGGACCTTAGTTGGTTCGAGCAATGATATCTCCCATTCATTTCCAACACATGACAATTGGTGAACCTGAAAACCTTTTGAGCTAGACCTATTGATAACATCCATTCGGACAAGGAACTCCCGCAGTCTAGATGGACGAGGACTGATTTGGAAAGACACATCCAAAGACGGTAGTACCTATAAAAGTGATATATAAGATACTTCACAGCAAGGAAAATATTGCAGGTACTTGTAAGAGAATTTTTCTGGAAAAGCAACTCGCTCACTTTTGATCAATACACACCAGCTGAGAGAATAAAGAAACTGTAAAACTGACCGCACTTTCTCAGATTCATGAGACTGTTCTCAACTGGAAAACAAATCTACACCATCAATATCTAGCAAATAGCAGGAACCAACCTCTATATTGAAGTGCAGGCGTAAGGTACGATATGCCATCACACTTGATATGTCTCCCATCTCATAGTATACTGATAAATATAAAGATATTTTCCCAGGAGCTGCAGCCCTGAGCCAGAGAGGCCACGAGACAGGGGTTCCATCTGCAATTGACGTGTCCTAGAAAAAAAAAACAGAAAAGATAAAGGGATCTGATCCCGGCTTAAATGTAGATGGTTAGCATCTTTAGCCCACACTGACCTCAGGAAACAGAAAAATGGCATCTGATACTTTATCAGTCCTTGACGTCAAAGAACTTTGTCTTGAATTTTTTCTTTCCAAGGAAGCAGGGAACTGAATATCCAGATCTTCCTTGTGTCCAATTTGGAGAGACCTTAGTGGACTGACCTTCATCTTTAACTTCTGCCAGGACATTACAGCTATAATCATTAGAAATAGAAATTTTTCTAACAAACGATGCTCCAAATTGATATTATTAGTTTGACAACCATATATACTGGTTCATCTTCATGCAATGAATGTATCCATTTAGATGTAATCTCAATTTATATGTATCTAAATACCTCGATGTAGATGATTATGAGTAAATTTGCTGAGACATTCTTAACCTATTTGTTTGTAGTAGCACAGATGCTTTTATTTTTTTGGTCAAGCAGTAGCACAGATTCTTATTAAAAAACAAAAGAGGTGCTTAACCTAGAAATATTCAGTGGTCACAGTAGCAATTGAAGATATGCAGCTTGGTGGATTAGCTGATAACCCCAAGACTTGGCTCAGAAAATATATATTCTTAAATTTCTCTTGTTAATGATTATACGTTGTTGATTATTTAGTTCAGTTGTTAGCAGAACCAGATAAGAACAAGATGGTTATACCCAAAAAGAAAATGTGATGGCGTCGAAAGAAATGCTTTTCCCAAGATTTTCTCCAGTTTCCTACTTCTTTAGCTGTAAACACAGGCATTTTCTTAAATCAAGAAAACTTTGGCCTTACATCTCCAAATTTTGTTCTCAGCCGGTTTTAGTCCCGGTCATTCTGTATTAGAGAAATACTGCTTCACTTAGAATGTCCTCATAGACTTCGACTGTATCCTATCAATCCTATGGTGTCCTGACAAATGATTTTTCTTGCCCACAAAGTAGGGCAGGTCTGAAACCTGCCTTCTGAATACGGCCCATTTTCAGCCAATGCAACAGCAGAAATTGCGCCTGTAATATCAGCTAAGATAAGCCAATCCCTATTGCAGTACATTCTACAACTTTTAAGGTGAGATTCGATTATTCTTTGGGGAAAAGAAGAATTAGTCTTGTTTGTCATTCAGATGTTCAGACATGAGGAAATACTTTACATGCTATAAAAGAACCACCATACTTCTTTTAAAAGGTGTAAAAGAAGAACCATACTTTAACTGGAATTTTCGATGGATTTTTCAACTCCAGAGCGATACACCGCAAATCACCAACATAAACTGTTTCTGGGAGGTGATGAATGAAGCCCTCAAGCTTCGGTACACTCTGCATATAGTCAATCAAGTCATACAGGAATGTAACTGTGTCCATCCAAGTACAAAATGCTAAAGCATCTTAAGCTGTCTACCTCACAAGTAACAAACACGTAGACATGGAAGGAAGAAATCACCTTTATGACTAAGAACTTCAGGTTATCACTTGTAGATCGTTTGGATTTCCTCTTTCCTTTCATAACTTTCTTTCTGACTAAGTCGGAATCAAAAGTACAAAATCCTGCCAACGACCCCGACAGCTTCCATCTTATACCAACTATCTTGAGAGTACCTTCTGCTCTTGGAGTAACCGTTAGCTGTACCTGAAAGTTGAAATAGTGATATGATAATTAAAGCA
The DNA here is from genome assembly GCA_011800125.2 of Solanum clarkiae. Lineage (NCBI taxonomy): Eukaryota > Viridiplantae > Streptophyta > Magnoliopsida > Solanales > Solanaceae > Solanum > Solanum clarkiae. The sequence continues at coordinate 1,673,058 of JAABOM020000001.1, forward strand.
AGAGAGGTAAACTAAAACCATGGAACATCAGCATCATAAAGATACTGAAAGCAAGAAATGCACATAAGATGCTGGGACAATGACACTGGAATTGCTACCAAAAGCGTGCTGGTTTCAAATATCAGGAAAGACAACAAACACTAGGTGAATTTTTCGTGTTCACATATCTTGGTGGCAATTACTACCTCATTGACCTCTCTACCTCCTAAGCTAAGGAGTAAGGTCTGCGTACACTCTACCCTCCTCAGACCCTACTTGTGGGATTACACTGGGTATGTTGTTATATATCTTGGTGGCCAAAGTTAACTGATACTTTGTGTTAGTAGGAGGTAATAATTACCAGCTGAACCAGTCCAGATGCATATAAGTTAATGTAAGCACCCCAAATCAAGTTAGGCATGCTGGAAGGTGCTTATAAAGATCTTGGGTTACTCCAATTATTCACTTAAGGTCTTGAAATGATCATCCGGATTCTCACATACGCATCATGGACCAAGTGGCTAGTTTGTTATCGCAACTTATATTCTGATCATACCAATATGTACTGAAGGAAAACTTAAATAGTTCTTACAGCATCACAAAACAGTCATATAAAACTACTGGACACAGAAAATGAGAGAGTTAAGAAAGAGACAATCGCCATACTATAATGTGGCTTACTTACCAAAAAAATCGGTTAACAGAACTGGTAGTTCAGTGTTAGAATGAAAAGGAAGTGATCCATTTTTATCATATGCATTGTCTGTTTGACCAGCAAACAACAGAGAGCAAGGACAGGGGGCAATTCTAGTTTATAATTTAAGCAAAAGATTGTTATGGCATAAGTTTGGTCGTAGAAATTACAACAGTGAACCCTAATTTAATTGAAAAATCGGATAAAAAAATATGGTGCTTTTTGCATCAAATCAATAGCTCTCAGACCTCCAAGTTTTGGACAATTCAACCAACTAATCATGTAAAAGGTGATTGAGAGCTTCAACAACAAAAGAAAGGGTTTTAAAGTGACGATGCATTGACGCAGCACCATAGGATGACTCTTTCCGTCTCAGTAGCTTGAATTTTGCAGAGGCCTCAAATTTGTAAGCTCCAGTCTTTCATAAATAATCTTTGTTGCTAGACGGTGGATTCTTATGAAATAATTCACTAAAATTTGTCTGACACTACAAACAAAAGATTATGCTATCCTTTCCTGTAACAGCTTCAGCACCCCTCCAAGTAGAACAGGGAGAATAAGAAAAGCCTAAACGAAATCTACAAGAAGCTAGATAGACATGTTCAATTACTTGTCAAAAACTCACCAGTACTGTTTCACCTTCTCCTAAGACCACATCAGCCTCCGATAATGTAAATAAAGATGTATCAGAAGCAAAATTCCTGAAGCATGAAATAACATGTGCAGCATCATAAGCATGAGTAGAAGGGGATAAAATTATCATCTGAAATACATAACGAGCTGGAAAGTCAAACTCTGGAAGGTTTTATACACTTACCCTCTAGTGGCTGATCTGTTTGATGTCTCACCATTTTGATCACCAATTGAATTATTTTCATCTACATTATTCACAATAGAACTTACTATGATTCTGCTATTGCAATAGTCGTGTTAAGGGAGAAAATATTGGTGAGGAAGCAAACTGAAAAGCCTATCAATTTCATTATAAAGTAAAAAGGAATGAAAATAAGTACTACGTTCATCCCAAAACTCTTAATATATGCTTTCTGAGGGACAGTTTGACCACTTTTTGCAAAATATTTGCACAAAATATCAGGATATCTGACAGCTAAGTGAAAACTGTTTCTTCTTAAAATATATGAAGTGGTCAAAAGTGCAGTCAGAGTTCAGTAAATTGTCCTTGAAACCAAAGGGTGTGAACTTTGGGCTGGACAGGGAGATGAAGAATGAGACAGCATTTTAGTTTTTCGAAAAGCAGAAAGAAGATGGCGTTAAACAGGCAATTGTACTTACTAGGTTCAGATACTGTTGGAGAATGTTCACAAATTAGGGTAACACCAGATATTGAAATAGGTATTTGAAGTGGATTTTTGAATTCAATGGATATCCCAATAGCCTCTGCAAAAAACGAAGCAAGAATAACTCAGATTTAGGAAATTAACAAAGGTAATGTAGAAAAAGAAAAATCACTATACTGATGGAAGATTATGAATAGAAGCTGAGCACTACAAAGAATACACAGCCTCGGAAAATTATTTCTCTTGATTTTCTCAAATCAGTGAGATATTATTGGGCCTAACTTGTTTGAGAGAGAGAGAGAGAGACTTTTAGCCCAGTGTCTAGCTTATCTAGCTACAAAGAGTGTTCATATCAGGTAAAACACTAATGTTTTATAGGTTACAATTATTTATTTCTAAACTCCAGTAGAAGCCCTAGCTTTCTAATGAGAGAGTTTAGGCAATCTTTTTGTTGATGGTGAGAAGGTGAAAACCATCTTGTAAATGTTTGTGGTAAGGATATTAAAACCATAAGTTAGTGGTGAACGTGCTAAAACCATATGTTAGTGTAGTGGGATAAGAGGATTTGGAGTGGGTAAAATCCCTGAGAATGCCGTTTCAATTTAACATCTGCTATATGTAGATGTTACATTATTCTTTTGCAGAGCAGAAAAACCTTAAGTCCTCTATCTCAACCTTACCCATCCAATATTTGAGGCCTTACCAGGATCACAGATCTATATGCTTATACCTTATCAATGATGTCCCAAATCTGAGGGAGCTAGCTGATATTCTATGTCGCTGTATTGGTCCTCTAATCACAATCTATCAGGGACTTCCTTTAGGTCCCAAGTGCAGGTTTATTGAAGTCTGGAGTGGTGTTATTGAAAAATTTATAAAGCAACTGGCTTCTTGGAAGATGTGGTAATGTTCCAAACCAATGCTTCATTGCTATGTCTATCATTGGATAACTTTTGATTTAAACTTACTACTCCTTGTTGTTACTCCTACTGGAGGTATACTGCTGTTTCTAGTTCCTTTATCTTGTGTCTAGCGTTCCTTGAACGCATTGCAGCATTTCCTTTTAATGACAAAACTAACTTAAACAAAAGATCATCAGCAAAAGACAGGAGTATACACATTTATCAACAGAGAAATAGGATCAGTCACTTACCTCCAGCTACACAAATATTTGATTCTTTAAACTTCTTTGGCAAAATTTTAGATTGCAGTTCCAGCCAATTACTCTTACTTGACAATGTTGGAATCATGTCTTCCTCTAATGATCGCCACAGACTTTCTTTGACATGAATCTGTCGTTCCAAAAAAAATTGTATCAGAAATTTTAAATATATTACAGAATTATAAATATAAACAAATGCATAATTAATTCCAATGAATTCAATTACTCTATTATGCCACAGAAATAGCAGAAAGCTTCGATTGACAGAAGGGAGAAAAACAGCATGGAACAACAAATGTTTAGACACTACATTTTATTGAAAATGACATAATATGTCCATTGACTTCAGTTAACCTTATATGACACGCCAATAACAGACAACAGCCTGGGTGGAATGGAAAATATAAGAACAAGGAACAAGAAAGAAAATGGGGAAAAATGACCAGCGAAGAATTTGAATTTATGGCGTTGAACACTCAAGGTGGAAGAATTTAGTTGATTCAGAAGCAGTTTGTTTTTAAAAATTGACAAGGATCTCACATTTGGAGTTGTCAATTGGGTAACTTTGAAGGCTAGCAGATCAATAGTAATTAACTGAGAAGTTATACAGAGGAAAAAGCACCCCCACAAAAAAATAACCAACAGAAAAAGGCAAAGTGAAGGAAGCAATATTGACCAAAAGAAGGGGTTGCTACCCAAGAGATGAGCAGTGATTTCCCGATCTTCATGAAGAACACATCAAAGCAAAAGCAGTGGAACACAAAGTGACCCGTTTAACAAGGATAAATAGGAAACAACATTACTCAAAACACAAAGATATTCCATGAGGCAAAACATTTTCTTTTCTATTTTGTGTTAAGAAACAGGAATGTCCTAAGCAAAATTAAAATATATTCCCATTTTTATGGTTTATATGTTAAAGATGTTATTATCAATTTGCAGGTTTATGATCCTGTTGTTTTACGAACAACTCACTTCAAGAACTATATGTTGATCGCTTCATATCCTGGATAACTCTATGGAAAGCAGTTTTCTTAATGTATTTAGGGTGTCGTAGGCAAGTTAGTAGGAAAAGACAAATCACAAAGTGACCATCCCAGCAAAATTAAAACACGAAATCAATCATGAACACAAGTCCTTAGAGAAGATTTGTGACGACGATCAACACAGTAAACAGTGACCATCAGAAGAAACAGTTAATGAACTCTGATACAGAATTAGGTAGAGAATATCTGGTCTTATCAGCAAAATGTTTTTCAGTGTATTTCCACACAGGTACAAAAATGCAAGAAAATGAGGATGAACATGGTGGATCAATGGCTGAAAACTAAGGGAAAACACATAATCAAGAGGAAACAAAAGGCAGCAGTAAAAGAAGAGGCATTAAGCAGGAAGACTACACAAGTATTATTAAGTAGCACCAAAAATTTGAATCATTCACTGCCTAACAGGAACAGACAATTTAAACCTAATGATGGGCAGAGTAACACGTTAGAAGGCCTTGGGCATTTAATAGATTCCAGAAAACCAAAACAGAAACAGAAAACAAGAAAACAACAAACAAATAGAAAAATAGTAAAAGATTTAGAAAGTGCTAATTAGCTTACAGCTTCTTTGGATGCATAGGTACGATGATCCTCGTACGCCACTTTGACTGAAGGGACGTTGATTACGGGTAATTGAAGTTTTGGAACCTCATACGTTTTGCCTGTTTGCTTCATAATATTACAAGTAAAAGAGGAAACAAGGACAACATAGATTTCAGATCAAGGAGCAGATTAAAAATATGCAACATTAGATGAGAGAAAAACAAAGCAGTATGTTGAGAACTCTTGCAAAGCAAAACATTCATCTTCAACGGAAAAATTAAAACAGAAGCGGGTGTTACAAACCAAGATTAAGTGAAATCAAAATCAAGATCATTTCATGGATCGAAATTAAGAGAACTATTTTCACACCAAGTTTTTTCTTTTTCATTGGGGTATTTATATAAAAAATCAAAACCATAAGTCAAGGAATTGTCTCTTGCAATGCTGAAGCTAATACATATTAGCATAACAAATTATCTTCACCAATTTTTGTGCAATGACCATCTTTTGAACACAAACAACAACAACATACCAAGTGAAATCCCACAAATGGGGTCTAGGGAGGATAAAATATATGCAGACCTTACCACTACCTCATAGAGATAGGGAGGTTGTTTCCGAAAGACCCTCATCTCAAAAATATCATCCCCAAACAGGGCATTTAAACTGAGCTGCGCAGTTTAAATTTAGAAGCATCGCATCCTGCAAATAGGGCATTCTTGTGGTCGTTGGTCTATGTATGCTGAAAGTCACTAACACCTCACTTCTATTGGATGTTAATATAAATTTAATCTGAAATCTATTTCCAGGTCCTGATTGTTCAAAATTAAACTTAAAGTTAAGCTTTACAGAATGGTGATTAGACCGTCTTTGCTATATATGGTGGAGTGTTTGCCAATCAAAAACTCACATGCTCAGAAGATGCAGCTCGCAGAGATGAGGATGTTGAGATGGATGTGTGGACATACCAGAAGTGATAAGATTAGGAATGAAACCATTCGGGAGAAGTTAGAGATGGCCCCTGTGGCTGACAAGATGAGGGAAGCGAGACTGTGATGGTTTGGACATGTGCAGAGAAGAAGTATTGATGCTCTTGTTAGGAGGTGTGAGAGGTTGGATTTAGGGATTATGCGGAGCGGTAGAGGCAGACCGAAGAAGTACTGGGGGGAGGTGATCAGACAAGACATGGCGAAACTTGATCTCACCAAGGACATGACCTTAGATAGAAAGGAGTGGAGGTTGCGAATTAGAGTAGCAGGCTAATAGGTTAGTAGGGTTAGGTTGATGTTTGACCTTGGGGTATAGTAGGGTAGTAGTATTAGTCGTGTCTTTATATCTTGTGCTATTACTATCCGTCTTATGTATGTTAATTTTATCATATTTACATACTATCATGTACTTTTCGTTATTAGTTGTTCGTTCTTTTCCTTTTCCTTTTTTCGCCATATCTAGTTTATTTTGCTTATGGGTTTTTGAGACGAGGGTTCCCAGGAGATAACCTCTCTACCTTTGAGGTAGTGGTAAGGTCTGCATACATTTTACCCTCCCCAAACCCCACTTGTGGGATTCCACGAGGTATGTAGTTGTAGTTGTTGTTGATTGTTCAAAAGATTGGAGTTGGTAATTGAATCTCATCAAGGAAAATTAGCAACCAGCAGAACCGTAAATCCAGAATCCCATGATATTAACTGGAGATCTAACGATCTTGCCATGATATATAACCAGTTTGACTGAATAGAATCGTATTTATCAAGAAATGAACAGACCACATATTTTGAAGTTATGATCTTTCCAGGAACCAACCAGGAGGGTAAATCACTGGAAAGACACAGGATGTAAGAAACAGGAGGATATCAGGAACCAAAACTAGTGCTTACCTGAATTATCTGAAGGAAATCCTTTAGGAATAACTCCTGTGTTGTCTTCGATTGATGACCACAAGCTAGAACCTCCAACATATTTTTAATAGCAACATCAAAGATCCCCAAGAAACCATACCACCTGAATAAATGATATTATTAATAGCAACATCAAAGATCCCAAGAAACCATACCACCTGAATAAATGATAACATTATTGTTTTACTCCCTATTTCCCAGATTCTATCTTAACTAGCTTTATGATTATAACCAGTAACAGTGGAGGGAGGGGATCTTTTGCTAGATTTGTATGGATATGGCATGACTAATACAATAAGAAATCTAGAGAAGAACAAAAACAAGAAGCTGTGGGAACGATCGTGTCAACTGTCAGCTGGTTTTCTGAGCAGTTGTCTATAGACAGGACTAATATGATCCAAGTACAATTCTGGAAAAAAAAAAGAGGTATAACTCAGGTTTTGGTTGTTTTTATCAGTTTGGCTAAGAAGAGGTGGACCATGCCAGAACACACAGCAGAGTCTCTTGCGCTGTTGGATCAGAAAAGGAGTAGCAAATGCTAGAAGAAAGGGTGGGGAAAAGCTCCAGCTTGTATATGGCTGAACATATGGGATGAGAGGATCTTTGAAATGAAGGCAGGTTCAACCCCATTAAAAAAATCAAATGGATTGTACCAGGTTTCTCTGTTTTTGGTGTAACAAGCAATGTAAAGATGATGAAGTACAGATAATTGACCTTCGAGGACTTCTGTAATTACTTTCACTGTGTAGATCACTTATTGGAGATTGAACATAGCCCTAAATGCTGAGGAAAACAAGTTACCAGTTTCAGAAAAAAAAAGGAGGTTGTTTATAACTTACTTTCCTATATGGAAATGAACATGGTCTCTAATGTGCCTCCATGTAGTTCCTTTGAAAACAGAAAGGGCACCTTTGTATGTTCGAATTGCATGCTTTATCTGATAATGGAGACAGAAGAAATAGTTATAGTCTAGATAACAGCATTTTAAGAACCTATATGCATGATTGGGTGAACAAATACCTGATCACATTTTTTATACAGGTCCCCAGAAAGAACAAGATGAAACCCGTACTTGCGCAGCATGGGGGGAGTGGAAAACAAGTAACAATATGATGCTTGCTCGAGCATAACTGCTGAATGGAGGGGTTCCTAAAGAATAAACCTCTTCAGAACGGGAAATAAGGATTGTCATCCACCAAGATATCTAAATTGGGCATTACCTCACCAGAGATACGGAAGTATACACTGGCAGCCTCCTTATACTGATCTCTGGCCTTCAACATTTCTACCCACCAAAGACCACAACGTGTAGCATTTCTCTGACCTGATGATCCAATTTTCTGCAAGAAGATAACATTTCATCGATCTACCAAAGCCATAAAAAACCTTAGATTGTATATATACTACATCCAAGGCCAATAATAATAAGAATAATACCAGAAAACACTTAAAACCCAGAATATCATCACCTACATAAACTAAAAAGTAGGGAGGTCTAAGTGGTATGATGAAGAGTGCTCAGGTGAATAATAGAATTAAGGATTTCAAAGTAAATGAGCGAGACTATCTGGGAGTGTCTATTTCTCATTTGCAATATGCGATGACACCTTGGTGCTATGTGATGCAGAGAAGGAACAACCCAAACACCTAAGGTTATCTTCATCTTGTTTGAAGCAATTTATGGACTCCATATAAATTGGAGAAAGAGTTTTGTCCACCCTGTGAGTGAAGTTCCAGAGATCAGCAACTTGGCCAACATTTTAGGTGGCAAGATAGGGTAACTTCCCACCACCTATCTTGGCATGCCTTTGGGAGCTAAGAGTAAGTCCACAAACATATGGAACTCTGGTGGGAAAATGTGAAAAGAAGTTGGTTCATGAGACAAGTCAGTACTTATCCTTGGGTGGACGAGTCACTTTGATCAACAGTGTTCTTGATGTCATGCCAACTTACATGGTGTCTCTTTTTCCCATTCTTGGGAAGATCATCAAAAAGTTGGATGCTATCAGAAGTAACTTTCTTTGGCAAGGTTATGGTGAAGGGGAGAAGAAGTATCATTTGGCCAAGCGAGATGTTGTTATAACCAACAAAAAAAAGAGGGAGGTTTTGGCTATTAAGAACTTGAAGCACAAAACAAGAGTCTTCTGTTAAAATGGCTATGGAGACTGGCTGCCGATGATCAGGGGCCTAGGGAAGGAAACTATCATTACAAGATACAGGAAGGAAGGACCATGGACTACTAAGGAAGTTAAAATTCCTTACTGTGTGGGACTATGGAGAACTATTTGAAATCAGTGGCACAGAATCTGGGATAATTCTGTTATCAAAGTGGGAAATGGTAGAAAGACCATGTTCCCAAATAATGGATGGGTGGGACAAACACCTCTGAGGCAACAATTTCCAGACATCTACAACCTCCTTCAACAGAAGCTAACTACAATTTCAGAAGTCCGAAATGCTGAAGGCTGGAATCTGTCCATTAGAAGATTCCTCAATGACTGGGAAGTGGAGGAATAACTCAATTCTACAATACCTTAGAACAAGCTAAGAGCCTCACTGTGAGGAAGATAGATTGTTATGGAAGACGGACAAAGATGGCAAGTTCAAGGTAAAATCAGCCTACAAAGTTATTGGATATCTCAACTCAAACCAAGGAATTAAGGCCTTGGAAGATGATCTGGAAAGGGAAGATACCACATAAGGTGGCCTGTTTCACTTGGCTAGTTGCCAATCAAGCTGTTTTGACATAGGACAACCTTACGAAAAGGGGACGACAGTCATGCTCCAGGTGTTTTATTTTGTGAAGCTGAGCAGAGACAATAACCCATCTTTCCTTTTTTTTCGCATTGTCAAGTGACTTAGATACTATGGAAATGGTTCATTAACCTAACGGGTATTAGATGATCCATGCCGAGGAATACTGCAGAAGTCTTAGCATCTTGAAATAGAGATGGAAATCAGTCGGGATATAAGGAGAGATGGAAAATTGTCCCTGCCTGCATCTCGTGGACGACTTGGGAAGGAAAGAAATCAGAGATGTTTCAAGAACAAGAGTATTCCCTTCCAAAGACTAAATATGAACTGTTTAGCAACCTTATACTTTTGGTGTATCTATAATGTACCTAAGGATCCAGGGCAGATTACCCTATTTTTAGATAGTTTATGAAGGACATAGGTGATAGATCTTTTTTGGCTATCTCTATATAGTTTTGCCGTAATTACTGCAGAAGCACACTGTTGGTGTACTACTCTTGTTTATAATATCAGTTAAAAAAATAAACTAAAAAGCATGCAATACAATGATGTATTTGAGCCATAAGTTGTTAATCACTAAAAAAGCTTAACATGCAGATCTTAAGAGAAACAGGTTTCTAAAATATTGTCAGCAGTGAATACTACTATTTTTCCTTGATTTATCCAAATATATTAACAATTGTTAAGCACCTTCTCTTTCTTTTTTTCTCTTTTTCAGTGGTGGCTGGTGAAGAAATTAAAAGACAACCACAATAAAATTGACAGATTAAAGTTAAAATAACTGACATAGAAGAGGGATGCGTACATACTAAATATGTAGTAAATGCATTCTCCATGCAATATTCACCATCCTTTCTCGACTGATCCAACATGAAGTAGGTCAGTCCCATCATTTCCTGCAATATGAGTAGAAAAAAATTAAGGGCAAGATGCATCCAGAAAAGCTCGTAGACACAAAATTTGGATTTGACAGTGTAGGTGAGAACACAATGGAAAGATTATAAAACCAGGGAAAACATTAAGTAGAAGTTCATCATTCATGACCCTTCTATAACTACAGTTGATTACAGCTGTATGCAAATTCACCCCCATATGCATCAAAAACAAAGAAATGAGTCAACCAGTAATTAATGTTTTAACTAATTCTCATGTCTATTGGATCTCCCCTCCTCGGGAGACTAGCTGATTGAAAATGCAATATTTGGATCAATAGTAAGACACATCCAAATAGAAACCCAAGATATTCCAAGCTCATTCCACCAACAATATACTCTAGCTTTAGTCCAATGTAATTAACACTCCAATTCTCTCAAAATGTTTGATATACACATTACCTATAACTAGGTCTTAGTCCAAAATAAATTAGATATGCAACTACATTCATGAGTGATTGCATGTAAAATACTAGGTAAATCAAAATAGCTAATTCTTTTAGCCCAATTGATTTAACCGAACCAAATATGACAATCACAACAGTTTCCTTTTAAGAAGACAGCCGCATGGCAGAGATATCTAACCGGTCCTTAGTAAGAAGACTTGCTGTATTAGCACAAACTAAGTTCCAATTTTGTTATTCGAACAGCATTTTTATTTTCTAAATTAAATTTGGAATTGTTAAATGTTTGTTTTCTGGAAAAACAAAAACAGTGAGGCTGTTTTCCAAAACAATTTCTTTCAATGCACAAACCATCAATTCTTCAAAACCAAATACAAACAGACCTCCTCAAGGATCCAAAACAAAATAAAACCAACTGAAACCAAAAAAAAAAAAAAGAAGTCGTTGAATCCAAAAGGCAAATTCATGATGAGGAAAGGTCTGTTGTATCTCAAATTTCTTCCATCAATGATTGTGGGAGCAGATTTTTAAAGCCACTGAAAGAAAAATACATAATGGAGAAAAACTTCTCATGTCTAAATATAAAAAGTGAAAAAGGGAAGTGGATTACTTAGAGATAATTCATAAATCTCAAAGTAAAGACAGTGAAGCAGACTGACCATTTACAATTTGCTAAGTTGCGTGGATTCTCACTTTCAATGCCGCACCCGTGTTGGATTCTCCAAAAATACACTACTTCTGGAGAATCCAGCACACACTAGCTGACATTTTTGAAGAGTCCGAACAACATAGACAATTTATGAGGTGCATTACCAGTAACTAGTACCCAGCATTCTTTCTAATGAACCAGCTGAAACAACAACTAGAGATGCCACCAGCATGGATCAAGTAAACAGAATTAAAAAAAGGGTGTTGCCTGATGCACGCAGAGGATATGAAGACACAAATAGTGTCCGTATGAGCTCATCCGCTAGCACTTACTATTTTACCAATCTCAAACTATTTTGTGAAACTATACAATAAAGAAACAAAATGCTTCATATTTTCGGAGACGTTTTAATGATTTAAGAATGCCATTCGACAATTGAGTAACTCCTTGGTCCAAATAGACATATGAACTTAGAAAACTTGTAATTTGGCAAGATACACAAAAAGAACCTAGGTTTCACTAGACACTCGTTATTTTGCTCATCTAATAACATGGACCAGCAACTGCACCTTGGGAACCCAAGTTAAGAAATGACAGGTCCTTTATAAGTGAAAGAAATCACACCAAAGACATGATTCACCCAGAAATTTAGCTTACAACAAGTACACTGCTAGTAACATGGAAGCCTTACATAACGTCAAGAACTACCTGAACTCCAGCATAGTGTTTCCATGCTTTATCGAGCTTGTAGTCGGTAGAAAGTAGACGATAGTTAGACAGTGCAAGCTCATAATCATGTAACATGAAGGCATAATCACCCAAAACTCTTATTTGTGATTCAACAGAGCTGAAAGTATACCTTGAAAAGATCACAAAGTCTCATTAGTCATGAAAAGAAAAATGAAAAAACAACCATGTCACAAACTAGACAAAAGATGAGTTTGCAGAATTACGTTGGACCGGCTGGATTTTCAGGTGCATCGTCTTTACCCTTTCTCCACCACAAGTTTTTTATTTGGTTTCTAAAACCTTTTCTTGTAGCAGATACCTGAAATTTAAAACTAAGTCAGAGAAAAACGATAGATATAACATACATGTTATCATCAACTTCCAAAATTTAAAAAAAAATCCAAAAAACAGGGTCAGGGTTGGGATCGGGGGGTAGATACCTGCTGGTTAAGAACACGGATTTTTTGCTCCATATGAGGAATAATATGTTTGGACGATAGATCATGTACAAATTTTTTCAGCTGCTCAATTCAACACACGTGTAAATAATTACTTAAATCAAGGAGAAAGATGTCGATGACCAGCTATCCTAAGGAAGTACCTCTAAGTTCAGGCCAAACAAGGTTCAGGAACAAATACCTCATCCAAGTCATCTGCACTAAGGAAGCAACATAGCTGCTGGCCAGGTGAAATATCAGTTTTCTGTAAGACACAAGAAAATAATTTTTATTTACTTCATCCAATAAACAAAGATAACAAATCCAATAGATATGGCATGAAACAGATAAGCTTGGAAGATTCACTTACATAAGCAGCCCATAGGTTTTCATGTTCTTCTGAACCATCCTTAGAGGAGTTAATACACAACAAATGGCAACAATTAGCCCCAAAAGTGCTCCTCATCTCTGCCAAGGTTTTAGTTGCTCTGTAGAAAATACAGAGCATCATTAGCTGCCACATCATGCAAAATTGAGCTCATCTTATAGTAACCAAAAAACCACCACAGTAAGACTAAACCTTAGGTCTAGAAACAGATCTGATATTCTGAAATGCAGTGGGGAAAAGGACCATAATGAAAGGCCTAGCTGCGTAGGAACACAGTAACATTCTACTCCTCTTGAATTGTGTTCCCCTTTTTTTATAGCTATGTTTGGCATTTCATCCCAAGACTAAGCGTGTGAAATTCTTGATGACACTATATGTAGTTTGCATCTACATGACTTTGTGCGGCTTTGGGACTTGTTAAGTGATGAATTATATGTTGTGATTGAGTATTGACAAGGCTCCTTGTTGCGTTTGAAGGTTATTCAAGTAAGGAGATACCACTTAGAAGATCAAGGAAAAGAAATGAATGACACGAGATGGAATCAGAGAGTCGAAGAAGCAAGAAACAAGGAAGAGAAATGACCTACCTGCAGTGCTTAGGCTCCATCTAAGCACCACTGAGCTACTGAAAAGCAGAAAACGAAGATTGGACTGTTCTTAGTGCTGCAGAACAAGAAGTTTTGCTTCCAAAGTTGAGAGAGGCATGTTCATTCCCTCGTGACTCCATTTGGATCCCTAGAGCTCCGAGGAAGGTTAGCTGTTTTGTGTGGCTAGCAGCTAGGGATACAATCTTAACAGTGGAGAATCTAAGAAAGAGGAGGATTACCTATGTTAGTTAGTGCTTTATGTGTTAGTATGAAGGCAAAAATGTAGAATAGCTTCCTTTGCTTTGAAAGGTGGCTAGTCGGTTATGCAGGGTGGCCCTTAATTGGTTTGGGAGGCAATGGGTGAATGCCGGGTACAGTGAAGGAAGCTTTGCAAAGTTGGACTCTTAGAAGGGGGAAGAGAAGCTCGAGGGCATAGTGTGTTGCCTCATTAGCAATCATGTGGGTCATTTAGAAAAAGAGGAATCGGAAGGCCTTTGAAGTAGCAGCCAGAATTTGTAAAAATGCAAAATAGTGTTTCGTCTCTAGTTGCATTTTGGTATATTTATGAGGTCCCCATTTGTATAGAGGATTGGATCTCTTTTGTTGAGAACAATATCTTGATGTGGGTTCTCTCCTTTTGGTATATGACTTGCATATAGAGTGTTACTCCATTGTTAATTAAACTATTTACCTTACCAAAAAAAAAAGTTCGCCAATTGCTAGACTCCACAAGCATTGCTAGACTCCACAAGCCCAGAGCCTGGTTCTGGCCAGTAGGCATTATGTTGCGGCTGTTGGTCAATGCCTGAGTGCTTCAACAACAGCGCCTAGGTGCTGATTCGCATTTTCTATGTTTACAAATAGACCTTCCATACATTATGTTAAAAAGTTCTAAAAAAAACCGAAGCTCCTAGAAGGGTTTGGAAACATGATTTTTTGAAAAGGAACTTAAGGCAAGGGGAAAGAGAAAGCGGACATCTCCAACAGAATTTCTTCTACTTTGTCTGAAGTCATTCATTAGAAATTTAGATGTTAATGGATATCCTTTTGATGCTTTTATGTTCTGTCATCAACTATTTTACTTATTCCAGGATTATTTTGATAAAGTTAACATTTTATAGACAACAATACACCAATGGTGTATTTCAGTAGTAATTACATCAGGAGTAGTGAATAAAACCAAAAAAGTCTATCCTCTATACCCCTCCTAAATTGTGTAAAAAGTGAATAATAGCCTCCACCACTTTGGGGAGGACATGGTTACACGGTTACACCAAAAACAAAAGGTAATAAGCAGTTCAACTTCAAACTCTGGGAGGGGATGCTCTTGTTTGCAAAGCATCTCTGATCCCTTTCCTTCCAAATTGTCCAACAGATGCATGCAGGGACAATCTTCCATCTCTCCTTGTGACCTGACATATTCCCTTCTTTGTTCCAGCATGTTAGAAAATCTGAAGTGTGTCTTGGCATGGACCAGTTGATACCCTCAAATTCAAAAAGACTTGCCACAGGTTTCCTGTCACTCTGCGATGGAGGATGATTGGGTTGTGTCTCTATTTCTATTTCACAAAAAAACACACCTGGAGTATAACTGTCTTCCCCTTTTCATAACATTGTCCTGAGTTAGTATTGCTTCCTTTGCTACCAACCAAGTGAAAAAAGACACCTTGTGAGGTACATCACTTCCAAGGCCATGGTAGAAGCATTTCAGCTGGCCTTCAAGATGTCTATAAGCTGATTTTACTGTGAACTTTCCATTGAGCTTATTCCAGGATTATGAAGGAAGCCAACACATAATTTATTGTATCTGCATTCTTGCTAGCATCCAAGGTGACTATCATGGACGTTGGAGCATTATTACTTATTCGAACCATTAAAACCTTGGAGCGCTTTAAGGAGGTTAGAAAGAAGATTCAAGGTCCATAACATGCTTAAATGGTTTACCTTGTTGAAGCAAGAAAAAAAGGGGGGGACTTAAATGGATGTTTAAAAGGTGGAGAACAAAACCAAAAGGAAGTTTGCCCAATTAGCATTTAATTCCATGTATTAGCCTAGATGGGTATTTTTCATAGTTATCTAGATCCATTGTCATAGCTAGTATAAATAGATGGAATTAAAAGGTTATACTGGGATTGTAATGTGGAAATTATAACATGGTAATCAAATCATGACGGGATTATTTAGTGGATATACTTTTACCAGAAGATGTTTACTCGTTGAGCTAAAAATGGGATACACTCGGTATATCACAAAACATGTGTTTGGTGTTATAATAGGAGCCGTATGGGCTAATGAAGCATGGATATCGAATTGGAATTGGAACCCCAAAAGAAATAAACCTGGATAAACTTTTATTTACAATGTTAACCTTGGCATTCTTAACAGATTTTGGGAAAAGAACTTTTGAGAAGGGCATCTTAGTTATTTTGTTGTTTTATCATGAAATTAGCATTTCCAGGATTGTTATCCCACATCGAGAGTGGTATAAAAATAACAACAAAATCGTGGTATAGACAATCCCATATCACTAATCCCAAATTAAAAATTCAACCAAACGTGGATAAAATAATGGGCTTCTTATTTAACTGTACGGGCGACCAAAAAAATTCAACTAAAGAGGCTGGATATATATGTAACATATTGATATTGTATAAAGAGTGTATAATCGTGTATAACTATGTATCAGAGATGTACATACATCCATATACATTGTTTTACAACAATTATATATTGAAACATGTCCATCAATCTTGGATGGAGCCAAAGATTGACTATTTTTTGGCTTTGGAGTATGATGAAATAAAGCAAAATGGCTCTTTAAACTGTCTGCGCTTCTTTCATTTGTGAAGTAGCAGTTAGTCAATGCAATTTTCGACGCTCCTCATGGGTCATCTGGAAACAGTCGCTTTATGTTTTTAAACATAAGGGTTAGCCTGCGTACATCCGACCCCCCCTCACCCCGCAATGAGCGGGAGCCTTTTGAGGCACTGGGATATGTTGTTGTTGTTATATATTGAAACAGTTCATCCTCCTCAAGAGCTGATTTTTTTTCAATCCCGACCAACTCAAATCTCCTCTAAACAAACCTAATCTTAGATATGAGCTCCACTTAATCTTATTGCAAAAGTTGAATTAATGCAAAATGTTCCTAGTTTCCGTTGTTCAAACTTTTAGATGGAATTAAAACATTTCTAGTTTCTCCTCTGCCACTAAATGAAATTGTTATATGGATGGAAGAGCCTCATGAAGAGATATTGAGTACTAGAGAAGAATTTTCACATTTTTCTCTTCACTTGGTATTTTCCATCAATCTCGGATGGAGCCAAAGATTGACTATTTTTTGGCCTTGGAGTATGATGGAATAAAGCAAAATGG
>JAABOM020000001.1:1708094-1727322 GCA_011800125.2 Solanum clarkiae
TCCCTTTTTTGTTGTAGGGGTGGGGGGGTGGGGGTTGTTGAAGGCATGTTTATTGTATTGTTTACATGGGTTCTCTTGTTTCTGAACTTTGATTATTTTTATTCCATTGCTTTGAATAGGTAGAAGCAGCAATTGAATATATTTGTCGCCGTGAAGGTGAAGGTGCAATTCTTGTATTCCTATCTGGTTGGGATGAGATTTCTAAGCTACTTGATAAAATTAAGGCCAACAGCTTCCTTGGAGACACCAGGAAGTTTTTAGTCCTCCCTATTCACGGTTCAATGCCAACAATAAATCAACGAGAAATATTTGATAGCCCACCTGCCAACACGAGGTACTTTCTTTGTTTAGCATAGGCTGGATCTCGAAGAATTCACATTCTTTCATCATACTTTTAGCTAAATATGGATGGTAATTGATATGCATAGTAAAATTATGTTTACAGCCCCTTATCAATAATACCATTGTTCAATCATTTGTCTCCTCAGGTGGAACATTACTTTTTCTGTTATTATTTGTTGTCGGATGGTGGATTTTCATTGTCGATTGCATAAACTATATACCAGTATGATATGAAGCAAAGTACTCATATTTCAGCTGTAGTTGAGGAGCTGCTAAGACTGAGTTTTAACTAGCAGCTCATCCGGCAGTTTTTCTTTTTTAAAATTAAATCTCTCTAATCTCATCATGCAGGAAAATTGTGCTGGCAACCAACATAGCTGAGAGCAGTATAACTATAGATGATGTAGTGTATGTCATTGACTGTGGGAAGGCGAAAGAAACAAGCTATGATGCACTTAACAAGCTGGCTTGTTTATTGCCATCATGGATTTCAAAGGCCTCAGCACATCAGGTAATCAAAAAGGCAATATGTATCATGGGAGATTGATATATTTGGAGTCAAATTCATTCAACTTCATTTGGCTTTGTATTTTTGGTTCATTGGAGATTTTTTTATTATCTACAGAGACGTGGTCGTGCGGGCCGTGTACAACCTGGAGTTTGTTATAGATTGTATCCGAAGCTAATACATGATGCTATGGCACAATATCAACTCCCTGAGATTCTTCGAACACCATTACAAGAGCTTTGTCTCCATATTAAGAGCTTGCAGTTTGGCGCCATTGAGTCCTTTTTGGCCAAGGCACTCCAACCTCCAGATGCTCTCTCTGTCCACAATGCCATTGAACTCCTCAAAACTATTGGAGCTCTGGATGATACAGAAGAGCTTACTCCACTTGGTTTGTATAGTGCATATGTATTTCTCTATATATTCCTTATTGGAACGTTAACTTATAAAGTTTCTTACAGGCCGCCATCTTTGCACTCTACCACTGGATCCAAATATTGGAAAGATGCTTCTGATGGGGTCCATCTTCCAATGTCTGAACCCTGCACTGACTATTGCTGCTGCTATGGCACACCGTGATCCATTTGTTCTCCCAATAAACCGGAAAGAGGAAGCAGATGCTGCTAAAAGATCCTTTGCTGGTGATTCTTGCAGGTTAAACCAAAAAAAATATAAATTAATGGTTTATACGCCTCTTTCTCTGGCTTCCATCAGGGAAATCTCTCTGTGGAATAAAATATTTCCTTATTCATGTGAAAACAATCTTCCCTTTGATGCAGTGATCATATTGCACTTCTTAAAGCATTTGAAGGATGGAAAGATGCTAAACGTTATGGAAAAGAAAGAACCTTCTGTTGGGAAAATTTCTTGTCTCCTGTAACCTTGCAGATGATGGAAGACATGAGAAATCAGTTTGTTGACCTATTGTCGGATATTGGTTTTGTAGATAAATCACGAGGAGCCAAGGTAGATTCTCCAAATTTCTTTTCCTTGAAAAAATTGATGCACATATAACTCTCTTCCCTCTAATGCTGTCCAAGTTTGGTTTGACCATGTTTTCTCGTAAATTTTTACTATTTGGTGAACTGTGTATATCATGGTGTAGAAGAAGCAAATAATATTTAGCTTCTGATTTGAGTACATCTAGCAGAGTACTTAACACCCTCATGATCAAGATTAACAGATCTGAGTTTGCAGGCATACAATGAATATAGCAATGATTTAGAGATGGTATGCGCCATCCTTTGTGCGGGCCTCTACCCAAATGTCGTGCAGTGTAAAAGAAGAGGAAAACGTACAGCATTTTACACCAAGGAAGTTGGCAAAGTTGATATCCACCCAGCGTCTGTTAATGCTGGTGTTCATCTTTTCCCTCTTCCCTACTTAGTTTACAGTGAGAAAGTCAAGACCTCAAGCATTTATATCAGAGATTCAACGAACATATCCGACTATTCTCTTCTTATGTTTGGGGGTAATCTCACTCCAAGCAAAAGTGGAGACGGCATAGAAATGCTTGGAGGCTATCTTCACTTCTCTGCATCAAAAAGTGTTTTAGAGTTAATAAAGGTTTGTCATTCGATTTCTGCAAAAATTTCATCTTTGTGGCATGCCTTTCTTTATCATTTCAAAAGTAAAACTTATTTGCTCATATGTCCAAATTTTGCAGAAACTGCGAGGGGAACTGGATAAAATCTTAAAAAGGAAAATTGAAGAGCCCCGCTTTGACATTTCAGTCGAGGGAAAGGGTGTAGTTGCTGCTGTGGTTGAGTTACTTCATAGTCAAAACATACGCTACTGAGATATATGGTGCGTTTTCGCGTTCATATATAGATGATTATGGCTCCTGAGTGCAGAAACATATATTGATAGCAGAAAGTTTGAGGCCCCTTTGTTGTAATAGTGTTAGCATAGAGAGGCAGGGGCAGATCTAGCAGTATAGTTGTGGGTTCGTTTCGACCTATAACTTTTAGTCTAGACCTGGATTTATCTGCGTAAAATGTACTGAAAATGCTGACAATTTTGAACTCTGAACCCACAACTCGAATAAGGTCATCGGACGAGTCCTACATCTATCGAATTGAAATCTTGAATTCTGCCTCTAAGAGGTAGATAATTTTGTAACGATTTCAAGGGTCGATCTAACAACAATGTTATATATGCAAATATTATTACATTACAACTGGTAAATACACTGATAACTGATAAGCATGTGTTTATTTATTTATTTATTTATTTATTTATTTTTTTTTTTTGTAGAATTCAGCTTTCTCTACTTGATAATTTGGAAAATAATGGTCAAAATGTTTATATTTGCAATTAAAGGGCGTAAGTACAAACAATCTCTAGTGTTGAATGGTTCAAATATTGCACTTTAAAGAGAGATTTTAATGAGAAAAAAGTGTTCACTATATATACTAAAAATATTTATAAATATTTATTTTTATTTGTTCAATTTAATAAAAAGTGATATAGTAAAATTAACAAAAAAGAGATCTCTTAGAGCACTTACAAATGGATTAGGAGAAAGATTTTTTCAGATCTCTTACTAATATAGGGCCATAAAACTTAAAAAAATAAAGGTCAAATAACTCAAATTACATTAGTTTAGGAGCAAATTACTTTTTCTTTTTAATGTGAGTTTTCAATATTTCGAGTCTTATCAAAATTTGGAATCTAGATACATAAGGTCAAATTAGGTCTAATTTGTTTTAAAACTGTATTTAAGTGGATTCGCACATATCAAACTTTCTTGTCCACCTTTTGTGTATCTAGATTTCAGAAGGTGTTTGTTTCCTACATATATATATTTAATTCGCATGTATAGACCATCACATTCGCCCTCCTCTTATGTTGCTCAGCTTTCGTCTCTTGCTTGCGTCTCTGCCTATTTAAGCATATCTAGTAGCAAAACAACTTTTTTCTCTTGCTCACGTCTCTTCCTATTTCAGTGTATCTAGCAACAATAATTCATATATCTAATTTGAAATTATTAATTAGTGGAACAATATGTATTGTTTAAAATTATAGAAAGAATTAGTAAATACATTAGAATGTTTGTGACTTTGCGTAAGTCTCTTACTTCCTCTATTTCATTTTTCGTGACACCCTTTTTATAATTAAAAATAATTTTAAGAATTATTTCATAATACAATTTTTAAAAATTAATGTTAAATAAAAAAATCAGTTGGGGGAAATAAGCACTTGGTTAACTCCGCCTGCAGCTGACATGAGTATATAACTGGAGTCCTAAACTGCATGCTTTTCTCCGCCACCATTAACACAGTCTCTTGGCTTCTTAATCAAAAATGAGCTGTTCATCATCTTTGATTCTTCCTTCCATTTCTTCGAATGGATTTCGAAGATTTAGCTCGAAGAATTTGGATAAATCTAGGGTTTTCATGAGAAGCATTTCCGTCGGATCTCAAAGTGCCGCCGCCACCGCCGTGAATGATGCTTTGTTCGCTGATTATAAACCTAACAATGCTTTTCTCTTCCCTGGACAGGTAATCTCTTCTTCATTTCACGTTTTTCTCCTACTAATGGCTTAGATTTTGAGGAAGAAAAAGAAGAAAAAATTTGGATTGAAAAATTCACTATATATGTTGATTTTATACTTCAATTGTTTAGTAACTCATTGTTATTTTCTGCTGAATTGAAATTATGATAATTAGCGTACTTGATAAGTATTTCGGCTCTTCTTCATTTCACAATTAAAATGTTGCTTGAAAAATTCGCTATATGTGTTAATTTTGTACTTAAGTTGTTTAATAACTCATTATTATTTGCTGCTGAATTGAGATTATGATAATTAGTGTGCTTGATAACTGTTTCTGCGCTTCTTCATTTCATATTTTACTCCTACTGTGGATTAGATTTCGGAAAAAAGAAAAAAGAAGAAAAAATTTTGATGGAAAAGTTTGCTATGAAAAATTCACTATATATGTTAATTTTGTATCAATTGTTTAATAATTCATAATTATTTGCTGCTGAATTGAAATTATGATAATTAGTGTGCTTGATAAGTATTTCTGCTCTTCTTCATTTCACATTTTTCTTTGACTAATGGATTAGCTTTTGTTAAAAAAAAAAAAAAAAGAAGAAAAATTTTGTTTGAAAAATTTGCGATATATGTTAATTTTGTGCTTCAATTGTTTAATAACTCATTATTATTTGCTGTTGAATTGATATTATTATAATTAGTGTAGTTGATAAATATTTCTGCTCTTTTTCATTTCATATTTCTCCTGCTGGATAGATTTTTGAAATGATTTTATTTGTGTCAACTGTTCTGAAGTTTGATTGAAAAATTAGTGCTCTGTAGTTCACTTGTCTATAGATAGAGTTTGGCCATAGAATTAAAATTTTTTATCTTCAAATACATGTTTGGCCATGAAATGTGATCTTCCCAGATTTTGGGATTTTTGGGACTTCCTCTTGCAAAGATTCAAACTTTTTCCTGGTAAAATGCATGCGCAAACACAACTTTCGAGTTCCAAACATCATCACTTCAAAAACATAATTTTAAATTTCAAAGTTCAACTTCAAAATCTACGACGAAAGGGGAGCCTAGTTCATTACTCCCTCTAGTCTATATTAACCGAGTTTTTGGGACTTTTTTTATAGTTTAAGACAAGTGATGTCTCAAAGTTCAAGATAACTTTTAAGACTTTTTTTTCATATTCACCCTTTCTTTTAGTGAGGTCTTTAGCTGCTTTACATTTTATAGGAGAATAGTTTTGGAATAATTAAAAGGGTAATAGTGGATAGTAACCTTAAATATTTGTCCTTAAATATTTTTCTTAAGGGCGTGCCATGCTCCAACAATTCTCCTAATATGGAGTGGTGGAACTATTATTTGCTGCTGGATTGAAATTATGATAACTATTTGATAAGATTCTGAATGGGGAAGAAAAAGTCTATGCCATATGATTGTTTTATTTCATCAGCTGGTTCGAAGTTGGATTGAAAATTTGTTAGCTTTGAGTTCATTTTGTGTACTTTTATGCTTAATTCCCTATTCAGTTCTACTTATGGGGCTTGATTTTTGAGACGAGGGTTTTTTGGAAACAACCTCTCTATCTCTATGGGGGGTAGTGGTAAGGTCTGCATCCATTTTACCCTTCCCAGACTCCACTTGTGGGATTCCACTGGGTATTTTGTTCTTAAATTCCATATTCAGTTGTCTAATGACTTGGTTAGTGCTTCTTGCTGAATAGAATGATGATAATTGCTTGATTATATTTTCATATTGCATTAGAATTTGAAAAATTAATATGCTGTACAATTTCTTTATCTCATCAACTGAACACAGAAGTGTGTTTGGAACTCTCTCTTTATACATGTCATGTGCGATTTCTGCTAATCCAGTTGTTATTTTGCCTAATTACTTGATTTCTGCTAATTCAGTTGTTCTTTTGTCGAATTGGTGATCAGTATTCTTGCTGAATAAAAAATGATCCTAAGAAAACTTGAACGATGTTTCCTCTAACACGGTGTAACTGAACCAGAGAAATGGTAGAAATTTTCCGAAGAGTGTAACGAATATTATCATTGTTAGTATCTCCAGCTTTGTATTACCGGCATAATGCTTCAACTTCTCTGGCTACCTTCAAGCAGCTATAGTTCAAACCTATGTCCACGGTTAATTTAGTGAATAATTGTTCTCTTGGTCATCACGGTAGATGGCTAGTTTCTAGAATAGTCATGTCACTACAATCACGAGATATCCTTTTTTATGGCAAACTATTTTATCAGCACTATACCTCTGCAGGGGGCACAAGCTGTCGGAATGGGTGCAGAGGCTCAGAAGGTGCCTGCTGCAGCTGAATTATACAAGAGAGCGAATGAAATCATGGGGTAAATATGATGGATCAAGGCTCCAAAACGCTTTGATCAACATTCTCAGAAAAACTGCTTTATATGTTATGTTGCTCGGGTTCTTAAAAAGTGCCAACCGGTGCGTGCGGATTCGCCAAAAGTAGTGTATTTTCGGAGAATCTGACACGGGTGCGGCATTGAAAGTGAAGACTCTGTGCAACTTAGTTTATATGCATAAACGTATCTGCACTTAATCTTTCTCTTTAAAAAGCAAAATCGTCCCACATAATTTGCTTTTCTAATTTTTTGGATTGAGTCGAAACTGATAGATAGATAGATATGTAGACTGATAATTAAGCATTTTATGATAATATTTCGTCGTTCTTGCTTACAGGTTTGACCTTTTGGATATATGTATTAATGGTCCAAAAGAGAAGTTAGACTCCACTGTTCTAAGCCAGGTATTTGCTTCATCATATTTTCCTTGTTTTCGAATCGTACCTCGTATTTGGTACTCCCTCTGTCCCATTTTATTTGATCCCGTTAAACCATGTAGACAAAAGGAACAGCAGAAGGTTTGCAATGCATGCACAAATTTGCTTTCAGTTAACAGAGAGTTCTACAGATGATGTTTACGATGACAATAGGATATAACTTATGCAATCATTTTTGACTGGCTCATAATTTACTTGTTCCCCAGCCAGCTATCTATGTCACTAGCTTAGCTGCAGTAGAGATACTCCGTGCTCGTGAGGGGGGTCAGCAAATAATAGATTCGGTTGACGTCACATGTGGTCTGAGCTTGGGCGAATATACTGCTCTAGCATTTGCAGGAGCTTTCAGGTTGCTACTCTACATAACGTTATGCTTTAGGAGTAGTGTATGAATTATGTCTATGAACTTTCTTATGCTTGCAAGTACTTGGATTTCGACTAATCTGATTACCTTTGCCAGCTTTGAGGATGGACTTAAGCTGGTTAAGCTTAGAGGAGAAGCTATGCAGGTAATGTTAATGATCATAAATATGTGTCATGCACGGAACTTTGACAGTATCTGTTCTTTTCCAGGACGCTGCTGATGCTGCAAAAAGTGCCATGGTTAGTATAATTGGACTGGATTCCGACAAGGTTCAGAAACTGTGTGATGCAGCTAATGAGGAAGTTGATGAAGCCAACAAAGTTCAGATTGCAAATTTCTTATGTCCTGTAAGTTTTTTCAAAAGCTACGTAGGCAGAACAAATTCCATATTTACTCTACATCTTGGAATATTGCACCTGGCTAAGCATTTTCCAGTTTTATTGTTGCTTATAGGGAAACTATGCGGTCTCTGGAGGTGTTAAAGGAATTGAAGCGGTAGAAGCAAAAGCAAAATCGTTCAAAGCACGAATGACGGTATTTCCTTTTTCTCTCTGAATGTTAATATAGGTCTTGTCGCCAACGGCTAATTTGCATCTTAACAACAACAACAACAACATACCCAGTGGGATCCCACCTTACCACTTGCGGGATCCCTCATCTCAAGACCCAATACCAAAAAATACCAGATATGGAAAAAAGAAGAACGACTAATAATGAATAGCAAATGATAGTATGTAAATATGAAACAAATAACAGTAAATTAACAAAACGCAACAAATATAAGATGGATGATGGCAACACAGGATAAAACCGACTACTCCTACTAACCTACAATAACACTCAGCCGGACATCATTCTACCCTCACTAATCTATTAGCCTGCTATACTGGTACGTGACCTCCACTCCTTTCTGTCCAAGGTCATGTCCTCGGGTCTACCTCTAATCCTCTGAGGAACGGCTAGTTTGCATCTTAAAATTGGCTTTAATTGTTCCAGGTACGTCTAGCTGTTGCTGGAGCTTTCCACACAAGTTTTATGAATCCAGCTGTCTCCCGATTAGAAGCTGCTTTGGGTGCAACAGAGATCAGAACTCCCAGAATACCAGTAATATCAAATGTCGATGCACAACCACATGCAGACCCAGATACAATCAAGAAAATATTAGCTAGCCAGGTAGTAACAGACGGTTCACAGGATTAAGTTGATTAAAGAGACAATCTTCTCCGAAATGTTGATTTGTCATGTTGGACTTATGCAGGTGACTTCACCAGTTCAATGGGAGACCACAATAAAAACCCTTCTAACAGAAGGGCTAAAGAAGAGTTACGAATTAGGACCTGGAAAGGTGAAACTCATTGACAATCCAGAAATCTTTTAGCTAAATGATATACCCTCTGATTAGACGAGTTTGATTTAGAAATCCAGTGTTGTGAAAGCCGATCCCCTTGCCGCCAATGACGAGAGGCAAGGCAAGGCGACCCTTCATCGCCTTTTAGCTTTGTGGCGAGGCGATCTTCAAAAGGCGACACCATCGCGACTAAGGCGAGAGGCGAGAAATGCGTCCCCTTTTGTATTTTCTTAAAAAAAGACCACCAATTTAGGATTTTAAAAGTTAAAAAAGTAATTTTAGGATTTTCTTTCAAATTTGCACCGTTGCACTCTTAGACTTAGACTGCGACTCCAACCAGCCGACTCAACTAGACTTCTTCAATAACCAACCAAACTTTTTCGGCGACTTCAAAATCCGACCAATACATATTTCTTCTTTTAATTGCTTCTCTGTTTCTTCTTCAAAGTTACTTCTATCTCTGTTTTTTTCCTCGCTACTTTGACTTTTGTTCTTTTTTTTCTCATTCAAGTTCTAGACTTTTAGTATCTACTATCTATTTTCAGTTTTTTGAATTGAAATATTTGCTAATATGTTATTGATATTACGATTTTGATTATTTATATATGCAATTAAATATTTTTATTTTTGGGTATGCATTGGCCTTGCACTTCAAAAAGGCGGGCGCCGCCTTGTCGCAAGGCAGACTCTTGTCGCCTTTTGCTATCCAAAACACTGTAGAAATCATTAACGATAGAGAGGCAGTACGTCACTTGATTTGGTTTCCAATGTTTCAGGTTATTGCTGGTATTGTCAAGAGGATGGACAGAGGTGCTGAAATTGAGAACATTGGTGCCTGAGCATTGCATCGAGGGACATCATCGGTGATTTTTTTCCTCGAGTTTTTGAATGTTAAAAGTTGTTATGATCTTTCATCAAGTAGCATAATGAACTTCGATTATAAGATAACTTTCTGAAACTCAGTAGATGTTAATGTGATGAAACCATACACACTCTCAGTATTTATGTGGTTCTTGATAATTTCACTTTTGTCTTTCACTTAATGTGAAGCTGGGCACAGAATTCTGCTCAGCAGAACACGAGATAATAGCGTTGCGTTTTCAAGTAGAGAATATAATAACAATGTTTGATTGTGCTTTCTGTTGTTTTATGGAAATAACCTCTCTATCTCTATGAGATAGCGGTAAGGTCTGCGTACATTTTTTACCCTCTCCAGACTCCACTTGTGGGATTTCACTGGATATGTTGTTGTTGTTGTTGATTGTGCTTTCTGCTGATGATTTACTCGTTTACAAGCAACGTAAAATAATTGTGTTAGCTCGACAATGAGAAAACAAAATCAAGTCAAGAAAGAGACCTAATATACAACAGGTTTGAGTCCCTTTATTGTAGTAGTGTTAGTATAGTTTATAGTTGGTGGTTCATTTCAACCCATAATTTGTAGTATCAAAAAGAATGTGAAAAGTTCATATTCTCTTTATTTTCTATTATAAACCAGGCAGTGAGGATGAAAAGAAAGAGCATATTTTCATTGGAAACAACCTCTTGTAAAAATGCAAGGTAAGATTGCGTACAATAAACCTTTGTTGTCGGACCTTTCCCTGGACCCCTGCACCCAGCGGGAGCTTTAGTGTGTCACAAGATATCATGCTTCGACTTTGGGCCATTTTCAACAGTGGGATATTGAGTTTGAGTTTTAGAAATTTAAAAGGGGACGGATGAAAAACACATTTGAAGTATCACGAGTTTCTTGTTTGAACTATCAATACACTCTTTGTTTTGTTTAAAAATGGTGTCATATGAAGACACTTCATGCGGATATTTAAAGGAATTGATTGGACAATTAAAAAAAATTAAGAGACAATGATTAAAAATTCAAAACACACTTGAAGTATCACTTTTTTGCAAGTTTTCTACTTGAACTATTAGCTGTGTTTTGTACCTGAAATATCACCAACTCTATTCAAACACTATGGCTAGCCAACTTCGAGATGTGTTTCGATAAATAATGGATATATTTTTTTAATAAAAGAAGTTACTAGTAGTAATTTTTTTAACACATACAAGATCCACGGCAACGTTATCCGATTCTACTGTATTATTCGGGGAGGTGGCAATCCATTTGCGCGACGGAATTGTTTGTCAGTAAAATGAGAGTTGAATTCCTAATAAATTCAAAATGCTGGCTGCGTCCTGATGGTGGTACATTTTGACGAAAAATTAACTAGATGGTTGGTGCTCGTGTTGGGCATGGGTGTATGGCGGATATCACAACTGCTATTATCAAGTACAATAACTATACAGGGAGTAACCAACAAGAGTTGTAGTGGAATAGCAAGTCCTCTATCATCCTTAACCAGAGGTCTTGGGTTCGAGTTCCCTGAGGTACAGAGTCACCTTCGTTAGGGAGTACTTTACCCCCTCCCCCAACCCACCCAATGTGAGACTTCCCGAAGCAAATTCAGATTCACTCAGACACCGAATGGAAAAACTTGGGGAAAAAAACAATGCTGAAGACCCCAAATGATACACACAGCATAATCAAGACTACCCAAGACCCTAGAGGTACAATGTACACAAATCTTACCTCTACTTTTGCGAGGTAGAGAGTCGTTTCCACAAACCCTCGGCTTAAGGAAATACCAACTATATCAGTAATGACGGGATACCAATATTCTATGAAATTGTTTTAGACAGTAAGGAGTCTGCAAAGCAAACTCAAAAGTCCAAAAACACAAACCAAAGACAAGGACTAACTACATCAGAGTGAATATACCTGCCAAACGAAGTCGTCCAACCGCCAAGAAGCTACGTTGCACGAATTCTTCAAAAATGTTGTCGGGTGTCCTGTAGTACCATCAAACCTCCATATAACAGGGATCATTCATTCAAATATTCTTTGAATGCTACAGCGAAATGATGCTAGACGTATAGCATAGTAACATGAAAAATCAGTTGTAGAAAGAACCTTGGTCATTATAACAAAATATTGTTACAGAGGATGACTGTTATAGAGCGGTCTAGACATAACGTCCAACTACAACCTCATGGTCAACTTGCTACATGCATGAACTGCACAGGTGTATAGCTTATTTGAGCAGCAAACAGAATAGTTCCTTAAACAAACGACTTCCATGGCCCAACAGAAATATTCCATGTTGGAACATGGCTCATGATCGAAATGCCAATCTTTCGTAGCTAGAACAACCTTAGTAACTACCATTACAAATATCCAACAGTCAAATCTCTCTGTTAACATCATTTGCTATAACGAGAAGTTGGTTCCAACGAAAACTTGGCCATGATAGCAAAACGTTGTTATAGTGAATGACACAATAGAGAGGTCTTCTGACTGAACATAGATAATTAGCAAACAATATGTTCTTGGAAGCAAATTCAAAGGGTAAAACACAAACCAACAACCAAAGAAAATCATATTTGCCAGATTCATTTCGACGAAAATGAAATTCTATACATGAGGGCAGCCAGCAGATTACATTCACAGAACAAACACAACTGCCTAGGAGTCATCCATAAACCAAAAGACGGAAATTTACAAAACGAAACGTTTCCTTTTTTGATAAGATGAAGTCTCGAAATTACCAAACGAAAACATTAAAAAGATCACTTCCAAAAGTACCAGATTAACAAAAACTTGCAACTGAAACCTATTGCACTAAACATAAACAAGACATCTTACTGCTAAAGACTTCAAGTGAAGTTGCTCCTACGTCCTCCATGATGACAACGACGTACATGGTTCGACCATGGATGGAGCAATCGAGAAGGTGGTGCCCGTCCTAACGGATTTCCAGTATTATCAAAATGTGGAGGCAAAAGATCATAATCTCCACCAATTATATGTGGTGTCCAAGGTACCGGAAATGGATGAGGACCCCCTAAAAATCGAAACGGATCAACCACTCTTCTTCTACTAATCACTTTCCTTCTCTTCCTACTCTCCCAAGCCTTAACAAACTTCTCTTTCCAATGCCCCCCTTCTCCCGATATCGCACCACCACCGAACTGCTCCACATACTTCTTCCTCCACAAATCATCACTTGAACCCAAATATCGCAATTCAGAGCTCAAACAACTCACTCTCGCTATCTCAACACCCGGAAGGGATTCCAAAATCTTCAACTTAAGCTCAGTCGGAAGTCTTGTAAAGCACGGTGGAAGCACCAAACCAGACTTCTCACACAAATCAATCAACAACGGCAACACAAGTCCATCCTTAACATTCCTCCAAAACACAAACACTTCCTTTTCACCAAAATCTCCATCTACCTCCTCATTCAATCCACAATTAGCCCACACAACATTCAAATACGGAACCAATTGATCTTCGTTTAACGTCACTCTATGCGTGGAAACTGAAACCTCACCCCCACCGGA
Organism: Solanum clarkiae; assembly: GCA_011800125.2. Taxonomy (NCBI): domain Eukaryota; kingdom Viridiplantae; phylum Streptophyta; class Magnoliopsida; order Solanales; family Solanaceae; genus Solanum; species Solanum clarkiae. The sequence continues at coordinate 1,721,366 of JAABOM020000001.1, forward strand.
TAACGACCCATGAGCAATAAAGAACTTCCCTAAAGACTGAAACTTTACCTCAACAGTATGAACCACATTACCATTTCCTTGTTTTACATGATCAATAACCTCAGGCAAAGTGTAAAACAGTGCCATTCGTGATACCCCTGAACACCAAGATTTCAGAATTTCACATACACTAACTTCAGTAAACGTTAAAGGGTCAAGAAGAACAAACCCAGATTCTACAAAAACAGCATGAACAGCAACCACCAACAGCTTATGATCACGGCCACCATCTCCATCATTCAGCTCCTCTGTAAATACTTTCCTCAAAAACCCAGGTACAGAAAACGATTTCATAAAATTCATATCACTGTAATCTCCATTATCATCAACCTCCATAAAATCCTCCATCTGGGGTTCCGATTTATCAATTTGGGTGTCCATTTTTTCCACTATTCCACATTCTTGAACAACTTGGGTGTCCAAATTTTTCACTATTTCAGACTCTTGAACAATTTGGGTGTCCAAATTTTTCGATTTGGGGATATGGGTATCTGTTGAAATTGAAACCCCAATTGGATTATGAGTGAAAAAGATGAGATCACCTGAGGTAATACCTATAGATTGAAGCGTATCTTCTTCAGAGGTTTGAAGTTCATCCTTTCTATTTAGGGAAAGATGAATGGAATCTGCTGATGATGATGGTAATGCTTGAGAAATTCGATCTTTGACTTCTTGAAGTGTGCAGGAAGGAGATGGTACCTCGATTTTGAAGGTTTCTTTAGTTTCGAAGGATCTGATTCTGAGTTTCATGGTGGTTTGGCTATGGCGGTGGATTTTCTGGTGTAGATGGAAAGTTGAAGAATTATATGTGAATAGTGGATATATATAAAAGGGAAATTTTGTCAAAGAGCAAGGGTAAAAATGGAAATATACGTGTAGTTGAAAATCATTAGGAGTAAACAAAAAATTTTAATATTAAATTGGTTCTAATTATAATTACGTGGCATTTTTTTTTTTAAGGAGGAACTCTAAAAAAAAAGATACAACTAAAAAAAGGTGTACGTAGTTTAGACGATGACAAAGGGATATCAAAGAAATAGTTAAAATGATGGAATGAAGAAAGAAACTTTATGCGAGTTTTTTCGTGAATATTTGATTTTTATGTGTTAAATATATAGCTAGTGTTTTTTCGCAGATTTTCGAATTTCATCTTAATTAAATTCTTTTCATATATATAAGGATACTTGTGTCTACATGATCGAGTGTTACTTGCTCAATTATTTGGTGACACATATATTCTATCCTTTTAGATTTATTTATGGGATTACTAGGGTGTGTTTGGTACATAGAAAAATAACAAGAATATGTTTTAATTTTTTATGTTTAGTTTGTGAAGAATTTTTAGAAAATACTTTCTTTACAAAATAAAATGAAAAAATAAGTTGTGTTGTCTCATCCTCATAATTTGTGTTAAGATTAGATATATACGAATATTTTTAGAATAATATATTTTATTTGTATATTAAATATAAGAAAATAAGTAAAAATTTATTTTTTTTTAAAAAAATATTTTATGTGTTCCGACCAAACACACATTCAATATACTTCTCCAAATATGCAAATAAAATATACATAAATCTTATCGCTACTTCTATGAAAATAAAAAGACTCTTTTAAATAATCCCATAGCTAGTTATTATTGTTGATCTTATTATCTCACCTTGTGAGAGCATCCAACACAAGCGCAAGAGTGTACAAAATTACATGAGATTAGTGGCGTAGTCAGAATTTTAATCAAGAGAACTCAAAATTTGAAAAGGCAAATACACGAATTAGTTGAAGATAGTTCGACATCTGCTCTATATAGACAAAAAATAATTTTAACTATCTATAAATAATATAAATTTTCGTCAAAAGTGATTCGAATAAACTCCTAAGCATAGGATGGCTTCGGCCTTGTATGAGACAACCTTGTTAAAAGTGGGATAGCATCTTGTCTTGAACTTGAGCCTATGTTGCTCGGACTCTTCAAAAGTGTCAGCGGGTACGTGTCGAATTCTTGAAAAGTAATGTACTTTCGGAGAATCTGACACGAGTACAGCATTAATAGGGAAGATCCGTGCAACTGACTTAGAGCTATTTGTTTTATCATTTTATTTTGTTCATAGTAATTACTGTAATTCATTTTTATTTTTTCTGAATAATCCAATACTGTATTGGAACACATTTCATTACACACTATAGTACAAATGGAAGTGTTTGTACTGCACCAATAAAATACAAACTCAGTAGGTGTATATCATATTATTCTTCTGAAAAATGTTTTCACCTTTCCTATACATGCACTAGTATAGTTTATACATATCAAATGTGAAGACTTGCAACAAAATTAAGTAAAAATACACCTCATGTAGATCTTACTCAAGGCCTGAAAATATTTCCAAAATTGGACAAGTTGAAAAGGCTCTCATCATTGGAATTATTCGCGTTCTGACTGTGACTTTGATCTTGTATTGCTAATTTTGGCTCTGGCTCTGATCCTCCGATTGATGAATTATGACTTGTATTTAGAATACCATTAGGAAATACCATATGATCATGATGGTCATGTGAATTAGACCATATCATCTCTTCACTAGGCAATGGAGGTAGCTCCATATAACTATGGCCTAATTGATCATGGTTGATCATATTATTCATATTTGTATAATGATCATCATGAATATCACTATGATTCATAATATTTTGTTTCTCCTCATGAATCCCACTAAAGTAAACACCATCGCCATCAATTAATCGCGATTCTTGATCTAAGTTGCTGGTCATAAACTCCATGTTGTTTATCATGCTTGGAAACTCGAATGATGGAGCAACGAGTACTCCTTCTTGATTAGGCAATGATAAATCATCAGACACTTCAAGATTTTGATGGTACTCCAAATGTGATGGCTTGGAATTATCACTATTCAAGAAATTTGCATAGACTAAAGCAAGATCAATATTTGGACCATGATGATCCATTGAATTACTATTAGATTGATTATGATCAATATTAGTATGATTTAAACCAACCCCATGTCCCAAATTTCTTGAAATAAGACCATGTTGATGAATTGTACTAGAAGAAGAAGAAGACTTACCTCTTCTACTCTTTCTACATCCACCACCAATTGGAACATTCCTTAAAGAACCACCTTTAGTCCAATACCTTCTACAACCTTTGCAAAAATACCTAGGTTGTGTCAAACTATAGTTGTTGTAGTAACAAAATTTTGTGTTTGTTGAACCACAACGAGGACATGTTGGTGCTAACTCAACATTGGATTTCCATATCCCTCTTTCCATCTAATTACATCAACACAAAGATTGTTGTTCTTGTTGTTGTTGTAGTAGTACTTCTTGATATTCAAGAACTTTTTCCTTTTGAATGATAACATAAATCTCCCTTTTGAGAAGCTGCCAACAAATGAAGTTAAAAATCTTGACCATATGACTATATTCTCTTGAAATATATATATATTCCCCTTACTGAGGTTGTTCAAAATATGAAGAAATAGACACATGGACTAATCGAAGGGGCTTCAAAGTCCATTATATATACATAAAATATTATTTTAATCATATATAAATACTATAATTTTATACTATCTAATGAACCCCTTAGCCAAGGAGTAGGTCCGCCCCTGCTCCCCCTTTCTAAATTATACTTCCTCTGTTCATTTTTACTTGTCACTATTTCGCTTTTCGAGGTCAACTTCAATAAATTTCAAAGCTAAATTAAAGTAGCTAAATTTAATATTTAAAATCTAAAAAATTTCAGATGGTTGGAAACTATACGAAAAATGCTATATAAGTTGCAATCTTTCTCATATTGATACGATGAAAAAATATATCTTAAAATATTGGTTAAAATTTATGTTGTTTGACCTTGATAAGTGAAATAGTGACAAGTAGTGAACGGAGGGAGTATGACATAATTCGATTCTGCTTAGATTTCAAGAAATAAGAACTTCTGAAACTTTTGATCTTAAACATATCGTGATACTTATATGGCTATAAGACTATGAAAGGTTTTTGTATGAAACATTTAACACATCGGCGCAATAATAGAAGCTTCTCGTTAAGAATAAAATGAGGCGGAATCAAAATTTAAATTTTATAGATGTGAATTTAAAGATAGCAACATTAAGTGTGTTTATTTGTAACTGGATTTTGAATTTTACAGCTATGTTTGGTTCTTGTGAATTGCTTGGAGATTACATAATTTAGATTTTGCTTCTAGTTTTGAACAAATTGTTGTATTATTTTAGTAAATTATATTATTGCAAAGCATTGGATTGAGGGAAATTGTGCATGATCCAAGAAGCCCATGATCCAAGACAAAAGTACCAAATTTGAGGTTTGATTATTATTTGTTTATTTATTTATTTGTTTGATTATTTATTTATTTGTTTGTTTGTTTATTTATGTGCTGTGACATTCCCTATTTCCTACCACACGAGTGCACAAAGGTACAATTACACTTTATAAGAAGTCCTAAAACTTATTACTCAATCTTTCCTAGGTTACTCACACTTCTTTAAGATATGGAAAAATTAGGCAGATAAATAAAAATATATACTAATTAATCAGCTAATAATGTTAAAGTATGAATTAATTATGGCTCGCGGTAAATATTTAGTTGTAATTACAGTCTGAGTTTTGCATAATTCATTTGATTTATCCAAATGTTGTGCGTAATTATATAAAAATTGTGTACGAATCAAATTGTATAGATAAATATACAAACACTGTGAATTGTAAAAATGAATTATATAAATGTTGTGCACTAATTGTATATTAAAATATACAAACGCTATACAAAACTGTGAATTATATAAACTATACAAATGTTGCATGAATTATGTAAACGTTGTTATAATTGTAGTTACGAAATGTAATTACATAAACTATAACTATGGAGTATAACTAAAATATTTTTGAGTGACAAAATCCCTCTTAAAATATCGACAAATGTGTCTTGTATATTTCAAAAGTAATATATTTTGGAGAATATAACCGAGGTTAATAATAATTTTGAAGAGTCCAAACAACATAGTTTATTACTTTTTTCATTCATATCAGTAGTAATAGCATTATTCTTGTAATCTTTTGTCCTATAATTTTTGTTACTTCATGTTATTCTCAGTGATTCGATTATCACATTATTTAGTTGTTTTTACTGTACCTTTTTTTCAATATGTTTTGTAATACTTTTCCTATTATTTGCTCTCTTTAGAACTATTTTTTTAAAAATTGCTTTTATATGTGTTGTTTGAGTTGAGGTTTTTTTCCGAAAATGATCTCCTTATCTTCTTCACTTTTAAAATACATACATGTAATTTTGTTTGCCAAGGGCCTTTAGATCTATTTTTGACATCTTCATAATCGTATAAGGTAAAAGATTCATGTATAATTTTATTATAGTAATACATTTAATAATATCATCGTCAATAAAAAGCAAAATTAATGTTTAATAGATGTGCATAAAGTCACATTCTCCCTTTTTTTAGTCTAAATATTTCTTATTTTTTTAATTTATTACTCGTTGTCTGGTATCTATATTGGAGTCTGATTATATTTAAATGTGTGCCGAGTACGGTCTCATTTGGAAAAAACACTCTCTACCAATGATTTTTTTCATTCCCAGGGCTCGAACCTAAGACCTCTGATTAAGGAAGAAAACTATATCTGTTGCACCACATCTTTTGATGGTCACTCTGGATATTTCTAAGTCAGAAAAAATTGAGATTTAAAGTATGATTTTGAATTTGTCACCAAACATTATCGCTTATTTAAATTATTGTTTTGCAATTACATATATCTTATACAAATACGAGATTTATGCAAAAAAATATGTATTGTATTCATCTGAACTCTTACCTAATACTGTAGTTCCACGTCTGCAACACTCCCCCCCACACCCACCTCACCCCACC
>JAABOM020000001.1:1739936-1762989 GCA_011800125.2 Solanum clarkiae
ACTTCACCTTTGGTGATCACACACCGACCCGGGCAATCACTAGCTACAATCGATGGAATTTTGATTGAAACTCTTCAAATGTATGTTAAACGGTTGAATGATTATATAGTGTATTATGATACTTCGAAAGTTAGTTTAAGATCTATACTAATACAAAATGAAAAAATTATTATCTAGTAATTGAAAAATCATAAATATATTTGAACATCGTAAAATTCTTCAGTATATTTCAAGCATAAAATTTAGAATTTGTTTGAAAATTTGTCAAAGGATAGATATTTTGAAAAAGATATCAACAACACATGAGATTTCTTAATTAAAGGTTTTGATTTTGAGATTTTGGCATGAAATTTTCTTTGATACAGAGCAATTTCTTGAATAAACTTTATGCAATGTGAATTTTGATTAGTCGAGTTCTAATTCAGCATGATTAATCAAATGAAATAAAACGCTTCAATAACGCTCCATACGTTGATTTATTATTTTTAACATCTCTAATTCAAAATTAGATACTGAATATCATATCTAACAAAAAAAAAAGAAAAAAAATTCCAACTCCAAAATTGTGCCCCATTTTTTTTTTTTAAAAAAAATCGACCATTATCATAGTTTAGCTTAAATTTCCATTTTTAAAATATTTTCAAGAATTAACATTCTTCAATTTATCTTTCCCAAAAAAAAAGAAAGAAAAGTAAAAGGTGAACTCAACTACTCAGATTTCCAAAATTTCTAATCTTTATAAACAATTTCAAGAATCAAATGCTCAAATCCCCCAAATTGGAACTCTTTGCTTCCACAATTTGAAGCAAAAACAACTCTGAATCTACTTAAAGGTATGTTCTTCGCACAAAAATCCATAATTTTTGCTACTTTGTTTAGATTATTTTCAATTATTGTGTAAATGGGAGTATGAACAGAGCTATAGATATCCTTACATAATCTTATTATTACATTCTTGATATGGGGTTGAGAAAAAATTGAGTGAAAAGATTGTAGTAGTCTTTTTTAGGTTTTTCATTCTTCAAGTTTAGTACTTTTTGATGCTGAACTGTTCCATTCAATGGGTATTTGCTGGATTTTAGCTGATTGTGTTGGTGGGGTGTTTTGATTTTGTTTTATTTATCATTTGCAGGTATCTACTGGAGGACTTTTGGTATGTGTGCCTGAGTAAAGAAGGGAACTTGATAATCTTGAAAATGGGGTTCATTAGGGGAAGGAGAATGTGGGTGATTTTGGATGAAGGGTAAAAAGAAAAAACTTTATTCATTGTCTTGTTTTGTTTTTGATGACACTCTTTAGGTGTGCGCAGGGTAAACTCCACTTTTGTGGAGTAGCTCACAAACTACAACCGCACTAGGCAAGCCCAGTGCGACGAGCTCGACCTAGAAGGTCAAATTTGTGTTGTCGTGGGAAAGGGGTTTCGTACTTGAGACCTCCATTATGGAAGTCCCAAGACCTTGGAGGGTACCCATTGTTTTTGTTTTATACACATTTTGTCAAATCTGGGATACATCTGGGGTTCTTTGGAATGTTACTAATTATTATGCAAGTTGTGTCTTTTTTGTTAAGTAGCTAAATTACTGAATAGATTGTGATAATGGAGTTGCTGTTTGCCTTATGGAGTTACTAGTTATAGCAACTTCTGTCTTGAGCATTGTTCTAGGGCAACGCATATCAAACAACTACAATAACAAACACAACATACCTAGTGTAATCTCACCAATTGGTTTGGGGAGGATAGGATGTATGTCGACCTTACACCTACCTTTGTGAGCTAGAGAGGTGGTTTCCGATAGACCCTTGGCTCAAAAGGGGTAGGACATATCAAACACGTACCTTTGTAAAGTGTTTCTTATGTGAGTGCTCGTAAAATTTCTGCCTTGAAAAGTAGTGTGTTACAATGACTAATGTTGGTGAATTTTGATTAATTTGCTTACACTCCATGTTACATATCAATGATGCTACTTCAGGAATTTTGCCTACTTTGTTAACTGAGAAGATACAGATAAAATACTAAAACTTACAATTGTCAAGTTTCCTACCTGTGATAATTATAATGATGCAACAATCAAGAGTGTCGTCAAAGGCACACTTAAGCCTTAAAACGAGGCTCAAAATGTGTTGAGCGCTTTGTCTCGCTTAATGTGTGCTTCAGTGTTGTCATTGAGGTTCTAAGGCATACCTTTCCTTGTCATTGAGCCTCTTTTGAAGAGGCAACACTAAATAATTGATATTTCACTTTGACTATTTTCTTTTCAATTTCTTTGTTTATATATTTGTCATTCATGCTTATAATTATTAGTCTAAGATTATATATATATTTGTTTTTTTTTCTCCCTTTGCGCCTATTTTTTAAAATCGACTGTTAAAACCCCAACAGACCTTAAAGCTGTTTTGCGCTTTTTTGCATTTGACAACACTCTGCACCACTCAGAAACTACAATAGTAGTGGTGACTATGTGCACGGATTTCAAATTGAGTTATAATTTCTTTCTGACTTTATTAATCTCACAGGCCTTCTTTCAACTAAGCCATTTTCAATTCTTTCTTGTAGTTTAGCAGTTGGGCATATACACCAGAAGATCCATTTCATGACCAAGCAAATCTAGGAACTTGTGGGAGAGGTGGCCCTACAAAAGGTTGTATATGATTGCCTTATTGGAGCTGAATTGTATTCTTCACTTTCCAATCCCTTGCTTAACATAAATACATAATTTCTTAGTCTTTTGTTGATCATCTATACCTGCTTATCTGTCCAAACTTGTTTGTCAAAGACGCCTATTGGCTGCTGCTACTATAGAACTTGATGGACTCTGTAATTCCTTCTGTAAGCTTAATGAGTAAAACACTACTATGCTTCCAAAATGTCACCTAGTGCCATGTGCCAACTCTTGAAGTACACGTCTTTTCACTTTTACTACTGTATAGTCATGTCCTTTCCAAGCCCTCAGTCCTTGGAGAAGGCCAGAAATTAATAATACAGTTTTAAATTTCAGTTGTTGATTCTTGTTCTGAATACAAAAGAAGATGATGTAGAAGGTAAGAGGATGATCCAACATCCTTAAGCTGTGTAAGTTGACACACTCATGATCATGTTGCCGTTAATTTGACTTTGTTCCACTAGTTTGTCAGGATGTCTTTTCATAATAAAGTTACTAGAGCTTTCTTTCCACTTGGCATTACTAGAGTGTTCGTGGTATAATTACCTGAAATGTTCTCTATTTTAGGAAAATCGAAAATTGATGACATTCAATGTAGATAAAGCTGGCAATATAAGTGTTAAGGCCATGTCTGTTTGGAAACTGAGCCAACCATTTTTGTATGACTTGAATTAGTGCCTGATGCTGTTTGCATATTATAGATTTCTTTCCCCAAAGGGCCAAGACATTTATATATATTACCAATTCACTGAATTGAGACAGAGGAGAGTGGCATTTCGTTTGTTGGGGGTCAAAATCCAGTGATCTACAAAGGAACACCAAAAAGGAAGGCAGCTTTCTGGGTCCCTACCAACGCTGAGGTGAAAAAGCATGGGGAGCAAACAGGATTAGATACCCTTGTAGTCCATGCCGTAAACGCATCACATCTAGGGTTTGTGCGTGCAAGCTGACCCCCACAAAGAGGTTACTATTAATGACTGCTATATAACTTTTTCATTTGATTCTTTTATTGTTTTTGAGTCAACCAGAAAGAGCACTCACCATTAAAATATTGATAAATTTAATGTTTATTCAGTTTTGTTGTTTAAATTTCTCTTTGGATCTTTATGTATCGAAAAAAGTAATTTAGTTCCATTGGAATTTAATTATCGAATAAAAACTTCTGTTGGACTTTTTATTACTTGGAATACAGAATCTGATTTAAGCTGCTTTGGTATCTTATTTTAATTGATGTCATCTATCCTTGTCTGTTTGCAGGTCTGACAATGCATCGAAGCTACACCAATTACCTTTGTGCGTAATGGAGACAGCCGTAAGTGTCTTTGCATGGTATAGAAAACTAAAAGAACATGTTATGGTTCTTATGTCATATTACCACAGCATTGGAAATCGGAAACAAACAAGAAACTCTGGATGCAACAATTTACCTCCCTTTCTACTAGAAGAAGTCTACATCCTGCTTTTCTCTTATTGATTTGACTGTTGAATATCGTCTATATTTTGTCACGCTCTGACCTATAACATCCCCCCTTGCAGCCTAATGAATTTAAGGAACCAAGCAAGATTGGAGATAGACCAACCAGTGACGTTGTCGTAAGACTTAGAACACAGGATGGACGTGATGATTGGCTTTACTGCCATTCACATGTTCTCATTGGAGAGAGTAAATATTTTGCTGATCGGTTATCAGATAGTTGGCCGACATGTCAGATTCTAGATTCACGCAATTGTGTTGAGGTTTACTGTGAAGAACCTGATTTGGACTCCCATGTCAATGTCCTTCGACTCTTTTATGTCCTTGTAGATGGTTTAGTGACAGAAATTTGCCATGGTGTCAAGAATGCACTTGGCATTTTGCGAGTTGCTGTCAAGCTTGGATGCCCAAGAATTATTGCAGTATGTGTGGATTATTTGGAAGCAGTCCCTTGGGAGGAAGCTGAAGAGGAAGAGATATTAAATACCATACCAAGCATGGGATCTAAGGTGGAACCAGTACTTGCTCGCCTCCAACCCGTCAATCCTACTGCAGTAAAGAAGATTTTTCTTGCAGCCCTTCATTTTGCTACATCGTCACCTCCTTCACCTTTGAATGATCTGAAAAACACTGCTCAAGAACAACTTGAATACATGCTTACCGAGGACGATGATGCTCCTTTACTGATAGCTGATGAAGAAATAAAGCTAGAAGTCATCCGATGTGTCAAGAAATTGTTTGATAGATTTAATAGCGTTATAGAATCTCTACTGTGTCACCTCCAAGAATCGATTTCAGATGCTGCGAAAATGCAGTCATTGCATTCTTATTTAACAGATTTGTTATGGGCATGTCACATATTAGGAAAGTTGGAGATTATCAGAGATTTTGTTTGCAGCTGGACGGAATTGTCGGTGAAACTAGTAACAATCGTTCAACAAAAAGATGAAGAAAATCAAATTCTGAAGACAAAGCTGAAGGTTCTTGAGGTGACAGCAAAAGTATTAGAGGCAGTAGGATATGGGATAGTTGTGTTACCTACAGTAAAACGACTTCACATGGTGAAGCTCTGGCTTCCTTTTGTCCGGACCATGAAGCCTCTAGTCGATTCTGTCTCCGAGGAAACTGAGGATGATCTCACACTTAAAGTCGATGGTGAGATCTGGCAATCTTTGGAGTCAGCATTTGTTGCTATTATACTTACATTGCCGTCAGTTGATCAGACAGACATTTTAACAGAATGGTTGGAAAATCAACAGATTCGATATCCAGACCTCACCGAGGCATTTGAAGTATGGTGTTACAGGTCCAAGGTTGCCAAACGAAGGCTGGCAACACTCGGGGAAGAGCACAATACAGCTAAGGCAGTATGACTTCTCTGTACTTATACCAATTCTAGGATTTAGCTATCCTCCTTTTTGCGTCACTGATTACATGCTGCAAACTTCTTTTATTCTTTTGAGTTATAGCATAGCTGAACTAGTAAACATGTTAAAATTGCCTAGCTTCTGTAGAGTAACCTCTACTTTTGTCTCCCTCTGCGTTTTTATGCTTTTTTTTTATTGAAGTATATCAATCTTTTTAAGCAAAATATACTCATAACTCGGAAAACTGGAAACTTTCCTTGAAACTGTATGCCAGTGATGATTGATAACAATTTATATTCTTACATTTGAAAGCTTTACTCCTAGAAAAATGACAGCTGATGTTCTATTTTAGCTTTCTTTTTGTTAAGAAAATTAGCCAAGCCTTCTTTATAGTGCTTCCTTTGAGCTGGTAAGGCAGACTATGTTGCTCGGACTTTCCAAAAATGTCCCTTGGTGTCTATCAGATTCTTCAGAAGTTATGGTTTTTCGCAGGATTTGACATATGTGTGGGGGTGACATTTTTGGAGAGTCCGAGCAACATGCAGTGTATATGATTATCCTTGTGTGACTAGCTCAAGTCATTCGAGTGAGTCGTTTTCCTATGAAATATGAACCACTTCTCTTTGTCCTTGGGTATTTTCCTTCAATTGTACATTGAGATTGAGTTTTACAGGAAGAAATTAGAACCAGAAAAGGACACAAAGCAATTAACTGATCATAAAAAGATTGATTTTCAGTTGATATACTGTTATATCCTTTTCTACACTGACCAGTTCATAACTAGTTACATACTTTTGCTGCTTTTTGTTCTCAATGGTATTTGTCACCTTGCTATCTTGCTGTCATTTTCGAAAGCTTTCTTTTTGAGTCGAGGGTCTGTTGGAAACGACTTTCCTACCCTACAAAGGTAAAGGTAAGGTCGACGTATATCCTATGTGGCATTACACTGGTATGATGTTGTTATCAAAATTCATTCAATCTGAGGGTTTATCGGAAATTGCTCCTCTAGCCTATAAAGGTAGGAATAAGGTCCTACGTATATTTTGCCTTTTCAGACTCCACTTTTAGGATTTTATTGCTTCTTGCTGATATCAAAAGTGGTTCAATCATGGCCACAAATGTCAGAGATAATTGTTCTTTTCTTCTAAATTGTCTTTTTTGTCTCATTCCTATCTCTTTTGTAAGAAACGTGTTCAATTTTGTCCATTCATTACAAAGGAACTCTTAAAATTTGGATAACTTGAGATGGATTGGGTGTTGTATTGTTGTGTTCACATCACAAAAAAATACTCTTAAATAGTGTGTTAAATGTTTGATTTGGTGAAACTAGCTCTGATATCAATTATTGAGATAAAATATTCGATAATATTCTTAATGTGGTGTTTCTTCTTTTTTTTTTTTTTCGATTTGGATCAAGTCCATCGTTTAATTTTCTCCAAAAAGTTTCACATAACTAAGAGTATTCATACAATTTCCATAGAACTTTCTGCTATCAATATGAGACTTTATTTGCACACCCAACAGTTATATCCTTTCAAGAATTTTGTCTGGTTACAAAGTGTAAATATTAGGGATGTGTAAAAATTGAACTGACTAATAAACCAAATCGATAAAAACTTTATTGGTTTATTGGGTTATTAGGTTATCGGGTTTTTAATAATTTTTTATTAAAAAATTATTGGGTTATCAGTTCTATATGGATTTTTATTATTGGATTATTGGGAAAAACCGATAACCCAATAAGATTATAATAATTTACTATTTTACTCTTTCATAAATATTAAATATTAATAATTTAATAGTAATAGGACACTATAAGGATATTTTACCTATTTTAATCTTTACGGTACTTAAGTGATTAATTATCCACTTTAGTATTTTCGTTTGTAATTAATTAATTATAACTTTTGCAAGTTTATAAATATAGTCTTCATACTCTATCTATTTTTTATTAATGTAATTTTTTATTATCATTCTTATTAGGTAAATCGAAAATCGAACCGTTAAGAACTTAAAATTGATAAATCAAAAATCGATAAAAGTTATTTTATTGATTTCTTATTGATTTGATATATTTAAAAACTGATAGACTAAACTGATAATACATAAAATCGAACCGAACCGACGACTCTGATAGTATTACAAAAGCAACATAAGAGAAAGAACACTTTAAAATGCTACTGCTTAATTTTTTTTAAAGAAAAAAGCAAGTGAAAAAGTATTCTAATTTAATCAAGATTTCCAAGTACGAAATTATTCTCTACGTAATTTGTATCTATAATTAGCTACCTTTGTTAGGTTTATTTCATTTTCAAATGATCCCTCACTATCTATCCAAAAAGGAAATTAGGATTTTTATAAAAAAATTATTTTATCTTTTCTATTTTTGAGTTTTTTTTTGGGGGGTGGGGGTGGGGGAGATATTGATGATTATTTCATAGAAAAAGATGGCTATATTCTGTTAAATTTCCACTCATAAAATTCTTTGATAGTAAAGTTTGAAGATAATTCAAATATTGATATTATTCTAATTAGGTATTTATTCCTTCTATTTGTACATAGAAATTTGAAATTTCCATGTGTAACATATTATGTTGAGATAATTTTTTATCTATATTATAATTAACATGAAATAATGATTCTAAAATAATATATTTATTTAGAAGTTATTTACGTCAAACAAATGAATATAAATATATCTCTTGGATATTAACGATCAGAATGTAATTACACCATTTTAATTTATTATATTTGAATAAGGAAAATTATAATGAAAAATTTTAGTTTGAAAATATTGACTTTCTAAAATTATCTCTAAGAGGGAAATGATTTGAATTAACTATGATGAAAATGATTAGAAAAATCACTTTCACTAAATAATTGAGTGTGACTTCACTTTTGTATTTTTTTAAATTTTTGACATATAGGCTAGTGTAGGGAAATAAATTGAACTAATTATTACGCTTTAACTCATGAAAGATGGGTTAACGACGGCAGAATCAGAATTTTCACTTAATAGGTTCAAAATATGAAGAAGTGACCATATCAAAAAGTTGGGGAACTTCAACATCTATAATTTTCGACAAATTGATCAGGCCTATGAAGAAGGTGAGCCTTAGAGTAAATGGTAAAGTTGTTGTCATGTGACCAAGAGACCACAGGTTCAAGCCTTAGAAACTGCCTAGGAAACAACTTTGGAGTAATTGGTAAAGTTGTTGCCATGTGACTAGGAGATCACAGGTTCAAACCTCAGAAACAGCTCAGAAACAGCCTCTTGCAGAAATATAAGGTAAACTACGCACAATAGACTTTTGTGGTCGACCTTTCCCTGGACCCTTCGCATAGCGAGAGCTTTAGTACACCGGGCTTGCCGATCTGCCCTAACTCAAACATGCTTTCACCTTGCCAGGAAAAAAATAAAACTAAAACAGAAGTTACTAGTCACTGATTTATGATTGAATATGAAAAGAGAATTAAGAAAGATTGGCTACAATGGATGGAATATTGTTTTTTTTATACCAACCAACATAACTAATTTTTTTTTTCCCACATCCAATATAACAAGCCCAATTCAACTATGCCTACCTGCAGCAACAAAATTAATATACAAACTCTCAATCATTTATATATATCTTCTAGAAGTAGCCTAGAAAACCTAACTATTTTTTGAAGAACTTAAATGGTTCTTCATCTCCAATGTATAGGACTATTGTAACTATGTAAAACTTGTTTCTTGATTCTTTACACTACCATGATGATATAATTCCCCCTAATATATATAGGGAAATGGAAAAGAAACAATATACTAAAAAAGACGCGATTTTTTGTTGTTTAGCAACAGAAGTTGTCAGTCGCTAGTTCCTGTTCTTGTTTAGTTAGCGACAGAAGTTGTCTGTCGCTAGTTCATGATCATGTTTAGCGACAGAAGTTTTCTGTTGTTGATTCATGTTTCTTTGTCACGCGACAAAATCTGGTAACAAGGGGGCGGCAAACCTCTTTCTGTTTTGAATGTTGAAGTTTTCGTAGACGTTGGTTGTTGAGTGAGCTGATGTTGGTGTGTTTAGGCTACCAAACTCATGATTTGCTTCACCAATTGGGATGTTTTGTGTGGGAATTGGAAGGAAACTGTGGTGTGTAGCTGACATTGAGAGGTTTTCATTATGTGGTAGGCCAAGAGTGAGTGAAACTGTGCCACTTGTTGAGTACGGTGTTGAGAATTGCTCGGTGCTAAACCGAGCAATTTCTCCAATAGGATAGGCTCCGAATCCTCCCATGAAGTTCATCGGTCCTCCCATAAGGGAGAATCCATCTCTGTCCTGCCTATCATCCCCAAACTTCATCGACATTTGTTCCTCGTTAGGCTTGACATCCATGTTGATGGATGGAACACTAACACTGTTTGGTGAATGCAACATCTCGTTGCTCCTCGGCTTCTTTGGACTCCCTTGAGTGATGTTGATGCTTTCGATCTCTGGTGATCCAATGAGGTTGAAACCTGCAGACTGATTACGGATGCTCATACCGATAGGCGATAGGGAAGTGGCATTAGACATTGGCATTGGTGAAGTTTGGTTTGAGACAAAGCTTTTGTTTTGGCTATCTGAACCAGGACTTTTCTCTTGTGGAGCAATGGATCTTGATGTTGTTGAATCTTCATTCTGTTCACCTAATTTGCTTGTCTTTGCTTGATCAGATCCGTTCTGTTCGTGTTCTTTGATCTCTTCCAAGTACATCTCTTCCACCATTGGCTTCCATAGACGAACTCGAGCATTGATGAACCAATTCGACACCTGCATTGTCCAAAACACACAACTTTCTCAAAACCAAAAACGGAGAATGATAGTTGTTATCTCAGAAAGTCAAGTCACTTTCTTTGGGAATCAAGAAAGAACGATGACTTTCTGATATGATAACTATTAGTTGAGTGATCATCTGAGAAATCAACTCGAGAATTCAGAATCAAGAATGACAATGTTGTTTTCACTGACCTGACTCCTAGTTAGCCCTGTTTGTTTTGCTAGCATCATTTTGTCTGAATCCTTGGGATAACTACACAACAAATTGCCACAATTTATTAGAATATAGTACTAAGCTAAGTACATTGCTTAGATTCTTCAAAAATATCATTAGGTGTGTGTGTCGGATCCTCAAAAGTCAATGCATCCTGAGAGGATCTGATATTTTGAAGAGTCCGAGCAACATAGCTGATGAAAAAAGAGTTGTTTCGTGCTTACGGATGGAGGAAATGTTCAAAGAGCCAAGCGCGAAGTACAGAGACAGCTCGTTCCGGCAATCCCCTCTGAGGTCTCCAAGCATTGTGCTGGATCATTCCTAATTGTTGCAAAGCCCTTTGTTGTCTTAGCTGATTGTCAACAAACTTAAGCCTTGAACCTTCAATCTTCCCTCCCAAACTATCCTCTTCGCCTAACGTCTTGCTTGCTGATCGTATTTGTCCAGTGATCGCGTCCTTAAGACACCTAAACTGCTTCGAGATCGTCTGCAATGCCAATGCGGTGTATGTTTTTGCTGATCCAATGCCTGCTGCTTGCTCCAACCAACGTATCACTGTCTGCATTTGATGATGATAATGTCTGTACCTCTGCTCCACCTATATAAACACCAAGAAATGGCTTTAAATCAAAGAAACAAAAACTTACCTTGTTCGGACTCTTCAAAAAATATCGATAGGTGTATGTTTGAAAGGGTCTTCCAGAAGCAGCCTCTCTATCTCTATGAGGTAGTGGTAAGGTATGCGTACATTTTACTTTCCCTTCCCAGACCCCACTTGTGGGATTTCACTGAGTATGTTATTGTTGTTGTAGGTGTGTGTTGGATACTCCAAAAATAATGCATCTTGAAGTATCTGACAATTCTACAGAGTCCGAGTAACATAGGAAAAAACTGAAGCATAGTCTTAATTATTGTTGGAAACCAACAAAGCCATGGGTTTGCCTACTAGTCGTCAAGCTTATCAATGAAGAGAACATAGAGTATGTTCGCTCGTCGAGGGATATTATTGAAGATCGTAAATACTTATTGGAAGCCAACAAGACCACAATTACACATCGACAAATTAAGAAACACAAAGAAGAAAGAGGTTAGGAATTTGCGCTCAAGGATATGAAGTTTCTTCTCCCGACTAAATTAAGTTATACGTTGCTCAGACTCTTATCCGACACAGATACAACAACATTTACAATGAGGAGCATAGTTATATTAACTTACCTCATCAAGCATGTTTAGAAGTTTTGCTTTCTTCATTTGAATTTCTTGCCTCTCTGCTGTACTTAGCTCTGCTGCTGTTCCTCCTCCTCCTCCGCCTCCTCCGCTTTCATGTTTACTGCTATTCTCTCCTCGATCTAGCTCGTTCCCATCCATATCGGTCATCGTCGTAGCCATGTTCTTGGATTTCTTAACATCATCATTCACAACAACTTCAGTACTATTATTACTAATAGTTTTCATTGATTTTCCAACATTAACAACTTCATCAAGTAGCTCTTGAGCTGCCTTTAAGTACTTAGAACTCAAAGGCATATTAAAACTCTGTAGTTGTTGTTGTTGTAGTACCACTCCGGAAGCCGAAGCCGAAGCCGTAGGGGAAGAAACAATCTCACGCGCTGCTGTGAAGTTCCCAAAACCAGACTGCTGCGATGACGAGAGGCTAAGTGAAAGCCCTTGTTGCTGATGCTGATGATGAGCGCGTGTGATCTCACGCGCCGCTGTGATGTCATTAGACGGGTTGTAGAAACCATACTGGGACGAACGAGCTAGGAAGCCGTGAAGGGCGGAAATCGACTCCTCGTTGTTGTTGGTGGTGGTGTTACTGGCGGCTTGAGATGGCGCGGTGAAGGCTGCGTTGGCGAGAGGTACGCCCACGAATTGCTGCGAAGGTGGCGGCAGTGGCAGTGGCGGCGCGTGAGGATTGGAGTTGAAGAAAATGATGTTGTTGTTGCTGCTGCTGCCACCTGGCGGCTGTTGCTGTGTTTCAGAAAATCCAACATAGCTAGGATTCATTAAGATTAATGTTTGTAATCCATCATTTCCTCCTTGGATTTCTGAATTTCCATGAAAATAAGATGCCATTTTTCTTCTTTTTTATTTTATTTTTCTGAAAAAAAAAACAAAATTAAGTCGAGTAAATAAACATTCATATATAATAAACAAAATAAAAGTAGTTTTACACTACCCAACTTTTCAAAATAGAGGCAGCGTCAGGATTTTCATTAAGAAGTTCATAAATATGAAGAAGTTTAACATCTAATATATATAGTGGCGGAACTAAAATTTCAATTAAGGAATATCAAAATATAAAGAATAAAATCATAGAGTATCACTTTGTAATATAAAAACGTATTTTTATCTAACTACACAGTATAATTTCCTAAAGACTGACACCCCTCAATTATCTGTTCCTCGCCACTGTATATTAACCTTATATATACAATATAATTTTCTCTTTGAAGAAGTTCGGATGAACATCTTACTCCTACTTGGCTCTGCTCTAGATCCCAACAATTAATATATAACCAGTATAAAATTAATATATAATCATTGAATATACTATCGACGATTGCAACCTGTTTTGTCCTTCTAACTCTGCCCTGATTATGATTAATTTGGGTGAATTTTTTAACCTAAAAATGATGTAAAAAAGGTTATTTATGATAATTACTATGATGTGACCTTTTGTTTCGTTGAAAATACAAGAAGCTACTTTGTACACTTGAAAAACACAAAATGGTAAAGCAAAACCTGGAAATTAAAAATTAAAAAACCAATTACTCAATATAAATGCATTTAATTTTTGATAAAAAAGGTTTGTAAATTAAAATATATAGTTACAAAATTTTGTAAGTGCACGTGGTGTATCTTAATCTGACAAATGGAAGTTTATTTTATTTTTTGATAAAAAAAAGTTGTATTTTTTTTTTTTGGTTATAGTGACAATTATTTTTGGTTATAGTGACACAGAAAATCATAACAGATTTTTTAGAGAGAGAAAGGACCAACATAGTTCAATAATTTGCAATTGTGGATGCAATTACATGAGAGAGAAAGAGAAGCAGGGACGGAGCTAGTAAGAATTGATATTAATAAGTTAAAAAATATGTATAAATTTTAAATTTGATTATTATTATTTGGGAATTATT
Organism: Solanum clarkiae; assembly: GCA_011800125.2. NCBI lineage: Eukaryota > Viridiplantae > Streptophyta > Magnoliopsida > Solanales > Solanaceae > Solanum > Solanum clarkiae. The sequence continues at coordinate 1,753,591 of JAABOM020000001.1, forward strand.
ATTATATAATTTAAAAGAAAAACAAATAAATAAAAATATAATTATGACATTTTTGAAGATTTTTATATATTTATGGATTAGTAATAATATAAAAATTTCAATTTCCTTCGCTTTTATTTTCTTTTTTCTATCTCTTGATAAGGTGAAGAGAAAGGAAAACACAAAATAAAAAAAAACTAAGATGAAGAGAGTTAGAATTAACATCATAAAATATGGATTTAACAGAATTTAATAACTTTTATCTAATACATAAAAATTATTACTTTAGAATTCAAAATTCATAACCTTTAAATTCTACATCAAGTCTTTGAGCAAGATAGAGCTAGAGCATCGATAACGAATTCGAGCTTAAAAATTCATTTTAATATGTATATTAATTTAGAACTCACCAACTCAAAAAAGTACTTACAATTCAAAATCCTCAGTTTTTAGATTCTAGATCCGCCTCTAAATAGTAGTAAAACAAGTGTCAATTATGGTTTCAAGTTTCGACCAAATTCAGTAACTTTACTTCAAGTATCTTTAAAATTTATCAAAATATATATACACAAATTATTAATTCAGAACTCGTGAACTCCAAATGACTAGAATTCAAATAATTTCTCTAACTTATAAACTTCAAATTCTGATTCTATCTTGACTCTTGATAATCAAATTAAAGTAGGAAAGAAAGAGAAGATCCATTTTTTCTTCATGAACTCCAAAAGACTAGAATTCAAACAATTTCTCAACTTATAAACTTTAAATTCTGATTCTATCTTGACTCTTGATAATCAAATTAAAGTAGAAAAGAAATAGAAGATCCATTTTTTCTTCATGAACTCCAAAAGACTAGAATTCAAACAATTTCTCGACTTATAAACTTCAAATTCTGATTCTGACTCGACCCTAATAATCAAATTGAAGTACAAAAGAAGAGAAGATCCATTTTTTCTTCATGAACTCCAAAAGACTAGAATTCAAACAATTTCTCGACTTATAAGCTTCAAATTCTGATTCTGTCTCGACTCTAATAATCAAAAGTAGAGAAGAAGAGAAGATCCAATTTTGTCTTCAAACAATTATAGTTTAATCTATATGTATTTTTTACATTATTTATGAGTAAAAAACCATACCTGGAAATAATAGTTTTAATTATTATAATATTCTTTCTTCTTCTTCCTGATTTGACTCAGCTTTCCAAATCATTTGATGCAGCCATCAGCAGAAAGAAGGAAAAAAAAAAACATCTTCTTCTGTGTGAAGTGATGAGAGCTAATAAAAGTACTGAACTTTTTCAGAGAGAGAGAGAAAGAAAGAAGGATGTGGATGTGTGTATGTGAGTGTGTGTGTGTTTTTTGTTTATATATATACAAAATATTTTTTAAAATTTTAATTTATATGTTAGTTTGAATTTCAAAAGTTATATATATATATGTATAAGTAGTGGTAAGGTTTGCGTGTATTTTTTTCTCCTTAGTGTGAATGTGATTTCACTAGGTATGTTGTTGTTGTTGTTAATCGTAAATACAAATAGGGGTGAAGCTACTGATGAATATAAAGAAGAAGAAGAAGACGAGATGATGACTTTTACATCTCTTCTAATTTATGTGTCATTATTTAAATTTTTATTTTTTTTAAATTTTAATTGCGAATATATAAGTATGGGCGGAGCTCCTGATGAATGATGAATAGAAAGAAAAATAAGAAACACACATCGGTAAGAAATGAGATTGTTGAACTTCTTACAAGGTTTGAATAGTTCTTTTTTGTTTAATCTAGGCGTTTTTGATGATAAGTTAGGTTGAAATGTTTAGTTTAATTAATATGGTATCAAAGTTAGACTCATTTGATGTGGCCCTCCAAGATGTTGATCGAGGGAAGTAGGAGGCGCGAGGGTAGGGGATCGAATACTTTCCATTCTATATCGATTTGAAGGGGGATGAAAATATCTTTAATCCATTAATGTATATGCTCACATTCGAAAAAAAGATTTCTGACGTGAGGAAGTGATGAATAAGAATGGGATAAAAATATTTTCAATTCTATACTGTGTACACTTCAGTACGAAAAAAATACTGACGTGAGGGAGTGATAAGTAGATGGGACAGTCCATGAATATGCATGTCTCGATTGGAAAAAAGGATTTTAACGTGAGCGAGTGATGAATGGAAAAAACTCAACATCATAAGATTCTTAGACTCCTTATAAGGCATAAGCAACGCTCATCTTGTTTCTTTGAGTTATAAGCTTTGAAATTATTTATTAGCCCACATACTTAATTAGACAACTATCCTTAAAGTTACAAATTTAACAGAATCTAACTCAGTATCTTTAATTATCTCAACTTATATTATACTAAACAATACATGCTATAAATAATCTATCAAGAAACCCATAAGCAAAAAACGAATGTGGTTTTAAATTCATAAACTTAAAATTTTGACTCCGTGTTTGAACTTGAATAAATAATTTTTAAATTTTTTAAAATAAAATTCACATATTTAAATATTACTATAATTCAAAATGATATATAAAATAATTTCAAAAAATATTATTTGATTCTCAAAATTAATATACATCACATAAATTAAGACGGAACGATTTTAAAATTATTTATGAAATGGTGTCTACGTACGTATCCATCATCAAAGATCAAAGGTCTGCCAGAAGAAACAAACAGATGAAAAACGAGGTAATGTCCATTTCCACTAACCCCCCTTTTTCTTCTTTAACAATATAATAATTATAAAGATTTAATATATATTTTTCCATTTTAATTTATATAAAATATTTGATTGGATATAAACTTTTTTTTAAAAAATAAAACTTTTTTTTTAGAAAATTGTCTCTGGCAAATAAAATCGGATTCCTCTTTGTACTCTGCATATAGCTAAAATTTTAGTATATCAAATTTAATTAATTTTTAATATCGTATAAATTGAGACGAAGAAACCGACGAAAAAGGGGAGAATATGAAGTATGATATGAACTTGAAGTGATAAAGAAAGAAAAATTAATTGGTAGGGTTGAAGAGATAGGGGGAGAGGGCCCTATTGTCATTATTGATTTGTGTTGGCACTTGAAAGAAGATAATTGTGAAAGAAATTTAGGACCTACAATTATGAAAATTTAAACTTTTGACTTAATCTTGTTGACACTATTGAGGCAGATGAAATTTATATATAATTTTTTAAAATAATTTTAAAAATTAATATAATAATAATTAAATTTATTACATATTTATAAGTAAGTTCTTTGAAAAATAAATAAACAAATTCTAACAAAACTACTAGATTTATATGAGTTTTACTCTTCTATTTTATTCATATTCATATAAATCTTGTTTGGATGGTTGTTAATTATTGTATTGTATGTACACATTATTGGTACTATAAATATTATTTTGTTTTGATTTTTAGGTAAATTTTATTATATTTGTATTACTAAATTTGTTATCATAATAATTAAAATTTTATTTTATGTAACGGTTGATTTGTATGATTCGCATTGTCGCCTTGTTTATTCATCTTGTTTTTACTATTTTTTACTATTTGCATTTGAATTTTTGTGATTGTTTTTACTTTTTAACCGGTTAAAAAATGAATGATATTTTCTTAAAAATTTTGTGTCCAGTCAAATATTCATATGAATTGCGACAGAGAAAATAATAATCATATTTTACCTTAATTAATTTTATTTTTTTTATATAATAACTTTATCTCATATTTTATTTTTCTTTGTGATACTATAGTTTCTTCTTAAAATTGTTGATGCTTGAATTTATATTTGTTTAAATAATATAATATAATATATTAATTCAATAGAATACGATACGATATGAGACACGTGCATGTGACAACTCATCTGAACAACTTATTGATGAGAAGCTTTTATAATCATAAAATCATTTTTTAATAAATTTTTACAAATTTCAAACGTTTCTTCAAAATTATATGTTAATAATTCTAACAAGTGACATATAAATTAAACCTATTAAGTATTTTCTTTTTTCAACCACATCTTGTTTTCAATTTTTAAAAAGGTTTTAGATAAGCTCTTCAATGGGTCCTAGCTAATATATAATTTCTTTTTTTCCCCCTCTTCTTGTTTTTTTACTTTTTATTTTTTGTGGTTGGATTTAGAGGATATGATGATAAAGCAAACCTAAAGAGAAATGGGACAACCTCAATAAGGCCAACTTAATATCCTAAAAACTTATAATATCAATATCTTCATATTTTATATTTTTTTAAAACTCCAAACGGAAAAAAATATATGTGTGATTATATTATAATAATAATAATAATAATAATAATAATAACGACGACGACGATGATAATAATAATAATTATTATTATAATTATGGACAAATGGCTTCTAAGTTATTTATTATGCTTTTTTAAAAAATTCAAAAATAAATATGTTGATTCCAGCTGTATATCTACTTTTGTTTGTTTAAAAATAGATTAATAATAATTCATACATGACTTATGCTTGTATCAAATAAAATAAAATAGCATCCCCCTAATATCTAGTATAATAAATTACTTATGCAACAAATTCGATTGAAAAAAAATATATATAAAAAGTTTCAAATATAAAATATGAAAGAAATTTTGCTTCATCGATTCGACCATATTATATTTATTTGTTCCTTAAAAGAATAACATGAATTGCTAGCAATATTTTCATGTCAACCTTTTTTTTTCTTCCATTGATTGATTTATATATTTAGATATTTCTTTAAATAAAAAAATTAATTTTTTAAAATACAAATGAGACAGAAGAAATATACATTGAGTTTCCTAATTGCCAGACAGTATTTGATTTGATTTAAAAGTTCAATTTTTAAGGTTTCAATAAGTTTTTACTTTAGTTTATTAAAGAGATGAAATCTTATTAATTAAATGGCATTAATTAGAGGACTTAAATCTCCTTTTGGTTAAAGTTGTTTCCATGATGAGATTGTTGTCACTATAAAAGCATATCATAAGTAAGACTAAATTAAAATTTAAAACACTTCTTAAAAAGTAACATTCTTTTTTAAAAAATATATTGTATATCAATTAAAAAAAAGGGGGTCACAAATGTAGGAACTAATATTTTTTTTATGTATTATAAGTAATAATAAGTAAGACAAAGATTTTTTGAAGTGTTAATAAAAGTAATATTGAAAAAACTCTACCCCTAGTTAATAAAAGTAATTTAGCTCATTTTTATAATGGCACAACAATAAATTTGACCTCAATTATTAATATTAACAAACATAAATTGAAATTATTTTACAAAGTTCAAGAACAAAATTTGACTATTTCCCTTTTGGTGTGGTATTGAGGGATGTGGTGGATTTACTATTTTGAATCCTTTTTGACATGTATAACATCTATTGGAAGTATAAGAAATTATGCTTGGACTCTTGCATGAAAGAAATATTTTTGTTTTACTTGAAGTCTGACTAAATTCAGATTCGTGCTGAAAATTCTATATTGAAGGGTAAAGCGATCATTAACAAAGACGACCCCGTACACATAGGGTTTGATTTTTCTTGAGTACGGAGTCGCCTTTGTTATAGAATGCTTTACCCCCCAATTATGTGAAATTTTTGGCATAAACTTGATTTTAGTTGAGCTTCAATATAAATACTGAATATCGAGTGAAATTTTTTTAAAAAATAATATTTTTGGTGTAAACATTAGTTTCTACCATATAATATGATTGTTGTCAAGTTTAGCACCATATAATATTTCATAAGTACTTCACTAGATGCTTAGTGGATCTTTATCTAATTAAAGTGGGTGTTTATCTAATTAATTGATAAGTTTATTTTAAAAGTTGCATAAATATTAAGGATGTTGTAAGCTTGGTTCCTATTTTATTATGTTTGAGACAATTTTGGATTCTTCTATTTTTATGTGGAGCACTAGATTTGAGTCCATTGGCTGAGGAAAAAGAGACAATCCAAAAAGTATTTAATTAATTTTGCAAGAAATTTCCTTTCACTTTCTTAAGAATATACATGTTGGATAGTTCAAGATTCTTTCGTCTTTAATCAGAAGTCTCAAGTTTAAATTTTTAGAAATGAAAAAATATTATTTAAGCGCATTGCTTTCAAAAAAGAGTCGTGTAATACGTGAATCCAAATTTAATCAACCTTAATATAGGTACTGAACATCGAGTGAAAAATAAAAGAAGAAAGGAATATACCTCAAAGAACTAAGAACATAATTTTTTTTTAAAAAAAAATAATTTATGTCAATGCTTTATATCTTCTCTTTTTCCTTACCATTTTATATGATTTTTTAAATACATCTTTATACAGAAAAAACAATTCAATAGAGAAAAGAAAATTATCTTCAATCAATCATGACAAATACTTTTGACAACATAAATGATATTTTCTTCTATTTTATGCGTAAAAATCCAATAGAATTACAACAAATAATATGTATGAACGTCTGAATGCATATTTTTAAAAACATAATAATGAGTTCAATATCAAGAATTTCAAAAATTAAATTCTAAGTACGCATCTGAATATCACGATTTTTAATTTATCTTTTGTAAAATGGCATCAAAACTTAATATAGGCTTTTGTCACACTTGTCATGGTAACTTACCTATATGCATGGAGATATCACATCATAAAACAATTTTCTACTTGGTTGTGATTGCCTTTTTTTCTTTTCTTCTTTTTACTTGCACACATGTAGTTAGTTGAAAAAATAATTGATGGACAATGATATTGATGAAATAAAGGAGGTGAAGCAATCAAATTCTTTATAATATGATATGTATTCTTATTTTACTTTTTTATAAATATTAATATAAATCTGATATTCACATCAGATCGCAGGTATCTTAAATTTCAATAGAAAAGATGCTTTTTTTTTTTAATTATAATTGAATTATATGCATAGTATTATAAGTCTCATTTCAACAATTAAGAGGATAGTCAATGAGACTTATACTAGTCAAGAAAATCAGATTAAAAATTATTTTTATAAATATATAGCAGATGCTGAATCTTTATTAGTAAGAAATTATAACTCTGTCACTGAATTACACAGATTTCACCACTATCATTATAAGTAGAGAAACTATTTCTAATAAACCCTAGCAACAAAAAGAAAAGCTTTCTAAGTTCATTGATGCAGCAAAGTTGTCAAATTTCCTCTTGGCCAAAACATGCTATAATGATAAAAAGAGTGAAAAAATTGAATAGTACAAATTGGTATTCTTGTAATTGTCTTTCTTGTTTATGGAATAACAACTTGACTATGTGAATCAAAGAGGATTTTGCTTTTTACACATATATATAGGGGTCCATGGCTTTATTAGCCACAACAAGAATTGGTTCTTTTTCAATATTTGTTTGATTCTTTTGCTTTGCATAGAAACTTATCCAAATACTTTGCACTTAGAAAAAAATTGGTTTCTTCCCAAAGAATATATCAAACCCCACCAATAATCAATTAACATAACCAAATTTATTGTGTTATGCCCAATTTGTGGACTCCACAACCCACCAAATTATTTACTTTCACTCTCCAATTTTCGTCCACATGTAATCTCTTTCTTTCTTCTTTTGGGGGGCTAAAATTGCTCTTCAAATAGGCTTCTTCCTTTTTTTAAAACAAAAAATCAACAAAAAAGTTATGTGGTTTCTCAAAATATCTATATATCTATACAATAACATACTCAGCCGAATCCTACAAGTGAAATCAGGAGAGAATAATATGTATACAGATCTTATCATTACCTCACACAGATATAGCAAGATATTTAGTACTTATAAATATTATGATTCCATTTGTTCATCATGATATTTCAATATTCACAAATAGTCATATATTTGAAATCCATCGGAGGCAAGTAGTTATTGAAAAGATATAACATATCACTCTAACTCAATTCCCAAAGCTAAATTCAAGAGGATACAAAGGATTGTCCAAGTTCATAGAAAAATGTCAAAATTGCCCATTTCGCAATCAATGTGGGAGATTTAACACTCCTGGTCGAACCTAAGATTGAAAATTTGGTGCATGGATCAAGAACAACATCGGTGGTGAATGGGATGAGTCTGACTTTGGTATCATGTAATGATATAACATTTTGGCCTAACTCAACTTCTAAAGCTATTACCTCAAAAGGAAGAATTGTCTTGAGTCTATATAACGAGATTATCCATCCCAAAACCAATGAGAAAGATTTAACAATTACATTTGAATGCTATACATAATCGATTTTAAGTTATATGCATTATCAAAACACAATACTTTTTATACTATTTAGTTTCATAACTAATATTTACATGTAAGTTTTCTTAAAATGAAGGCTTTATAATTTTAAAAATAAAATACATTGCTTACAACAATAAATAAATATAACCTAATATCTACATGTTTTGTTAGATTGGCTATATATAAAACTTAAAATTCTCTAAAAGAATTTAAAAAAATGGACAAAATACTTACTCGAGTTATAATGAGCCGATAAAGGGGCCAACTTGTAAAATTTGGAGTCTCTATTGTACACTAATGAAGTTTGGTCATGATTGGTTCATAAAATAATCAATCACGTGCCCAAAATTTCTAATTTATTTATTAGGTTCAACTACTTCTCTCATATAAGGGTGGCCTAACTGCATAAATATCTGATTTTGAAATCATCACTTAAGTTATATTTATAATATCTAAAAAATTTATAAGTTTATTAACTTCGAAACCTTCTTAGACATGCATGTGATGTTTAAAGTTTCATAAGACTGAATTTCAGACATGTATGCTTGAAGTTCAATAATTTTATATGCATTTTAATCATATGTGACTTAATTTAGTTATACGTGCATGAACTTTAAGTGATATCTGAAGTTCAATCATATTTACAGCTCATTGTGATGCCATCTATTTAAAATTGTACCACAATGAGCGTACATATAAATAATTAGTACAAATTAAAATAGTAGTATTCAAAAAGAGAAATATCATTGTACAGGGCGAAAGATCGATGTCCTTCAGTATTGATTGAGGTTCTGAACTTAATGAACTTGGAGATTCGCTCCTCTTCGAACAACTCGTCCACGTCTCCAAGATACCTGTATCGTGTAAAAAATCTTATATTTTGTTTAAACTTTAGTCATATACTCCCTCTATCTCATTGTTGACACCCAATTTTTACCCTCCACGGTGTCAAATTAGTTATCCGGGGCTTTATATTTATATTATAACATTTTAATAATTATTTAAAAAAAAATTAATTAAATTTTAACGGGCGCGTGCACTGCATGCGCCCCTAATTAACACCCTCCCCGACCCTTCTTCTTCATTCTTTCAGTTCCCCAAAAACCAAAACCCTAAATCGCCGCCCCCTCCTCTTCGTTTCCCAATCCCCGAAACCCTAATCCCCTCACCCGCCGCC
>JAABOM020000001.1:1769965-1790511 GCA_011800125.2 Solanum clarkiae
ACATAATAATATATACATATAGTAAATAAGATTTTGAATATAATCTTAAAATACTTTTAATTTTAAATATATTATATAATTTAAAATTTAAAAATTATTTGAAAATAAATTAAAATAGAGAGACTATTTATTATATGAAAGTCATTCTTTTGAAGGTGGAAAAGTTAAAGGACAATTTATTAGCTTTTTCTAGGACCATCTATTAAAAAATCACAAAAGAAAATTCTCCTATAATGGTCAAATTTAAGTTGGTGAAACTTTCCTTAGTATAATGTACTCTCCTTCATTTTACTTTTTAGGTAAAAAATATCACCAGTATTTATATTAAAATTTTGATTAAATTAAATTTATTTTCTGTAAAATTCTAAAAATACAAAAAAATTTAATGCAAGATATCTATTAAGGATAAGACGATAACTTTTTACAATTATTTTCTTACTTAATTTGAGATAAAATATTTTTTGTATATTTTGAATTATTTGCACCCAAACCTAGATATATTTTTTATAAATAAATAAATATTGAAAAAAATTGGCTTTTTTGTTTTATTACTTTATATGTAAAAACGTGGCTCTTTATAAACCAAAAGAAATTGAACACTCCTGCCCCCACACCTCACCCAAATTGGCGGATTAGGTACGCAACTATAGCAATTAAGACTTTTATTAACTTTTGAGTTTAATTTAAAATTACAAAAAAATTAAAGAGCGTGTAAGTTTATGACATTTTGCTATTATCGATTTCATGTGCTAATAAATATTTTTTTAATTTATCCAAGTATCTTGCACTTATTGTGCAATTTCTATTTAACCTTTCATTTTTCAGAAAATATTAGAAAAAAATTAGATATGTCAATATTTATTTAAGTAAATAAAGGATTTGAATTATAAGATACTTTTATCATAATTTAAAATTGAAACAAAAATAGATAGGGGAGCAAGTTTATGATATTTTGGTCATATAGTAATTGTCCACAATTATAGTTGATATATAGTCAAATCGTGTAATTAATATTAGAGCTAATATCATTAATCGTGTTAATTTTGATTAAAAAAATTATGCATAAACGTAATGTTCATAACTTTCCTCTAGATTTAGTTTCTATTGAATTTCCATCAAGATGTAATTTTTATCGAATTTCCATCGACAAATGAATAAGATCGATTCGATATATATACAAGTACATTGGATTGTTTGGGCAGTGCATAAATTTTTAATAAAAATATTCGTCTTGAAAAAGTAAAACTTTAGCGTTATGGAATAAAAAATGCATAAAATGACCTTTAAACTTTTCCATGGAATTTACTTTTAGCATTGTAATCTTACATAAATTTAAATACTCCCCAAATAATTTTTCAAGTGAATTAAATATTATTTTATGTATGCAATACTATGTTTTTGGTTGGGAGATGATATATACATGTGTCTTACAAGCGATATTTTACTGACACATCGATAACATATCAAATAGTGAATAAAATCATGATTTATATATATAATTTCATGATAATTTTGTTTGTGAACCAAACAATCCGTTAGAATTATAATTATCCTAAATGCTATACTATTGTTTAGTACCTAGTTATCTATCAATTTCCAAAAAGAAATAGATTGTGACCCTTAATTATAAGTGCCTCGTAAGAGCAAGACTTTCAAAGGTGTAATTATTGTATAATAAAAAAGAAAGACAGCACTAAAGAAATGATAAACACTAGACAAGCCACCCCTTCTATGATACTTTACAAGTCTAGAAATGTCATTAGGCCATATAGACATATCCAAATATCTTACATCCTAAAGGTCAAGAAATCATTATACAACTTTTATATGGTTAATACTATTAATTGAACTAAAAAGACAACATTAAAGTCATCTTCGTGTGACTCATAGATCACAAATTCGAGTCGTGGAAATATAGTTACTTATATTTTTATTAGGATAAATTGTCTAAATCACACCCATTGTGGGACGATCCTTCTCCAAACTATCATAACATGAAATGCTTTGTGTATACGAAAACTGTCCTTTAAAACTATTAACTGAACTAAAAAGGAGTCTTGAAGCAGCAATAAAATCATCTTCGTGTGACTTATAGATCATAACTTCAAGTTCTGGGAATACAGTTACTGATATATATTAAGATAGACTGTGTGCACCATACCTGTTATGATACGATCCTTTTTCAAATCATGCTAACGCAAGATGCTTTGTACAGAAAAATTGCCCCATAAAACTATTAATTGAACTATTATAAATGAAGTGTAGTATGGCCCTATGTACTTTTATTTATTTATTGTGCACAAGTGGATTAGTGCTTTATGGTTATTGAGCATGCTAAGTTAATTAATTGATAAATTAATCATAATTGTCAATTAGTAACTTTTTTTTTTTCTTTCATATGGAAATCATGCTTGAATTTTGGAGGTTTTCTTGTTTTGCTGCCTCACAAAGTACGGACATTTAGATCCTAGAATAAATCAAATCTTCAAAGTATATATAGGAAATACACACATCCTTCACTATCAAAAGATTACACATTGCATGAATCTATCAATCACTAAAACCACCAAAAAAAAAAAAAAAAAGAAAGAAAGAGAATTCTAATACTAATTTAATAACCAAGTAGGACCTTTCTCTAAATAGTACAAAAATCATATTTTCTCAAATATATAATATAACTATAGAAGGCGGTTTGAAACAACCAATTATATATTATAATAATGGGACAAAGCCAAAGGAGCCACTTCAAAACTGGTTGAGGTGGAGTGACAAGTACTCCTCCTTCATTAATAATTAGAGATCTTGATCGAGTAATGACAACATCATAATTTTCACTATTAAAACAAAAATAACATACTTAATGTAATTCTACAAGTGAGGTTGAGAGAAGGTAGGATGTAAGCATACTGATTACCCTTATCTTTGTTAGGTAAATAAGTTGCTTTCGATCAGAATTTTCACTAAAAGAGTCAAGATATAAAAAAATTTAAATAAATAAACACACAAAGAAATTAAGAAAATTCAGCGTATATGATATGTATATAAAAGATATTATCTATTTACACGATGTAAATTTTCAGTGAAGGATGTTAATTGACTTTCCTTAAACAATGATGACTCCATAATTGATCTAGAATTTGATTACTAAATATGCCCTAAAATAAAGTTTTTTCTGCCACGAATCTAAATTATCAAGTTCTAAAACAGATATTACAATGTCGAGTGAAAAATCAAAAACCAAAAACCCAAAACCCAGAGGACCCCATTTTCCATTAGTACTCAAGGAAGGTAAATGATGAAGGCCAAAATTTGAATAGAAACATAAAGAAGGAATAAAAATGGATTAAAAACATGCACATAAATGTTTTTACTTGGGATAGTAACATATTCCCTTTTTCATGTTTTAATAAAAATATGGGCCAATTTTAGAGGGGAATTTGGCCCATTGGGTCAACATAGCTTGTTTTAGAAACAATGATGGAGACATTTTAAGGGCCCATAAATTTGTTGATATAGTTTTGTGCCTTTTTTTTTATTCTTAAACCTCAATCATGACAAGTGACAACCTTTCACATCTTTAGTCATCTTCTAATCAATTAATATTTTTATTTTTTCACCATCTGAAGATTTCTTTACTTCTATAATTATTATGCATTTAAGTTTTATAATAAATATATATACATAATATTTATATAATCATACCATTTGGCATTGTATTAGTTTTGTCCACTTCACTTTGTTTGGATGATTGTTACGTATTGTTTCATAATATATCGTATTATACTGTATTGTGTTGTATTATATTATTTTTATAAATATAATATTTGAATAGATTGTATCATTCTCTGTCGTTACATAATATCACATATGCATAAGTAGAATGATAGACTTACGGGAGAAGTAGGGTATGGAGTAGAATTAATATGAAAAGGTAGAATAAAAGATGAAATATGATTATAAATAATAAATAAAAATAAAATGAGAAGAGCATATTAAGATAACGATACGATCGCACCAAATCAGTCGTTACGTAAAATGAGGCTTTTCATCGTTATCTAATAATGGATTTAAAGGATACGATACAATATAATTCAAACAACATTGAAAATAAATATTGTATTTAAGCATACAATACAACATAATACAATAGAACGGATAACAACCATCCAAACAAGGGGTTACACTCTGTTTGGATGGTGGTTTCTCATGGTTTCATAATGTGTAGTGACGTATGGTATGGTATGATATGGTACAATACAATACAATACAATGTTTGGATAGATTGTATAGTTTTTAATCGTTTCATAATTATTTTATTATTTAATTTGATAGTGTGATATTGTATCGTAACTAATAAATTTACAAAAATATCCTTAATTATTATAAACTAAAAAGAAAAGGAAAGCTTACATAAAAGAAAAATATTGCATCTGTAAAGGTGTTTAAATATAGTTTAGAAAAAAATAATAAAATAAAACATCATATACAAAATTTATTAACAAAATTATATCTTGATTTCAAAAATCTATACAGGCGGAGGAGGATTAAAAGCGCATATGATTTCAAAAAGCAACACAAAAGCTGGAAAACGATAATCAATACGAGAAAATTAAAACAAAAAAAAAAGCAAAAAATTTTTCAAAATGAACCTCAGAAAATTCTTACACGAGAGAAGATAGGCGGAAGAGAAGCTTGGATGAGGAGGATGAATCATATGATTTCAGTAGATATATATATATTAAGGAGAAAGTTTAATAAAGAATAAAGGATAAATTAGGATTATTAAAAATTAAGTAAGGATATAATTGAAAAAAAAAAATAAGAGAACCATGGGACACCACTAAATTGGTGGTTTCAAAAATTGAGGTTTTCATTGTTACAAAAGGATGAAACTAAACGACACTATATCACGTAATTAATGAAACAATCAAAACAAACGTTGTTGTCTTAATAACCATACCATACCACACCACGGGAAACCACAATCCAAGCAAGCTGTTAGAGTCTGTTAGATTGGCTTATCTTAAAGTGCTTTAGGTCGGGCGAGTTCTTAATGTGTGCACACATCAAGAAAGACTTTTAGACGAAAAAAATCATAATACATGCAAGACAAGTCCCAAATAAAACCCTATGTTTGCATACTTTGTTATAGCGTCATGGTTCCCACAACTCTAATTGTGGGTTTAGCTAATTCAGCTTGCAAGAGTTGAAACAAGAACCATGTTATAATTCATATTTAAATCACTTACAAGCAAGAATAAATCAATTCTTAAATCAAATGAACAAACAAGAAACAAAATCGAGATTCAATCTTCAAACAACAATCAAACTCGCAACTAGAAGTAGTGTTCCTTTGTTCACTGTCCAGTCGCAATTTCAAGGTGAAAATGACTGTGAGTTGATGTTAAAGTCGTGTGTTATCCATCTACTCATCATGGCTAGTGCAAGTTCATCCATCAATGACTCCTTTCAAACTCAAATTAATCTTCAACTTGAATCAGCCCAATCCTTTTTGCTCATGAATTCCTTGTTTTCCTAAAAGTACACACAAAACACATATCAAAAAAATAAAGCGCGTTTAAGAACTCAGAATAATTCTATATTTTTAATGTTGTAAAAGTTGTATTTTCACAACTTATCAGGGGCGACTTTTAGGACATTTAGGAGAACTTTATAGGCGACGAAACACGAATTAGGCAATTTTCTCATCTCAGTTGTTCGTAGGTGTAAGCCCACAAATTTTTTTACTGCCGGGGCTCCAGACCGTAAATGCTCAAAAAATTATTTAATATTATCTGTAATAACTCGTTTAGTGATTCTAGTAGGCCAGGGGAAACTTTATGGCATTTAAGAGCATTTTATGGGTTTGAAATAAGAATCAAGCAGTTTTCTCAATTTTTCGTTGCTGTTAGCCCATGAATTTTAGAGGTGCTGAGGCTCCAAGCCCATTTTTTACGGACGGCACCCGTTAGCATTTATGGACTTTGAAATAGGAATCAGGCGATTTTCTCAGTTTTTCATGGGGGTGAGCCTAAAGATTCTGGGGGTGATAGGGCTCTAGTCTCATTTTTCTCAAAACTTTTCACGTACCCATTTATAATGAGTCCGCTAAGAGTTCGAATAGGCCCGATGGCATCAGATGACACTCAGTAGCATTTTATGGGCTCCGAACAAAAATCAGATGATTTTCTCTATTTTTCGTGGGTGTTAACCCACAGATTCTAGGGTGCGAGCTCCAGACCCATTTTCTAGGAAAATTTCATTTACCCATCCGCAACGAGCCCGTTAAGAGTTTCAACAGGCTTGATGGAATTGAACTACACCCGGTAGCATTTTACGGGATCTGAAACAAGAATTAGTATCTCATTTTTTCGTAGGTAAAGAACCTACAAATTTTTGAGGTGCCGACGTTTCGGGCCCATTTTTTGGCAAATTTCACGCATTTATCCATAACTAGCACGCTAAGAGTTTTAGTAGGCCTGGTGACGTTAGATGATGCCTGGTAGCATTTTATGGGCTCCAAAATAAGAATCAGATATTTTTCTCCATTTTTTGTGGGTGTTAGCACACAAATTCTGGGGTTCCGAGTCTTTCAACCCATTTTTCTTAGAAAGTTTGATGTACCCCTCCCTAACGTGGCCACTAGAATTTTCAGTAGTTTCAGTGGCGTTGGACTGCACCCGATAGCACTTTATGGGCTCCGAAACAGGAATAAGATGAGTTTTTCCATTTTTGTGGGTGTTAGTATGTAGATTCTGGAGGTGCAAGGGCTTCAGGCCCATTTTTATTAGAAAATTCCTATTCCCGTAACGATCCCACTAAGAGTTCCAATAGGTTCGGTAGCATCGGATGATGACTAGTAGCATTTTATGGGCTTTATAATAGGATTTAGGCAGTTTTCTCCATTTTTCGTAGGTGCTAGCCCATAAATTTTGAGGGTGTTGGGGCTCGAGGCTCATGTTTCTTAGAAGATTCCACGTACCAGTCCATAATGAGACCTCTAAAATTTTCAGCAAGGCTGGTGGCATTGGATGACACCCGATAACATTTTATGGGCTCCGGAATAGGATTCAACTGATTTTTTTCATTTTTCGTGGGTGTTAGCCCACAAATTTTGGGTGTCCGGGCTCCAGGACCATTTTTCTTGAAAAATTCCATGTAGCCGTTTGTAACGAACCCACTAAGAATTTTAGTAGGTCTAGTGGCATTGAACATTGCCCGTTAGCATTTTATGGGCTACGGAATAGGAATCCAATACTTTTTCACTATTTTTCATGGGTGTTAGCCCATGGATTCTTGGGGTTCTGGGGTTTTGGTCCCATTTTTCTCAAGAAATTCCATGTGCCATTCATGGTGAGCCCGATAAAAGCTCCAGTAGGCCCAGTGGCGTCAAACAACGCCCTGTAACATTTTATGGACACTTTGGTAATAGAATTAGGTAATTTTCTCTATTTTTCATGATTGTTAGCCCATTAATACTTAGGGTACTAGGTCTTTAGGCCTATTTTTCTCAGGGAATTCCATGTACATGTCCGTAACAAGTAGTTTTTCATAGGTGTAAGCCCACGAATTTTGGGGCTGCCAAGATTTCGAGCCCATTTTTCCTGAACAATTATACGAACCATGTGTAACGAGCCCGCCAAGAGTCCCAGTAGGCTCGGTAGCACCAAATGATGCCTGAGAACATTTTATGAGCTCTAGAATAAGAAATAGGAGTTTCAATAGTTTTCCGTGGGTGTTAGCCCAGGGTTTTTGGGGTTGTTAGTGCTCTGGGCTCATTTTTCCTGAAATATTATATGAACTCATCCGTAACAAGTCCTCCAAGAGTCTCAGTAGGTCCGGTTGCTCTAAACAATTCATGGGAGCATCTTAAAGGCTCTGGAAAAGGAAACAAGCGATTTTAACAATTTTTTATAGGTGTTAGCCCACAGATTTTGGAGCTTCTTAGGCTCCAGGCCCATAGTTCCAAAACAATTATATGAACTCGTCCGTAACGAGCCTACCAAAAGTTTTAATTTGCCCAATGGCTCCAAAAGATGTCTGAGAGCATTTTATAGGCTCCGGAATAGGAAACAAGCAATTTTGGTAGTTTTTTTAGGATGTTAGCCCATCGATTTTGGGGCTCCGAGCTCATTTATCTAAAATATTATACGAACCCACCTGTAACAAGCCCGCCAAGAGTCCTAGTAGGCTCGATGGTGCCGAACGATGCTTGAGAGCATTTTATGGGCTCCAAAATAGGAAATAGACAATTTCAGTAGTTTTTCTTGGGTGTTAGCCCATGAAATTTGGGGATGCCGGGGCTCCGAGCCTATTAATTTTGAAAATCTACGAACCTATTTGTAATGAGCCCGCCAAGAGTCCCAATAGGCCTGATGGCGTCGGACGATGCTTGGTAGCATTTTATGGGCCCTAAAATAGGAAACATGCAATTTCAACTTTTTTTCGTTGGTGTTAGTCCATAGATTATGGGGTTGTCGAGGCTTCAGAATCATTTTCCTCAAAATATTATACGAGTTCATATATAACGAGCCTGCCAAAAGTCTTAGTAGGCCTAGCGGCACTGGGCGATGCCTGGTAGTATTTTGTGGGCTCCGAAATAGGAAATAGGCGATTTTGATAATTTTTTGTGGGTGTTATCCCTCAAATTTTGAGGTAGATAGAGCCACGGATTATGGCGCTGCATGGGGCTCTAATGCAACATTCCCAAAAAATCATACGAGTGGGTCCGCAATGAACCCAGCAAGTGCCCCAGAGAGGTCTGGTAGGATTTTATGGGCTAAGGAAGCTGAAAAATGTCATTTTGGCAGTTTTCTGTTGGTGTTAGCCCACAGATTTAGGAGCTGCATGGGGCTCCGGCACAATATTCCTGAAAAATCATATGAGTGGGTCCGTAATGAGCCCGACAAGAGGCCCAGGTAGCTTGACAAAGGCCTAGTAGAATTTTACGGGCCAAGGAAACCGAAATAGGCTATTTCGCTAGTTTTCTGTGGGTGTTAGCCCACGAATTCTAGCCCTGCATGGGCTCCAGCGCAATATTCCCGAAAAATAAATTTTAAAAGTAATTATTCTTAAAGATCACAAATACTTTATTAATAAAATCAATATTTAATGAAGAAAAGTTATATCTTATGGTAAAATAAATACAAATAAAGACACCCACTTTACATTGAACAAAACTCTATGTATCAAAATTTGTGGCTATGAAGCCCAATATATTTTGAGTTGGGTCACTCACCCCAACAAGGTGTCCAAATAGAGAGTTGGTTGGGCCTCAATATAGTCGAAACATTAAAAAAAAAAAAACTCCCCAATTATTTTGCAAAGCTTTTTAGCTATTTTGAATTAAATTTTGTATCGGTTAGATTGTTATATTCCTGGCATGTCAAATTATATGACACTTTTTTAATGTAAACTTTAACTAAGTTTTAAAATATATTTTTCATGATATTATCATTGACATGAAAGAAATGCAACTTAGAATTTTCTTATATAATATTTGAATTTAACTTTTAAATATTCAAGTGATCTATAGTGCAATTTAGCTCTAATTCTTTAGTTTTTTCCTTATGAACATGCAAACTTTTAACTTTCTTAAATAAAGAAATGGAAAAGGGCTAAACAAGAAGCACATGTACATAAATAACTTTGTATACTCTCCCTGTTTACTTTACTTGTCACTATTTTACTTATCGAGATCAAACTATATAAACTTTGACCAATATTTTAAGATATATTTTAATATAAGAAGGATTGCAACTTATAATATTTTTCGTATAGTCTTTAACCGTCTCAATTTCATATTTTAAATATTAAAATTTGATCAAGTTGATCTCGAAAAGTGAAACGGTGACAAGTAAAAGTGAACAGAGAGAATATTAATTAACTATATCAGACTGAAATAATGAAAGCGATTTTAATTTTTATTTTTTTTTAATTGTTGTTATTATTATTATTTATCTTTTTTCACTTTAATTCTCGAGTGGAAAAACATATCTACTATGTAGTTAATGTTTTGTCCTCTCCTAGCTAGTTTATCCTTAATACTCTTATCTTTTCTAAGTATAGATAGTTATGAATTGATCTGAATTTAATAATTTTTATTCAAATCTTTAATATGTATTAAGAATTTTCTTAAATATTTGATTTTAATTAATATAAGACGGATATTATTGAAATACAAAAACTTCATATCCTAAATCCATCTCTATTTTTCTCATCAACTCCAATCACAAGTATATCGCAAACATGTTGTCCTTTTATTGCACCTATAGGATTTTCCCGCTCCGGTTTCGACATAGAATCGTGCTTATTTTTTCCCTCCTTTTGGAAACGTGCTTTGATCGATAGCTCTCCTACGGCCATGGAGATTTCGTTTATACATCTAGTGATATCAATGAGAGTCGATGCCACCGACATAATCGTGATGACGTCAATAGTGTCTTCTTCTGAGAAGGTTGTTTTGGTAATCAGAAGCGCCGATCTAAGGTCGCCGATGGCAAATTTCGGGTCGGACGAAGCGGGTCGGGTCATGTTTTTGATGGAAAAAGCAAGGTCTTTTAAGGCATTGCTAGATTCCATGACAATTTTTTTGCTAGCTTTTTCTGTTCTTCTATCAAACTCACTCAATGCCTGAAAATTTTTTATTTTAATTCATCGATATAATATTTAATAATCTAAAATATATCATAATATTTTTAATAAAAATGTACCTTGGATTTGGATTTTAAGTGACCACTAAGAGCATGAAGATGGCAAGCTAACTCTCTACCAAGGTTTCCAATCTTCAAGTATTCTTTTCCTGGATTTTGAGCTGGCTCCCACCAAGCAAAATTTGCCTTGGAATAAATTTAAGTTATATGCATTGATAACGTAAAAATATATATATATATATATAGCGTAACATCGCTATAAAAATAATTTAAGATAATTTATTATATAAAAATTAAAATATGTATATCATAGAATTTTGGTATCGCATAATAGCATAAATTGTGAAAAAATTATATTGTACTCCCCTATTTATAGGCAATTACTTATGGTTTAGGTAGAGGGTGAATTGGACCAAGTCTAATACTCTTTTCGTCAAAAGGAGAATGAGCTTTTCTTTTTTTTTTCTTGCTCTATTTCAAAAAGACAGATTTTTTTTTTTGTAAAATTTTAATTCTGTACAAGATTAAATGACATTTTGATATATTTGACATAATTTTACTTTAGGATAACAAGATTGAAAAGTCTTCTTTAATTTTTTAAACTTCATAAAATTAAATTTCGTGCCAAATCAAGTTAAATCATTCTTTTTAAAACGTATTTTTCAGAAGTAGGATAAGTAAAATTAAAATTATATATCTACTCACCAAAGATTCCTCAGTGGCCTTAGAACCAAGAACACTCTTAAAGGCTTCAAGAGATCCCTTCTCCTTGTCCTTGGAGCCCTCACCAATTGCTTGAAAATACTCTATTTCAAAACCTAAAAAAAAAGTTCATCTTTTTCCTTCATTTTTGTCCCCATACAAATTGTAGTGAGCTCTCCATATCAAAGGAGAGTTATACTAATACATTCTTGTAAAAAAATAATACTATATGGATAGATTATATTTTTTTTCATGATGTTATTCTATAACAATCATTCTTTATCACAACATATTAGCATATTGTTTGTTGAGTGTGTCTTTTATATTATTTATTTTTTTGTGTTCAGTATATAATTAAGAAATATTATCCTAAAAGTGTGTCTATATAATTTAGATAAATAATATCAAACATAGGGGTGGGGTAGGGGTGTGGGGATAGTGGAGATCGATGGAGGTGGAGTGAAGATGAGGTGTGTTGGAAGATGAAAAAGGCACAACGTGAAGATGAGGTGTGTTGGAGGATGGGAAAGACACAATCAATATCGAACTGACACTTGTGGATTTTGTTCATCTTACTTTCACCAGAAAAGTCATTTTTCGTATTTTTAAGAAACTTATTTTTTCAAAAAAAAATGTTCTCCAAAAATAAAAAGTTAGGCCAACCAAATACACTCCATATACTCTCAATACAAGATTTTCCTATAGCAACCAAAAATTATCAGGACAAACGGCGTCGCTCTTATCTTCTTGACTTTTTTATGCATTTACTTTTTAATACCCTAATTTTCTGTAGTAAAAATTCTGGCTCTACTGCTCTTGACAAAGAATCTTAAAAATTGAAGCAATGAAATTTTACAACTTATACAAATAAAACAAGAACATTCACATACCATCTAAGAAGCTTGCTAACTTTTCAAGATTGACACCAATAAGCTTATGAAGATCTTTACCAGCCCACACTGGACAAATGACCAAGGAGATGACAATGACTGTGGCAACACTAACCATAATGGTTGATACCCTTTGCTTAACCAACTCCAAGTACTTGTCACCTGAAACTGTGACCAAACTAAATGTTGCCACAGAGAACATGCATCCATAGTCATACCTCCTTTGCATATGTGGATAAAACCTTGTAAATGTACCTAGAACACCTACATGAAGCAAGTAATCGGGTCAGAGGTGAATTCAAGATTTAAAATATTATAGGGTGTGATTTCAATATTCTAGCTCAGCTAGGGGTGGGCATGATACGGTACTGAAAATTTTGGTTTTCAAAAATATTACACCACTACCATACCTAATTAATTTGGTATCTTGAGGAATGGTAATGGAGAATTATAATTTCAACTTTTCAAGGAACATCTCAAATATATCGTCTTAGCACCTTACATGGGTAGAAATGTTTCAAAAGAAATTAGCACAAGTACTTTCCTTTGTTAATCAGTTACACAAAAAAAAAAAAACATTTCGATTTAAGATAGAATAGTCAAAGTTCCAACGTTTAAAAATATTAGATTTGTACAAATACTCTTTTTATACGTATATTGGAATTATAATAATATATATGAATTATATATGTAACTACATAGTACAATATTCGAAATATTGATTTTTTTAAAAAAAATAAATATCAAATACCAAATAAAATTCAAAATGCATATCAATATCGTGATATCAAAAAATTTGATTTCGATATGATGATTCGGTATCTACTATATCATGCCGAAGTCTGACCTCAACACCTATCATTTACTTGGTCTAAAATACCTAATTTGTGCTTGTTTAGCAAATTTTGTTTAGTTTTATCTCGAGAATTCAAGCATTATATATATCATTTTTGTTATCTTTACTTTTGCTCAAAACATTTATAGAGTAAGTTGACTCGGTCTATGTGTAACTCTTGAGGGTAAGGTTTACGTCCTCCTTCGCATGTATAGACAGGTAGGATTTATACCAAACCCCCTAATACCTTAGTATGTCCTGGTTCTTGGCTTCAATTAAAAAGTAAAAAGTATATGTCATTAGACTGATTTTTTGTTTATGGTATTTGTTATAAAAGATTTGTAGTTTCTGTTCATGCTTTATCTTAAATGTTATTTAAAAAATAAGTAAAATTTTGTCTTGCTTCGAGTGGGAATAACATTTCTCTTTTATATGTTCATGAAATTTTCTCATATAAGATCTGAATCAAAATTAGTGAATTCGAATCAACCCATAAAATGTATGCTAGATCCTCACTTTGTTGTACATATATTATTATTAGTATGTGAAACAATTTTATTATTTGATTAATGTATAAAAGGATTCGTTAGCTATATATCTTCCAAATTATTTTGTTTTATATTATTTTTTTTCATTTTGTTATAAAAAAAATTGTGCTTGCATTTCATACCTACATTGAAGACAAAAATCCCAAGAATTATAGGCTCCCCTTCTTTTCCACAAAACTCAGCCAAATATTTAGCTCCAATCCCTAATGACACACCTAGTAATGTAGCAAATACTATGTTTAAGCACTTTGATATAGTTGCACCTGAAAATAGTAGAAAAACGTTAACATGAAATTAAGTATAGGAAAAGAATTTATCAAATTAGAAAAAAAAAAACTTAAAAAAATTAACGACGGACAGGATCTATATAAGTTGGATAATAAAATCCATCGCTGAACCTATTTAATGCTAGATAATTAAAAAATAATGTTAAGATGGACAAGTCTTGTAGTTAAACAATAAAATTCATCTTTAAACCTATGTAACATCAGATAATTAAAAAATTATATTAGTTACTAGTGAATTGATGACAATTATATTAAAGAAGGACAAGTTTTCTTGTTAAATAATAAAATTCATCGTTAAACCCTTGTAGCATCAGATAATCAAAAAATTATGTTAGCTACTAATGATTTGATGACGATTATGTTGAAGAAGGACAAGTTCTCTTGTTAAACAATAAAATTCATCGCTAAACCTACGTAGCATTAGATAATAAAAAAAACATGTTAGCTTCTATAGATTTAGCGACAATTATGTTGAGGCAGACAAGTTATCTAGTTAAACAACAAAATTCATAGGTAAACCTACGTAGCATCAGATAATCAAAAAATAGGTTAGCTACTAACAATGTAGCGACAACTATGTTGAGATAGACAAGTTCTCTACTTAAACAATAAAGTTCATCACTAAACCTATGTAGCGTCAGATAATCAAAAAATTATGTTAGCTACTAACGATTCAGTGACAACTGTGCACAAGTTCTCTTGTTAAACAATAAAATTTATCGCTAAACCTATGTAGTATCAGATAATAAAAAAAAATTATGTTAGGTACTAACAATTTAGCAACAATTATGTTATGACAGACAAATTCTCTAGTTAAACGATAAAATTTATTGCTAAACATACGTAGCATCAGATAATAACAAAATTATGTTGCTATGAACGATTTAGCAACAACTATGTTAAGATGGTTAAACAATAAAATTCATTGCTAAACCTACATAGCGTCAGATAATCAAAAAATTATGTTAGCTACAAATGATCTAGAGACAAATTAGGTTAGCGATGAAGTTCATAACTAATTTCAGTTATTTTTCTTTTTGTAGTGAAAAATTACCAGCAGTATACTCAAAAGCAACCATTACTGTGAGGACAGCCATGATTGCTGATTGTTCAAAGCTATGATAGAGTGGCCATGAATAGTAAAACAATATCACCAAGGTGAGACATAGTCCCACTTTGGCTGCATGCCAAATTTTCCTTGGATCATTTTTCCCAATATTTATTGTGTTATTTGCAATGTTGCTAATTTTGTCCATCAACTTTCTTGGAAACCCCTTGATTTGGTTCCACAACATGGTGAAGCCACTATCTTTTTCTTGGATTGTGGAATCAATATCCATGAAAATGATTGAAAGGGGTATTGGGAAAGAAAGAAGATGAACCAAGAGAAGGTGCTTGGATGAAAAATGTGCACAATGGAACAACATAAACTAGCTCAATTTGTAGTTAGGTTGAAAAGATGGGGCTTGACTTTTATTTGTTTATTTATTATAATTTTGATTTACAAAAATGAGCTATTATCTTCTCCTAGATGGCTAGATCTTTCTTGATGAGAAGGATAAGTCAATCTTCTCTTGTGGCTTTCACCCCTTTGCCTGGAAATAGAGAATCAAGTCCCTTTCTGATTGATTCATTTCTGCAAGTAGGGAGAATTTAGAGTATTTTTGTCTACGAACAAAGTATTATATATTGATAGTTAAAAAGATTGAAGAGTTAAAAATAAAATATTAATATACTTTTAAAGGTGTAAAAATTTTGAAAAGTTGAATCATGTGGGTGTGATTTAAAGAGAATAATTAATATCATGTCAAGAGTATTTTTAGGTTGATTGGCCCAATAATTAGTATCGTATAAGTTAATAATTTGACACGATGAATGTAAAGATAACAAAGTGATGGCATGAAGCTCCACTTACTCCTTTCCAAAGGTTACCTTGAAATTTGACTAGTGGATGCGTGTGTAAACAAAGGCCTACCTCGATAATTGAAAATGAGGTATAGACATAATGATAAGAGACTATTTGAAATTTGTTTATACAAACTTAACTCAAAGAAGATAATATCATATTATGTTAAGAGTATTTTTAAGTCGTCAAAATGACACTTTCACTAAGGGATGTCAAAATGCATTAAAAAAAGTAGAACATTATATTATTAATATTATTCTAATATCGTTCATTTGCATGAGCTACAATATTCATTATTCTAATAATTAAGTTACGCCACGTGATTTGTCCACATGGGAATTTATGTTATGAAATGTGAGTTATTCATGGGGTTTTATATTATTAGCATGTGAGTTAACGTTAATATATTTATAATAGATTAATTTGACATAGAATTCTAATAGTATTGTATAATACATAGTTATGACTATTAAAAAAAAAAAACCATATATGTGCATGATGAGTTCGCTGAGAGAAAAAATATAAAGAGTTATATTTTAACGCTCAACATCATTCTGTATATATTATTTCAGATTATCAAAATTAGAGCTATTAAAATGGGCTAGCGTACCTAGCCCAGCTCAATCCTCGTGAGCCAAGGAATTTGAAAGACTAGGATGAGTCGACCCTTCATTTGAATGGGCCTTGAAATGACCAGCCCACCCCAACCCAACCCAACCCTAGTAGGGTCATGGGTTAGGACAGCTCAGCCCTTCTTTTTTCTTTAATAATTATTTTTTACTCTAAATTTAAATTTAAAATTTCATCAATATATTAAATTTTTTAGTATGTCTAACAAAATTATATGAAAGAATCTAATAATTACAATCAAAATATGCATTATACATATGATTAGTGGTGCTTTTACTTACAATCTTATATCTGAAATATATAATATTAAGAAATGAGAAGATTCTCAAATCAAATATAACAAACAATGATCATGAATTTGAATCATTCTACGACTAAAGAAAAATAATAATTTTTTTTGTCAAATAAATAAGTAAAGAAAATTTGGGAAAACAAACTTGTAAACTAAAGAACAATCACGTCTTACAACTTTAGTTATTTTAATTCAAATTAAATAATACTTTTTGCCCATGGACTGACCCCTGCCCGACCTCGGTCAAACCTCAAGGGCCAAGGACTTAGTTGGGTTGGGCTTATAAGCACTAATTCTAAATAGTCTTGACAAATTATATCCTAACCTTACTCCAATAACGAGTGACGCTGAATCGGACAGGCTCAATATTCCCCAATTAATTGAAATATTAGCCATATACTTGTCTAACTATTTCTCTATATATGAAACTTACCAAAACTTGATAATTTTCTAGAGAAAAGAAAAAGGATTATACTATTTTGATCCCTTTTAACTCAATTAATTGATGAGTTATTTTGAATTTAATCTATTAGAGTAACTCAACAAATGGATCAGGATTCAATTTTGTCACCATTAATTGTTAAAAAATTTCACTAGCAAAATTTTATGGCCTAATTAATAAAACCAATTTTTCTTGTATATTAATTAATATTAGGACCATCTATTGATCTCAAGTGGCTATCTCTATATATTATGAAGAAAAAAGAAAGTTTGAATAAATTCTTCATATTTATTTTTATCTCAATTTAATATTACTCTTTCTTTCAATATATTAATCTCTCTTCATATTTATTGAAGTAAAAATAAAAATGGAAAACAAATTTATTTTTTGCTTTTGATATTTTAAAATGAACAAATATTTTTTATAATTATAACAATTAATATGGATAAGAGGAAGTAATAATTATTGAAAGATTGTAACTTTTGACTTGAGTTATATATATGTACCGTAAAAAAATATCAACTTGGAAATGCTAGTAATCCCTAGCTAGGAAGAAATTTAATATAGAAAGATTAATGGTTTTCTTTTATCCAACTTGTTTCTTCTCATAATAAATAATACGCGGAATGCCCATGACGTGTATATGTTAGATGAATCAAGTCCTTATTGAATTTTTATTAGATGGGACTCACACATGCTTCGTAGTACCCTCTATATTGTAATTAACTCTTCTAATCCCATCCACTAATTAGTGGTCAATTGTTTTTAGGTCAAACCAGAAAAGAAAAAAAGAAAAAAAACAAGATTGAATGGAAATTTTTGGATTTTTTAATTTTTTTTTTTTTGTTTTCCAATTTTATTTTGTGTAGAATTCGAAATTTTTTGTTCTGAATTTAGATTCTAAATTTAAGAAAATATATAATATAATATAATATACACTTGCCTATCCTGAAGTCATGATTTCTGAATAATATAAAATATTCATATTATCCATTAATTAACTTATTTTTATATATATATATATTTATATTGGTATGAACATATTGAATATTTTATCTATTTTTATTTAACCTAATTTAAATTTGACCATATTTAGTGTTGTTAGTAACACACAAAGACCTAATAAGGGATAAAAATGAACTTATATATGTAATTGAGCTTTTCATAAAACTTTCAAAAGAAAATGAGAGTATAAGATCATTCAATTGTTATTATAAAGTCAAAAAACTATCTTTGATTAAAAAAAACAAAACAACTATATCCCTATATATTATTAAAAAAATTTGCAAAAATCTAACATCGAAAAGCGCAAGTGGCTTATCAAATATTTTTTCTGTCTCAATTTATACGAATTACTTTTCTTTTTAATTAACCCTAAAAAGAATAACATATTTTTATATTTAGCAATAATTAAATTTTAAGATGCTCATTTTATTCTTAACGAAATTATTTTCAACTACAAAATATTTACCATTTATTTTAGACCATAAATTTTAAAAATATTTCTTTCTTTCTTAAATTTCATAATAAATTGAACTAACTCATATAAAATAGGAAGAAGAAAATATATAAATTTGTGCTATAAATATAGCTACATTAGCAACCCTCCTTATCTAATATCAAGTGGCTGAATTAGAGCCCCAAAATAAAAGATTTGTATATGAGCCGCAGAATATACCAAAAAAAAAAAAAAAAAGAAGAAACTAGTTAATTAAAATCTTAGCTGCGACTGATAATTATTATAAATATTAATTACGCTTTGTAATTATGATTGGATGTTTCTACTTCATATAGTTTTTCCTTTTTTAACTTTTATGCTTAAGCCCAAAAAAAGCCTAACTTAGAAGAAGATTTGGCCCAATTTGTTAACTTGGTTCATTTTTAAAGTATTTTACACAAATTTTATATTTTTTAGAGCTAATTTTAATTAATATTAATTTTTTTTTAAAATTATCAAAAATTTCTTCTTTTCGATATAAAAAACGAAATCAGTGATACATATCGAAAAGGTAGAAATTTTAACTATGATACATGGAGAAATAGGGATTGTAATTTGTATCAATAAGTGTTGCAGTTTTGCATCATTTAAAGAATTTTTGTACTTTTCTAAAAGAGTCAAAATTATATGAAATTATGTAAATATAAGTTGTGTATTTCTGTAATTTTTACTCATTTTTTTTATTAGAAAACAATCCATTGGCCCTCCAGAGTCAAGGCAAATGAGTGGAAATGCAAAATTGTTAGTGTTCAAATTCTCATTTTATACGATACCTTTCCCTTTTTAGTCTGTTTCGAAAGAATGTCATTTGACTATAATTGAAGACAATTTAATTTTAAAATTCTCCTTTTATCCTTAAATAAATGACTTTTAACTACACAAATATCTATGGATGAGCTTAGACCATAAATTTCATAATACGATACCAAGTCAAATGGTATCACATAAAACGAGATGGAGCAAATATTAGTATAAATATAAAAAATTTTACACCATCAAGTCACCTTTTTGACAAAATTAGAATCATGTCTTACTTTTTGAGATTATAAATTTCACAATTGAAGATTGGTTGAAGATAACTACTATAATATAGTGATTAGTGTAATCTCATAAATAAAATTTAAAGAGAATACTGGTTATGCAATCTTACATCTATTTCATAAAAATTAAAGAAAAAAGATTATTTTCAAAGAATCCTTGATCCAAGAAAAATTATTTTCACCACGAAGACAATAACATACTCAGTGAAATTTTATAAGTGAGGTCTAGAGAGGATAAAATGTACGCAAATATTATCACTATCTCATAGAGATAGAGAGACTGTTTCCGAAAGAAATATTACTTTCACTACATTTCTTAAAAAAAAGGAAATTTGCATTAATGACCAACTTATATTTGCAACTTCTATCCATCTATTAAATAAAATAAATAAATGGGGAAAGCGTTACAAATTCCAAAATTTCCACCTTTTTAGCAATGAAAATTTGTCACTATTTCAATTTCCATCCTAAAACCGTACTTATTGAAGTACGCATTAAATATCTTACTTACAACTTACTCAATTTATAATCAAAACAAAAACCAAAGAAAAAAAAATAAAGGCAAATTTTTGTTTTGCTTTTTTAGTTGAGAAGTTGGAGTAAATAAATACAGCTATATTTCTCACTTAAATTTTGTTTCTTTTGAAGTCATTTATTCGGCAAAGTCTTGGTGTTTTCTCAACTTTTCAATTTATTTTTTTAAAAAAAATATATTATATTCTTAAAATTTTGACCTTAAAATTTTGTGTGTACTTCTTGATGTTTAACCATATTTAAGAAAAAATTCCATATTTTCTTTGCCACTTATTTATTAAAATCATTAA
>JAABOM020000001.1:1801673-1852559 GCA_011800125.2 Solanum clarkiae
AATAATAATTATGAGCTTATGAGATTAATGTAAGGTAGAAAAGTTATATAAATTTGGTAGTAAGTAATTTTCTCAAGGGAATAGATGTTTCTCCACTTGCAAATTACCTCCATCAATAGACTTAAGAATTAGTATTCAGTAATAATTTTTTTTTTTTAAAAATATATATTGTGTCGACTTTGTTTTCATTATTGGTTGTGAAAGTAACAGGAGTATACAAAGAAAAATCATTCGCTTGAGTTAGAAAAGTATAAAGTGAAATTTTACAAATAAACAATTTAAAAAGTTTTACAAGACATATAATCAACTACTAAATTGAATAAGAGAACATGGTTTTTTTAATTATTATTTAAAATTTCAAATGACATAATTGATTTGTATCTCATTATATTTTAATGATATTGAATCATTTATATTAGATGAATACTATTAGTATAAAAAGTGAAATAAAAGAAGCTGGGGGTTTATTTTATGAATCAATGTGCAAAAAAGTCAACAACTTAAGGTACAACATATAAAATAAATAACTTTATGACTAGAACTAGAAAACTCAACTTTCTTTTTATTTGATTGTAAGAATAGAAACAAAGTTTATATTTCGTTATAGTTAATCTTTGATTTTGCGAAAAAGAAAAAAAGAAGATAATAGTTATTAAGAGTGTTATTAATAATCTTACATGAAGTTTTTATACTTGTCTTTTGACAGATCATGCAATTTGAAGAACTCATCCTCAGAGAAAGTGTAAAAAAAATAAGCAACGAAAAATTTTTGAAGCACAGAAAGAATGCATTTCATCTTTTAGAAAAGATATTCTAGTTTTTCTTTTACTAAGAATTAAAAATATAATATCGTATAATTTGTATGTCTATATTTTTGTAACGTTATGCATATCATTCTTTATAGTTACTATGAAATTTAATATGCATATAATCAATTTGTATGTTTTCATATTATTTGTGTGTGTGTGTGTATATGCACATTTATTAATATAATTTGTGGTCATAATTAAGGTTTTAATAACTAGAACTGAAGGAAGCCTTGGAGTAATTGGTTAAGTTGTTGTCATGTGACCAGAATGTCATGGGTTTAAACCTTAGTAATATGATCCGGCAGAAATACAAGTCTAAGACTATGTACAATAGATCCTTGTGGTCGGGCCCTTCCCTGGAAGTGCACCTGGCTTGCCTATTTTTTTTAATAATAAGAATATTAATTAGCGAAGAAAAAATTTGGTTGCTGAAAAGAGGTATAATAACCAAATTTTTATTATCGTTAAAACTTTTTTAACGACCGGATTTAATCCGGTTGCTAAACTTTTAATGACAGAACTTTTAATGGCCGGTGACAATTAGATTTTTACCGATCGTTATTGACTAATAACGATCGAATTTATACTTTTAGCGATGAAATTTTCCCTCGTTAAAGACCTATTTTCTTGTAGTAAAAGTAGAATACTCTTTCTCTAATATAGAGGCGAAATCGAAATTTCATGTAATAGTCTGTATGGTCTTATTGTTGGTTATGGTCCTATTTCTGCATATGTATGTTTAGGATGATTATGAAATGTTTTTAAATGCTTCAGTTCATAATTTTAAAGTTTAATTATTCATGTAGTGTCTCTTGTCCTTTATTCTATTAATATGATTATGCATATTGCTACTGTATTATGTTTTTTCCTTGTGCATTGTATGCTTACATACGTAACACATTTCGATGTACTAACTCATGCTCTCTGCTTACAGATCTAACCATGTAGGGACGAACGACGACGCTCTTACTCATCATTATTGTGGCTAGACTTGGATTCTACATATTGAAGACTTGGTGAGTTCTCATGCTTCCAGGACAAACCTTTATTTTCTTGCTTTATGATACTATATTGAGATTTTTGCACTTTTTTTCTTATCTCGAGAGTAAACTAGCGGCATGTTTTAGCCCCGCCAAGATCTAGTTATGTAAGGCATGATTTGGACTATGTTGGTGCAATTTCCTTTGATGGGAAGATTTGATCCCATGCTTAGTTTGATTTTAAGACTATGTTTTTGCATGGTTGCTCATGTAATAACTTGTTTACCTTATGTATGCTTATGATATGAATCAGGGGCTTGGATGAGGCGCCTTCGTATTTCACATTCACAGTGTAATGGCTAGGACCTATGTTTGGATCGCGACAATAGAAAACTCATTAAGAGGGGAGTTAATCTCTTGCGAAAATTTATCATCATCAAAAATGAAAAAATTGTTAATTTGTATTATTGATGATTTGACAAAGAAAATATAGTATGAGACTTGATTCTATGAGAAAATGCAATTCGTGGTAATTAAAATTGATAGCTGAAAAAGTACACTGCACATAGCTGCTTTAGTGGGTGTACATAAGTTTACAGCATACCTGGCTTATGCCTAATAGGATGGCTCCAATGGTTGTGTCTATCCTATATTACGTCCTTTCCACAATGACACAACAGGCTTTTTGCACTCTATTTTTTTACAACTACATAGCAAAAACATCCTCTCAAGAAATATTCATTGAAGAACAAGAATGAAACCTAATAGAGTTACTATCATCTTAAGCTATTTTTAGTTTATATTTTTTTGCTCAATATTTGTAAATCTATCTTGTGTCATAAATAAGCTAGATGATTATTTGAGTCTTTTTCTTGAAGCATAGTTAGAGTTAGCTTTGTCGAGTTCTTACGGTGTAAATTTATCAGACTTGATTTTATTTAGTGGGCAATAACTCTAGTTATTGTTTAATAAGTCAAGTAGCTTAGTTTTTACAACAAGGGGAAGGGATTAAGGCATAATTCATTGATTGTAAGAGTTTGTAATAAAATCGTTGCTCTTTGAAGATAATGAAATTGAGTTAAAATTCTGTGAAACAGACCGTGATGTTTTCCTTCCTTGAACTAGGAAGTTTACACATAAATTCTTGTGTTGTTTATTTACTTATTATGTTATTACTTAACTAAGAAGTAGACCGGGTAAGGGTATATAATTATGTCAGAAATTAAGGTGAGTAGTTGCCAAATTCAGATATGTATGTAAAAAATTTGAAATCTTGTATATGACTTATTTCGCTATAATCAACTCTGAACGATCAAATGCTCGCACTTTTTGAAACTCAAATACAAAAATCTATTCAGCAAAAACAAGAAAAAAAATCTATTTTGCATGATTTCAATCAAAATTTATTCCTAAATAGTATTTTAGACTAAAATTAGTAGCTATAAATACATTTTTTGTGGTGAATCTACTAAAATATTTTATTCGTTAAAACAATATGGTATAATATGATACAACGCAATACAATATAATATGTTATATTATGAAACAATACGAACAAAGTGTAACAATTTTATTAGCCTCTTCATAGCAGTATTGCAAGATAATTCAGACTGTCTATGTGGTTATGTTCTTTCTGTTTGAACCGAATGAGTACATCGATATTACATTTGCCTTAACCCAGTTGCTTGGACTTGAACCCGAGAGATGCATCCCCAATATCTTCCTTATAACTCTCACAATTATTGATCTCAACAAAGTTAGTAGGTGTGTCAATACTCCATTTAAGTAGTTTGACATTTCTTAGCCCCCAAATAAAATTGGTTCGCTAGGTGAAAACATGTGCTATTAATCTTAGTTTTTCAAATTGATGTATGTTTAGTTGAGAGCAATTAATGTCAAATATCTTCTTGCTAAATAATTCACAAAATCATAGAATATTTAGAATTTCAAGAGGATGAGTGTATTATTACGAAAAAGTAAATCTAAGATATAAATTTGATCAATTTGACCTTTAGGTTCTTATCACTAAACCTATTATACTCTTTTAAATTTATATATATGAGAGAGAGAGAGAGAGCGCGAGCTATATTGCATGTCAAAGGTATTGATATCGGTCAAATCCGTTGATTGTACATTATAGTTCACCCAATATTAAAATTTTAATATACATATTTACATAAAAAATTTACAGTCCTAAAACATTAAAATTTTTTAATGTGATAGACTTGAAAATTTTGAAAGACTAGCAATAAAATAATATTAATTAATACTTTAAAACTACTATCAACAATTACTTGAAAGGAAAAAAAATAAGATAGATGTACAATTTAAACTTTTAACCTTATTTTAAAATGTGCATAATCATCATGGCATGATATGATAATTCAAATATAAATTAAAGAGCAAATCTGGTGCACTGCGAACCACAAGATGCATCAGTTCAAATATAAATTGATATATCTATATTTAAATACTTCTTATGAAATATAACAATTCTATAGAGAGGAAAGTATGAGATGAGAAGGTTCAGTAGTTTTTTGGTTGGCGCTTTACCATGCCATATATAATTGAGATTATCATTAATAGAGCCGTAAAAATGAATTTAGTCCATGGAATCGACCCAACTTTATCCGAATTGGGATAGGGTTGAGACATAGAACTAAGGCTTATAAGTCCTTGGCGCTTGAGGCTTGATTGAGGTTGGGTTGGGGTCGGCCTATGGGCCAGAATAATTATTTAATTTGAACTAAAATAACTAAAGTTATAAGTCGTAATTGTTTTTTAGTTTACAAGTTTGTTTTTTCAATTTTTCTTTACTTATTTATTTATAAAAAAATTATAATGTTCTTTAATCATAGGATGACTCGAATATGATCATTGTTTGTTATATTTAATATGAAAATCTTCCCATTTCTTGATATTATATATTTCATATATGAGATTATTGTAATTATAAACACCACTCACATGTATATAATGCATATTATGATTGTAATTATTATATTCTTTCATATAATTTTGTTAGGCATGTCAAAAAATTTAATATGCTGACGGAATTTCAAATTCAAATTTAGATTGAAAAGAAAATAAATTATTTTTTCAAAAAGAGAAGGGCTAGCCCGCTCCAACCCGTGACCCTACTAGGGTTGGGTTGGGACGGCCATTTCAAAGCTCTTTCAAATGAAGGGTCGGCCTATCCCAGCCCTCCAAATTCCTTAGCCCGCGAGGCTTGGGCTGGGTGGGGTGGACTGGGTTGGACTAGCCCGTTTTGACAGTTATAGTCATTAAGGGTATTAAAATGAGCCCAGATGTAGGTAACTCGTCGAAAATTTTATAGGTTGGGCTTAAGATAATTTTAATTGGGTTCAATTTGAATCCATTTAAGTCTTAACTCATTTTAAAAGAATTTTCAATCGAGCGCAATTTAATCTCCAATTTCAACCCGTTTAAGGCTCTTGCATTAATGTAATGTATGTTTTCTATCTACTTCACATTTTCTATCATCTTATCTATGTATTTGTAACTTTTTATGTTTATTTTTTGAATTGAAATTCAAGTTGTGGTTATAAAATATAAATAATAATAATTTAAAATTATTGAGATTGAGTGGGTCATGACCCAACCGAATTTTAGCCCAACTTGTTTGAGCGTAAAGTAAATTTGGACAGGTCATAACGCAACAAAATTCTATTTTAACTCATTTTAACATGGAGAACTTTCATAAATAGCCTAGGCTTGAAACTTAATATGGTCGAATAGCTATATTTTACATAATTACACAATATAACCTCGACTATGTGACCTGGAGAGGAGGAGAGAGGCAAGCGAGATTGAGAGAGGAAGGAGAGAGACGAACTATATGTGTATATTTGTCAAATTGTATGTGTATATGTGTCAAATATTTGTATGTGTAATTAATATATATATATATATATATTTGTATATCTGGCAAGCGAGATTGATAGAGGGAGGAAAGAGGCGAGCGAGATTGAGAGAGGGAGGAGAGAGGCGAGCGAGAGTGGAGAGAGGAAAATTGTATATGTATATCTATTGATTGACTATGTATATTTGTCAAAATAATTGGATATATGCAGCTGGTACACATTTGTAATTGTATATCTGCAAGAAATTGCAGAGAGAGAGGAAGAGAGGAGAGAGAAAATAGCAACAAAATCATAACTATAGCTATAAATTGTAATTTTTTCAAACTATAGTTGTATAACGTAAATACATATCATATGTTTGCTTAATTATTTTATTTTATTTTTTAATATTCTCAGTTTCAACTCAACTCGTCCTTTTGACACCCATAACTGTCACCATGATTGCTAATTTTTTTCTCCTGACACTCGATTATGTCTTTTCAATATACTAATTTATTTCCGAGGCGGTTATTTTAATTAAAAATGCCGCCATAATAGTATTTATATCATTTTTAATATTGTAATAGATGTTATTACTTTATTACAACTTTACACTATGTATTTTATTAATTTAATTTTAAAAAAATATTTTTTGGGGAGGCGGGGGGTGGAGGAGGGTCGTGGTAGGAATGAGATAAAAAATCAATTTGAAATTGGATAAAAGTTTTGAAAAATACTTTTCGGAATTTTTGGAAGGAAGTCATTTTCCTTAAATTTGAAAAAAAAATGAATTGATTTTTGATTTTTTTTTTCAAAAACATTTAAGCCAGACAAACATGAGAAAATTGAAAAATATTTTCTAAAAATACCAAAAACACCCCAAGTATCAACTGCAATATGGTTCAACTCTTATTAAAATAAAGTATATCTTACACAAATTGTGACGCTCAGTAATACCAAATATACTCCTAGAGGAGAGGTATGCGCATAACGCGTCTTCCCATACTCTGATGGAAAATTCGAGGCTGGCTTTGCAATAAACATGAAAAATTGAGTGGGGAAGTGGTCTCGGTTGATTTTTAGAGCAACCAGATCAAAAGATAATTTTTCAATGCGAAAACGAATTCCAGAATAAGTTGCACACCTGTTGCGGACAGACACTTAGATTTTGTCCGAGAATTTTCTACGGAATTAGAAACTTCTTCGGAGAATTTTCGACGAAAAAACTCGAAATTTGACGTTGTCTGCGTAGTCGACCCCATGCCTCGAGACAGACTTTTTTTGAATTTCGTGAGGGGCATTCTAGACCTTTCCAAACCCCTCCTAGACTTAAGACATGATCAAAATAGGTCATTTTAAGCATGATAAAAGTTTTAAACCCCATTCTAAGTCCTTGAAAAAGACTAGAGCTAAAGAGGAGAGAAGAGAAACGTAAAATTGAGGAGTCTGAGGTGAGTTCTTGAGGATTGATTGTCCAAAAACTTCATTCCAGGTATGTAAAGCTAAACTAAAGCATGAGATTGTTCTTCCATATGCACCATAGACGGTAATAGAAGAGTTGAGAGTTCATGAGCCCCCATACATGTTTCTTGAAATACTTTCTTGATTATTTTTTTGAAAATTACATCTATTACATGTATTTTCATATGTTGATGATCATCATAAATTTCTTTTCTTGATTTGAATACTTTTCATGAGATAATGTAAAAATCCTATATATGTTAAATTATGAAAGTACACATAATAAATCTAGGGATGAAGTCTAGAACCTTGGTTTGAGTATGTTGAGTGAAGTCTTGATGTGAGTTTGAGATTGAGTTACTTGAGCTTGATGATCCTGTGAGTCTTCGTAATTGAGTTCTTGAGTTCTGTCTAAATGACTTCTTCTAATTGATGATCTGAGTGATTTAGTTCTTAAATGAGAATTGAGTTAATTAAGATGGGTTAAAGTTCCTGAAAGCAATAGAGGACTTAGAGTTTGAGTTAATGAGATAACGAGAGTATGTACGAGGCTAATTTGAGATAATTCAGTTGAGATGAGGAGTCTTATGAGCATTGAGTATTGGGAGGAGTATCGAGCACCGAAATGAGTAAGAATAAGAGCAAGTTTAACTCGCACCCATAAACTGCATCGCCAAGCGTAGAAGTGGGTTAAGTTCCATTAGAGTCGGACAAGTTCTTATCTTGAGGGCTAAGTTTTGTTAGAGTCCTTGAGGGCTAAGTTCCGTTAGAGTTGAACAAGTTCTCATCCTATGGATTAAGTTCCATTAGAGTCAGACAGGTCCTCACCTTATTATCCTGAAACAGTAGGACTTAATATGTCAATTGTCCGAATCCCTTGTGGATTCTAGACGTTCGTTACATGGCAACTGCGGAATGGTTGTGGCAACATCAGCAGAATTTGTTGTACAATCACTGGCTCATAGGTGATTGTTGTTGGATAAGAGAAACTCCCAGAAAGTTTCCACCTTGAGTATTTCGAGTCAAGTTGAGTTGAGTTCCATTGAGTTGAATCTGAGTTAATTGATGAGATTTGATTGGTTGATGGGTCACTTGTCTACTCTTTATTCTTGCTTTATATAGACATATGGCATTCTGATTGAGTATTATGTTGAGTTGATGTTGTTCTATATTATTCTACCTGTTTCTATTTCATTCAGCTATTTTACATACCAGTACATTCCAAGTACTGATGTCCCCTTTTGGACTGCATCATTTTATGATGCAGAGGCAGATACTAGAGATCGTCAACAGGCGCACCAATAGGGATCTGAGCATTTCAACTGAGTTAGTGAGCCTCCTTTATTTCGGAGAATCATTTTTTTATTTTTATCTAGCTTGTTAGAGTTAGATTTAAGTTAGCTTTACTTTTGATTTGAGGTAGCCATAGGTCTGTCATTGACACCACTTGATAGTGATAGAAACTTTATAGACTAGAGTTGAATATTGATTTTAAGACTTAATGAGCTAGTTCCTTTCTACTAGCCCTATTATATAATTGCTATATTTATGAGACATTAGATGTGCCTACATATCTTCTTTAGTCTTTCGCTGAGTTTTCTGAGTTATATTGACTAAATGATGTGATGAGACCAAATGGTTCACTTGGAGATTTGCAATAGTCTCTGACTGTCAACCACGTCTAGGGTACCCTCCTATGGTGTGCCACAAGTTCTATTGTGTAAGGAGTAAATTTCAATTTGTCCTTACTCTTTTCAAATTTATCAAGAATCCCTTAAAAAAAGTCACTTGTTGATACATATTAATTGTAGTTACTCTCTCTTCCATAAATTAAGTTATTTAATGTCATTCACACTCTTTTCATAAAAAATCTAACAAATTTCTTTAAAAAAGGATAGATAAATTTTGAACCATTAATTAACCTAATTAATGCCAATAAACATATTTCTCATAAAAAAATCATTGGATTCCTTCAGAAAAACAAATTCAAATTTTGAATTCAATTTCATACACTTAATATGAAAATGTTCAATGTATCAGGCGACTCATATGCTTCCTTTATTCATCTTCTTCTTCGATTTTGTTGTTTCTATGTGTTACATATGGATTCTAATCCATCTTTTAGTTTAAGTATTCCTCAAGTTCTCTGATATCTCCGAAGCATGATATTAATTCAGCAAAGGTAGGATTTTATGAAAATAGATCCAAAATCAAGTTGCAAACTTTCTGATTTCCTGTATCAAATTTAATTATATACTTCTAATTTCCTTTCGAATTTTATTTGCGAGTTGCAAACTTCCAGATCAAGTTGAGGATGTTCCAAGTTGCAAATTGCATGTATCAATTTTCTTTCTAATTTCTTGCAAACTTTTAAATCAAGTTGAGGAAGTTGCAAGTTGTAAATTATGTGTACTAATTTCCTTTCTAATTAGTTGTATCAAGTTGTAAGTTGTAAATTTTTGAATTTTATTCTATCACATTCAACTTATATTTCTAATTTCCTTGTATTAAGTTTGATTCATCGTTTTAATTTTTTTTAAAATCAAGTTTCATTGTATCAAGTTGCAAACTTTCAAATTTTCTTGTATCAAGTTTGATTCATTATATCAAGTTTCTTTTTTTGGTATCAAGTTTCATTGTATCAAGTTGCAAGCTTTCAGATTTTCTTGTATCAAGTTCATCTTTATACTTTTAATTTTGTTATATCAAGTTTGATTCTATTTATTAAAATCTTTTTGAATCAAGTTTCATTGTTTTCTTGTATCAAGTTCAACTTCGTACTTTTAATTTTATTATATCAAGTATGATTCTTATTCAAATTCAAAAAAATCAAATTATACTCCCAAAATACTTGATACCAGCTAAATGATACGCTCAAAAAGTATAAAAGATTATTTGATACATATATTTTAAAAACATATAACTGGACATGTGAAAATTTATATATTGAGTCATAGGTTAATAATAAATTATATATGCTTTGACATTTGAAATTAACGTGCAACCAAACATTTGTAAGAAATGATGCTATATAAAAATGATGAAATTAGTGCGTTGATTTTTCTTAACATTTATTTTTGAAAACATATAAATGGTGATAAAAATAAACAATGACCAAAATTATCCTATTTGTGCAAATTATCCAAAATCAAGGAAAAAATAATTATAAATCAAATTTCATGAATGGAACTTTTAATTTATGTGTAATTTTAGTACAATTCAAAAAGGAATGTGAATTAAAGGGTTATGTATCTAATAATTGGGAAAAAAAAGAGAAGAAAATAGTAATTTTTGAATTTTTTTCAAATAGTAAGAATTTTTAGAAAATATGAAAAAATATGATGTGTATGCATGTAATTTTTCCTAAAATAAAAGCCCAAGCCCTTTTCCCGTAGCCTAAATCCCTAAACCCATCAAAGCCCCTTAAACCTCAACCTGCTCACAGCACTCAACTAGCCTACTCAAACTAAAGCCCAAGCCTTAAAACAAAATGAGAATTTAGTTGTAGGTTTGAGTATTTTATACAAATCTCATACTTTTTGAAGTTAATTTTAATTAGTATTAATTTTATCCAAAATTATCAAAAATTCCTTCTTTTTGACACAAAAAATAAAATCAATGATACATGTAAAAAGGTAGGAGCATTAACAGATTTTAATTACGATACATGGAGAAGTAGGGATTGTAATTTGTATCAATAAGTATTGCAATTTTGTATCATTTAAGAAATTTTTATAATTTTTTAAAAGAGTAAAGATTATGAAATTAATGTAAACATAAATTATGTATTTCTGTAATTTTTAGTATAATGAAATTTCCTTTCAATAGTGATCCATCAAAATTTAGTCAGCATATGCATGATTTAGGCATATTAATATATGATATACACGATCTCTTTATTTTTATACAAAATAATGC
The DNA here is from genome assembly GCA_011800125.2 of Solanum clarkiae. NCBI lineage: Eukaryota > Viridiplantae > Streptophyta > Magnoliopsida > Solanales > Solanaceae > Solanum > Solanum clarkiae. The sequence goes on from JAABOM020000001.1 coordinate 1,812,705, forward strand.
ACCTTTTCTATGTTTAACTAGCGAATACAATTATATTTAGAAAATGGCCAAATATGTAACTTCTCCGAATCCTTTCCATGTAACAATCTTGCCAGCTCCCTAGTCTACAAATCAAAGTCTAACTAAAAGCATTACATAATAACTTCCAACAACTAACGGGCTTTCGATATAGTTGTCCTCTTGGTAAAAAAAAATATATAGTTATGATATATTTTACACTCACTATATACATTATTTATACACCCTATCACCCCTCCATCATCATTGCATATATACAATAACATATTCAGTGAAATTTCATTGAATGGAGTCTGGAGAGAGTACAGTATATGCAGATTTTATTATTATCTTGTGAAAGTAGAAAGGTGCTTTTCAAAAAACTTTCGGCTCAAATGTATCAAAATCTAGTACAAGAAAAAGAAAACAATGAAAAAAATATAACAGTTAATAATAAAAGACTGTAGAGACTACAAGAAATAAACAACCATCATTAAGTATATAGTATGTGTTTATTATATGTTCCGTGGATTACCTATGCACTGAATATAAAATGATTATACATTTTATAGTAAAAGATAGGAATATAATTGAGATATTGCCTTGCCATTCACCACAAAATGTCTTGGTAATTTCCAAAAACAAATCAGCTTGACAGCTTGAAAAGTACTAAAATTATGTGAAGTTAAGCTGAAAACTGACTCTCCAGAGGTAGATTCTTTCTTGACAAAAAATTTGAGTTAATAGAACTCGTTACTGTGAAAGTCTATTATTGCTCCATTACTTTTTGCAAACATTTTTAAGGGATTGTTTGGTGTGATAGATAAAAAAAAAAATAATTTGGAGTTATATTTTAGAACTTTTTGATTTTTTGCTTGGTTACAGAATGTGGAATAACTTATCTCATGATTAATAATCACGATTGAGATAAGTTATTCTTACTTGTCAGTGGAATAGTAATACTGAAATAACTTATTTGACGATAAAAATATAACATGGCAAAAGTACCCTCTTTTATATATCACTTTTACGTCTATATATATTTAAATACTTTTTAATGTTATTTATAATGACATTCACTATTTGTTATTTTTATAATAATATAACTTTTCATTAAAAATTATACTGTATAATATAATTTTTATTTATAAATATATTATACATCAATTTTTTTTGACTAATTCTTATATTTATTTATATTTTAATTATCTTAAAATGTTCACCTTCCCCTGTTGAATTACATATTTTTAGTTTCTTTTAACACTTGAAAATTTGCATTTTATATATCAATTAAAATAAGATAACATTAATGTTTTATAATATAGGAGTGGTATGTACTTAAATAAAGTGACATCAACAATAAAATCTCTTTTATTTTTAATAAACTAGATGAAAGTTTTATTTTAACCTAAAAAAGATGAAAGTTTTGTATTTAAAAACATACGCCACAATCATGAGAATGCACATGCCACATAGTGAGGGTGCCACATACAAAAGTATTTAAGCCAAATTAGTTTAAAATTTTTATTCATAAGAACAAATAACTAAAGCTTGCAAAGAAAGTATAAAAAAATTAAATAAGGTGGAAAAATTTTTTTGTAAACAAATAACTTATTTTTAGAATTATGCATTGCATATTATTTTTGAATATGAAAAATAAAAAATCAATAAGAAATAATCTCAGCATATCTTAACCCATCATAACTATTCCAGCATACTTGGGATCATAATCTATATTTAAACCAAATGATCTCTTATGATGGGATAAAGTATGCACAGATTAGTTATGATAAGGTTATTTCTTGATTTTTTAGTTTGTTGTATTTAAAATAATATGTATTGCATAAATTTTTAAATAAGTATTTGTTTATCATAATACTCTTCACTTTATTTAGTTTTTTATAGTTTTTTTACAAGCTTTAATTATCGTTGTTAAAATAAAACTTTCATCTTATTAAGATTGAATATATTTGTGTGTTCCCACGATGGTATTATATATATTTAAAAATATAATTTTCATCTTATTTAATTTAAAAATAAAACTTTATCTTATTTAGTTTAAAAATAAAACTTCCATCCTATGTTTATTAAAGTAAAAGAGAATTTATTATTTGTATCATTTCATTTAAGTATATATCACTCTTAAATCATAAAATATTAAAGTCATTTTCATTTTAATTGATGTATAAAATACAAATTTTCAATCACTTAAAGAATATATAATTAAAAATACATATTTTAGTAGTAGAGAAATTAAAATATAACAAAAACTAAGAATACTCAAATAAATTCACAAAGAAAATTATATTTTTTAGCGTAATTTTTTAATAAAATAATATTATAAAAATGAATACTGAAAGTTGTTAATGTTATTATAGATGATACCAAAAATAATATAGATATATATATATATAAATGTGAAAATTGATGTATAAATAAAACTACAAAAATATATTTATCATTTTACCTATTTTATCCCGAAATAATTATTTTAAAATTACTATTCTATCCAAAATTTGTGAATAACTAATCCAATATTAATCTTGAAATAAATTATCCTAAATTTTATAAGCAAACAAGAAATAAAAAATTTCTCAAAATTTATCAAAAATTAAGACACTCTATTTTGTTTTGCTTGTAAAGGAAAATATTCTCTCTGTCAGTGTCAAGTTTATTTATTGTTGGACAAATTACACCAAGAGACACTTCACTTACAATAATTATCAAAAAAAAATTCTCGTTCTAGAGACATGTATAGCCAATGTATATTTGCATATCATAATGTATATTTAGTGTGTAACCAGGTATAAGTAATATACATTGTATAGTAATATATATTTTCTATAACTTTTGACAAACTATATTATATAGTCATGTATAGTTTCATTAATTTGGGGCTATTTTTTATATAAATAAAATATGAACTATTTTTAAAATAATTTTTTTACTTTTTTTTTTATGTATGTGTGTGTAATTTCCCCTTTATTGTTTGTTAATAATGATGACAAGCCCAATGGAATCCTACTTCTTTTTTCCTCCTTCAAAGAAAAAATTCTTTGGGCCATAATGACAAGCCCAATGGAATCCTACTACTTTTTTCCTCTCTCAAAGAAAAAAATATTTGGGCCATAATAGCCCAAATGTACATTCACATTATAAATGAGTTTTCTTTTTGATATTTATACTCTTCTTTATCAAATTTGAATTCTTTAATCAATTTATTTATTACTTTCTTCTTTTCTTTTTAATTACCATATTACGTTTTCTCAAAAAACAATTTTATTACAACAACAACAACAACATATCTAGTGGAATCCCACAAGTTGGGTCTGGGGAGGGTATAATGTACGCAGACCTTATCACTACCTCATAGAAGTAGAGAAACTATTTCCTGGAAACCCTCGTCTCAAAAGTCCATAAGCAAAATAAACTAGATATGACAAAAAAGAAAGGAAATAGAATAGAAAGGATGACTAATAACGAAACACACATAACAATATGTAACTATGATAAATTTAACACACATACGACTGATAATGACAACACATGATATAACACACTGTTATTCTACTATACCCCAAAGCCAGACATCCACCTAACCTTACCAACCAATTATCTTGCTACTCTAATTTGCAACCTCCACTCCTTTCTATCTAAGGTCATGTCCTTGGTGAGATCAAGTTTCACCATATCCTGTCTGATCACCTCCCCCAAAACTTTTTCGGTCTACCTCTACTCCTCCGTGTAGCTCCCAAAATCAACCTCTCGCACCTCCTAATAAGAGCATCAGTATTCTTTCTCTGCACATGTCCAAACCATCGCAGTCTCGCTTCTCTCATCTTATTAGCCACAGGGGTCACCTCTAGCTTCTCCCGAATGATCTCATTCCTAATCTTATCACTCCTGGTGCGACCACACATCCATCTCAACATTCTCATATCTGCGACATGCATATTCTTAATATGTGCATTTTTTAGTAGCCAACACTGTACGCCACACAGCAAAGATGAGCTAGCCACCATTCTGTAAAACTTACCTTTGAGTTTAGGTGGTATTTTCTTGTCACACAATACTCCCGAGGCAAACATCCATTTAGTCCATGCTGCCCCAATATGATGTGTGACATCATCGTCGATATCGCCAGTACTTTGGATGATGGACCCCAGATACTTAAAATTTTCCCTCTTGGGGATAGGTTGAGTGACAAGTCTCATATCAATGTCTGCTTCATGCCTTGCAACACTGAATTTGCACTTCAAGTATTCTATTTTGGTCTTTCTCAGTTTGAATCCTTTGGACTCCAAGGCATGTCTCTAAACTTTTAACCTATCATTAATTTTAGTCCGAGTCTCATCAATAAGATCTGTATACAATAATATACAATACTATATAATAATATACAACAATATACAACAACATACAACAACAATACAATATACAACAACAATAGTAACAAGATTCAACAACTAGAAATACCAGGCAAAATACAAACAACAACTTAAAGATAATAAAATTAAAGTACTAGGCAACAAAGAAACAACAAGCAACTGGAAGATAATAAAAACAATTTTACTAATTTTTAAAATTTATTCAATTTAATATTTTAAATTAAAAATTTAGAGATTAAAAAATAATTTTAAAAAGTATTATTGATTGCAACTTTTTCATATTAATAAGAAGAAAAGTACATCTTAAAATATTAGTCAAAGTTTATACAATTTTAATTATAAAGATGAAAAGTGTGGCAACTACAAAGAAATGGAAAGAGTAAAAGTTTTCCAATGCATAGGGAATGAACTAATTCTCATATTTCTATAAGAGGTCATTTAATAGAATGCATTAATAAATATAATGCTTACATTACTTAGGTGTATTAGTAATACCTTGTTTGATACACATTTAATGTTACGTATAACTAATGCTTGCATTAGCTTATGTGATGTCACCACCCCGAACCGATTGTGAGCGACACCTACACTACCTCTCTTGTGGGAGAACCAATGTCAAATCCAACTAAATAAAACTAGCACGAATTAAGCATTTTAAAACTAGATAAGCTAATCCTAAAAGAATGAGTCATTAGCTAATCCTAAAAGAATATTCCTAACCAAACAATTGATAGTTGATGTGATGAATTGAGTTGACAAATGTCCAGTGAGACTAACTGAATGAGTTAGCCATAGGATTAATGTCTTATGAACATGTTGAGTCTCGGAAGAAGTATTGAGAACTGAATTGAGTTAGGGTAAGTCCAGCTCAAACTCAGTAATTAAGTAACCAACGTAGGAGATGATTGAACAGTAAAATCAGATGTTTTCCTATTGCCCTAAAAAAAGGACTTGATGTTATTGATTGTGGATCCACTGATGAGATGTCTTTTACTCTGGCAAGGTATTGGATGGTTGTGATAACGACATCGCTTTGTTGATCATTACCAGCTCATTAATGATGGTTGTCAGTCAGAGAAACTCTCATATAGGTCTTGATATTACTCTATGTGGATCATATTAAATGGTATATGAGTTGTCATTGTCTAAACTATATTCTTACTTTAGACTCTTGACATTCTTATTAAGTTTCCTACTTTCTTAATTCGAGTTATTGAGTTGATGTTATTCTACCTTTACATGTTTCATTCTATCATTTTACATACTCATATATTTCATGTGTTGACGTCTACTTGAGTCTGTATCTTTTCATGATGTAGCGAAAGGTACTAGTGATCATCAACATGGGCCCTATTGAGGACCCATTTGCATTTAACTGATTGGTGAGTCCTCTCCTGCTTTCGGAGGATATCATGTTTCTCTTCTAGCTTTGAGTTTAACCTTTTTATTTTATTTTGAGGTAGCTATGAATCTGTCATTGGCACCATTCAGTTAGAAGATTAGAGGCTTCACAGTAGTCTTATGCAGTTGATTGATAGAATGGTTAGCCTTTGGCCTTTGATTATCGATTTGGTTATTACTTTTCATTAAGTATTCTTGATCATTGATGTCTTCCGCTATTAGATTGCAATTAATGTGATAAGGCCAAGTGGTTCGCTTGGAAGCTATCAATAGTTTTGAGTGTCAGCCACGCCTAGGGTACCCTTTTGGGGCGTGATACAGTCTATTCACACTCTCATAATACCATTTTTTTCTTAACAAACAAGACTATGCCACCCTACGATGAAGCACTAGAACAGATGAAACCCTTATGAAGGAGTTTTTGGATCTAAATCTAAGTTCTATTAACTTTGATGGAGTCATACGATAAGGATGGATAGAGATTACACGAGTGTCATACTCTAAATTAATGCATATATCTATAACACTTTAAGTAGGCATACCAAGCAAGTTTGCAGGAAAGACTTCCTTAAACTTAGATATTACAAGAATGGAATCAATAGAAGGGGACTCTGTCTTTGTATCTCAAACATGACTCAACTATATTAGACAACCCAACCCTACCATTTTTATAGCCTGAATATATGATATGAGTTTAACTGTCTTAGCTTGTAACCCCTTCCCATTCTAAACTTTCACTATTTGGGATCTCCAGAATTACAGTTTTAGCATTACAATTAAGCACTGCAAGATAGGGGACATATCATGCCTAAGATCACATTAAAATCGATCATGTCCGAAATTACCAAGTTAGCCCAAGCCTAAATTCCCATAAGAAAAAAAAAATAATATGATAGATATGAGTAACTACAACTGACTCTCTAGTTGTGGTGGAAACATAGAAAAGAGCATCAAGCATATCAAAAATCACATCAAAATCTAAGACAATATTTATCGATACATAAGAATAAGTAGAGCTTGAGTCAAACAAATAAGTAATCATCCGATCACATATAAGAATAGTACATGTGATCACTATATCAGATGCCTCAGACTTTTTCCTATCCAGAAAAGCATAAAACTAGGCTGATCATCCAGACAGGAAACTTCCTTGACTGTCTGCATTGCTCCCCTAGCTGCATTACCATTACTTCGACCACTACAATATCTTAAGTTTCATTCTTTCCCACCATGTAGAAGTTCTTTACTATTGTTAGCTCCACCTGCACGCACTACTACTCTAGCTTGTTATTGCATTGGATTAGTCATATAGGGGTGGGGATATTCAATTCTTTATATGTCATGGTTCTCTACAATTATAAAAACTGTGATCAAAAGAAGATCGTGTACCTGCTGTGGAAGATGCTCCCTCACCATCTTGAGTAATAGCCTGACATGAAGTTCTAAAGTAACATCTGGTGGAAGTAGATATGGTTCAATGAACTAGTCAAGCTACAATGGTTGACTTACCTGGCCCTCTGGATTAAGAACCTTGGAAATTACCTACACTCTTGAGATGCTTAGCTAAAGACTTGGCCTGCCCTACCTTTCTAACTCCCTCTACCTCTTTTACAAAATTTGTTACCTTATTAAAAATCTTACCTGCAGCAGTTAGATGAATAGATAAAACCTACAACTTAGAAGTCCAACCTTTGACAAATATCGAATTCTTTGTGCTGTCAAAATATAATATTTTTGATACTTAAAACTTGAAATTTTGTGTGTTTTCAATGGGATGTTAGTAGGTTTGATGTGTTTTTATGTCTATTTTGCAGGATTTCAAGGTTGGCATTATTTTTGGGTAAAGTGTGCAAAAGTTGCTGAAAGTGAAGTTCCACGAGACCCTTTACGGGTTGTATTGTATTCTACGAGTCATAAAGAGGGTTTCGTGTATAATTCTAGTGAAGGGTGAATTTCTGAAGTTAAATCTACGAACATGAAGAAGAGCCGTAGAAGACTTTACGAGCCATAGACTTTGCATCATGCCATGAGGATTAGAAGGTGGAGACTTGCTGAAAGTTCATTAGATGAAACCCCCTATGGGCTGTAAAATTTTATACGGGCCATACAGAGGTGTCATAGAAGACAATTTCAGAATTGAAGCAACAGTTCACGAAAGCCCGATCACGAGCTGTAAACTGTTATATAGCCTGTAGAGTACCTCGTAGAGCCTACAAACCCAGTTATCCTATTTCATTTTGATTTTGTATTTTAACCACTATAAATAGGTTTTTTAGATTATTTTTCATAGAGAACGAAAAGATAACAATAGAGAAGCATTAGATAGTATGAGAAACACTTGTAAAACTTTATTTCATCTTTCAATTCTAATCTTGTGATTCTCATTGAAGAGTTTGGATTTCTTTGCTTAATTCTCTTGTGTAAGTACTCAATTATGTTATTCAGATTCATAAGTCTTGCATCTACACTGTCATGAGTAGCTAAATCCATAACTAGTATTGTGGTGGAACAATGAAAAGCTAATAAATTAAAATCAGATAATTCATAACTCTTGAAAAGTGTTCATGCATGTATTAATTAATTCTCTTCGTATTGAATGCTTTCTAATAGTGGTCAACATTAGAACCTGACTAGTGTTATTGACTGCACTAAGGTAATAATGAATATGAAAAGAGATTAATCAACAAAATTCAATTCATGTTTTTCATCTAATCAACCAAACTGGGCCAAGGGGAGGTTGTACTGGGATAATAGGTAAGGGTTAGTAATGTCTCACTGCGGGGATGAACCAAATTATGTAGTGAAATTTGCCTCTCGCCTGGGACAAAAGATTTGGTAAACGTTACTTGTAGTTCTGCGTGCTACACATTGAAAAAGAATTAGATTATCTGGTAATACTGAGTTAAGGAGTCATGAGGAACACAATGCCCTAGTTATTCTTCATACTAGTTTAACACTTGTCTTAACTTAGAATTATTTTTCATAGTTATTATAACCCCCCTCCTTTTAGGGAGATGAGTTGGTTAATCAACCGATCTGCAATTGAATTCTTCTAAGTCTACCATATTCCCTGTGGGTTCAACCCTAACCATTGTTAGGTTATATATCTTGACAACGATCACTTTAGCCTAAAGAAAGAGGCATAACTTGGGCGACATTATCCTTTCATCTTCTATGGTCACTAATTTAGTAGCATATCTGGACAAGACATGGAACTTTTATCTCATAACTGGCCACTGTCATACCACTTTGCTCAAGTGCCATAAACCAGTCCTTCTTATGATCACTCAATGTCCGGGGCACATATTTTTTCAAAAATAAGGCAAGAAACTAAACTTAAGTAAATGGTGGCAAAACTAGTAATTGACACTTCACAAAGTCTCTCCACCACTTCTTAGTCTCACCTTAAAGCTGGAAAGTTATGAAGTCAATCCCCTATTTGTGCACAATATGTAACTTATGAAACTATTCATAATAATCTAGCAGTAAGTCATATACATCCTTACTCTTTGAACCTTGGAATACTAGAGCCTTCACCTTTAGAAACTTGAACAGCTACTTATGCTCAGTGCCAGTCATTACTGGGCCTAGAAGGGGATGAAAGAAAACATCATTATCTAAGAACCTTCCCATATTTGGGGATGGAGTTATGCTGGAGTGAGTAATTAAGCTTGAGCGATGAGCACTGTGGGAATGGTTCCAAAATCAATCAACTCACTCAAAAAAATCAGTAATTGCTATGCAATGGCTAAGTCCAAAGGGGGAAGTCTTGCAATTCTAGTATGTGCATCTTCTTCCATCTCAACTTCCATATTTTCCTCTACTTCAATCCATGGTACGGGAGGAGCCTCTCCTATAGACACATTCTTGGATTGCACCTCACCCCAATGGGGTCTACCTTTTCCTGGCCTCGTCCTATTCTCCTTCCTCTACCTCTGCCTCGACTTTTACTTTTCATTATTAGCTGCTCTACAAGCTTAGTTGCAGGAGCTATCATCTTGACACTGTTGTAATACAATGAATAGAAGAGTAAAAGAGGCTAGATAATAATTAAGATTATCAGATATCAATTGGGGTCAAGTTATAGTACGAAAAAAGAAGAGAAAGGAAATATAAAAGAAATTCCTAAAGTCTTGTATTCTCTCGAAAAAAAGCATAGAGATCTCCATACCGTTTCGCAAGACTCATTGGTACAATGAGATCGATAAACCTATGATTTGATACCAACTTTCTGATGATCCCGAGCTGTCGATTAGTGGCATCCACACTACTCCTTCAGTGGGAGAATCAATGCCAAGTCCAACTAAATAAAACTAGCATGAATTAAGCATTTTAAAGCTACAAAATAAGTTTATCTAATATAAATTCTCATAAACTCAAATAGAAATCTAAGTAATGCAAAAATAACTTTTCAGAAACTAAAAATCATTATATCAAAACTCTATCTAAGTGTTAAACAAAAGGGGATGCAACCTAGAAATTATAAATAAATATATATCTAAGTATCTGAGCTCGAGAGCAAATGGACTAAGGATAGTAGAATAATACATGGTAACCTGAATTGAGGTCTATCAATAATCTCCTGAAAATGTCCCGTAATCAATAAAAAAAATGAGCAAGTGCAGTATTAGTACACATAACAACAGTATATTGGTAGGATCACACAACTATTCCCATAAGCGAAATATAGACTAGTAACTTCAATGTAATAACCAAACACATATGACATACTAACAAACTACTGTTCATGCTTACATATCACTTTGCTGATTATTATTTTTAATAGAACAATTTCAATGATGACCCTCTTATGGAACCTACAACCAAACAAGTTGTATCAAAACATGATATCTGATTAAATTATATCTTAGAACATGACACTCAATGTAATAATGTGTCGGAACGCAACAGATCTCAGCTGGGGCCAGTGATTATTCGAATTCAAGGATGAACTAGCTCATTTTGATATTTCATGGATTTGTCTATCTTCTCTATCTATTTGTTTCCAAACTTAGATACTTTAATTATTTATTTTTCTATGATTTTTTGGGGATACATCCCTGTTATGTCGGACAATTAGATAGATTTATGATTGATTGACTTTTAGGTCCTAGGTGGTTGTTCTGCATTGCTTAGTCTATTTCTATTTGAGTATATGGGAGCTCAACTTGTTTTCTGTTTAAATCTGCTTTCATAATTTTTAAATACTTAAATTGTGTTAGATTGCTTGATTGGATTGTAGTGTTGATTCTCTTATCGCAGAGTTAGTGTGGGTGCCATTCATGATCCGTTCGGGATAGTGATATTTTAATTTATGGTTTAATATTTATATTTTAATATATTTAACTATAAATAAATTTGATAAAACGTGTAAGTGTAAAATTTTCATAGTTCTTGCAGTGTAGTTGTTTGATTTTAATACATAGAGAGCATATTTAAAATTGACTTATATTATAAAGTATTTAATGTATTAATTATTTATATACGAAGAATCTGAAATTAAACTTCAGAAATATATATTTTTTTATTCTAAAAAATTGCTTTACATAAATGAAACTTCATGAAAATATAAAATAATTAATTTTATTTTTTAGTTCCATTTTATAAGATAAATTTGATCCATTTGAATACTTAAAATGCACTCTCTCTATTCACTATTAGATGTCAAGTTTTGACTTACACACCAATTAAGAAAACAATGCTTAGTGTAATGAAATTACTATTTTATCCCCATTAATTGGTAGGAGTTTTATTAAAGACATAATTAAAATTTCAATGCATTTAGTACTATCAATACAATACTCCCTCTGTCTCATATTAATTGAATTTGTAAGGTAATAAATACATATTAAGAAAATCATTCAAAAATAAAATTTACATCATACTTTCCACTATTGTCCTTTGTGAAATCATAAATATGTAGTGTAATTTATCTCCTAGAAAATATAAAACTTCAATAAATGAAAGGGCAAATATGAAAAATATTTCAAACATTATTTTTAAACTTTGAACAATTTAACTATTTCAAACATTAAAAAAAATCTCAAAAATTCAATTAATTTGAGATGAAGATAGTAAAAAGTGCAAATATTTCTTGGTTTAATAAAATTTCTATTATATAGCGATAATTTATTTTCACCATTATTTTTTAAATTCGAAGAGACAACAATGACTCCACCTTAACTTTGTTTTCCAAAGAAAACGTTATTTATGATCTTTGCGATGCTTGTGGGGTCAATTTTTTATGGCAAGTTAGCATATCTCTTCTTTCAAAATAAAAGTAAAAATTGGTCTTCATTGTGATCCTACTTTGTCTCTGCTTTAAGCCTCAAAACGTACCATCAATCCTTTTGGGTCTTCAGAAAATAAATTGTACAATCGATCATTTGTCCTCTGCTTTAATGTTCTGTTCCATTTTTTTTGTTTTTACTTGTTTATTATACTTATTTTTAAAGTATTTAATGCTTTTTCTATTTTATTTTAGTTATCAAATATATTAAGAATAAGTATTGATTTAAATAAAAAATTATATTTTTCTAATTTGTTTTTGTTATTAATTTTTAAGACTGCATATATAAATTAAAAAATTTAATTATTTATAAACAATATGTTAGTCAAACAATATTTTTAATTAATAGGTATATTTTTAAAATGCACCTATTAGACAAATATAGAACGTGTTTAAAAAAAATTTCAATGGTTGACATTCTTGTGAGGTGCTATAGATTTGTACAGTTTATAGCACTCCAAATATCTTTTTCTCCTCCTCGTTTTTATTTCTTTCTTTATGGTATCATTTTAGCCTGCCAACATAAATACGGCCAAATAAGATGATACATGGATTCGATTGATTTAGACTTTTTAAATATTAAATTAAATGGCTCTTTAAACTGTCTGTGTTTATTTCAATTGTGAAATAGTAGTTAGTCAATGCAACTTTCGACGCTCATCATGGGTCATTCGGAAACAGTCGCGCTATGTTTTTAAACATAGAGGTCAGACTGCGTACATCCGACCCCCCTTACCTCACAATGGGCGGGAGCCTTTGAGGCATTGGGGTAATGTTGTTGTTGTTTGTTTTTGCAGATTTTGGAAGTGAGTATTTTCACATTTCTGAGATTGACAATGTTGAAGGTACCAACAACAATGAAAAAAGATTTCTTGAAGCTTTTTTAAGTGTTATTGGTTCTAAGGGCACTGAGGAATCTTTGGTAAGTAAATCAGATAATAATTTTTATTTTTTAAGGAAAAAAACATAAATCTCATCACTAGCTAGTTAGATTTTTTTTCATTTTCTTCATAGCATCCAAGATAGGTTACAACTCTTATTTATTTATTTATTTATTTATTTATTTATTTATTTATTTATTTATTTATTTATTTATTTATTGTCTTGTTATGAAAAGCACTAAGGTGACAATAGTAAGAGGAAATAAATAGTTTCTTGCGTTTTAGAACCTCTTTTTAATCACTTTTGTGGCCATAAGAGTTAGATGAGAGTTTAAGTTTTGCGAACCGATAATATAAAAGAAAATTACATAACCAAATTACTCAAAAGGTAGTTATCAATAGTTTTATTGATTACTTAAAATAAATAGTAAGTAACAATATGTTATAACAAGTTAGATTATATATACACATACACAAATAGTATATAAAAAAGATTCATTATTCTATTATGTATATAATTTTACTCTCTTTATAATAGGTGATTTATCACTATTTTTTGGCTTTGGGTATGATGGAATAAAGCAAAATGACTCTTTAAACTGTCTGTGTTTCTTTCAATTGTGACGTAGTAGTTAGTCAATGCAACTTTTGACGCTCATCATGGGTCATCCGGAAACAGTCGCGCTATGTTTTTAAACATAGGGGTCAGACTGCATACATCCGACCCCCCCTTACCCCGTAATGGGCGGGAGCCTTTGAGAGCATTGGGATAATGTTGTTGTTGTTGTTGTTATAATTAGTGATTTAATGTTAATTTCAGGCAAACTTAGCATGGTGGGAGCCCCCTCATGGAGGTTTCAAGCTTAAGCATCCATGGAAACTATACTTGAAGATTGGTGGCCTTGTTAGAAATTGTGCTTGCCATCTTCTAGCTCTTAGTAGCCACTTAAATTCTAAATCTCAGGTATATATACACACACACATAAACTCAAAGTATACGAAAAATTAATCGTATACGATAATATTCTAAAATAAATCTACCGATTTGATTTTGTAACTTTTTTTTATAAATAAAAGCTCGAATAATAATTAAAAGAAGTTCTTTCTTAAAAAAAAATTAGAAATTCTTATACAAACTTATAATTCTTAATAAAAAATTATAATATACCGTCTCAATTTATATGATATTTTATTGTCTTTCAAATTAACATATTATAGTTCTTATTATTCCATGTGGTTCATTTTGTAGGCCCCAAGTGAATTTGAAAGAAGAACAAAAGAATCATGCAAAAAAATGATCATGGAATGTAGCAATGCCTTGAAAGAAGTTGCCTTGTCTATTAAAACCATGACACAACCAATTTCTTCCTTAACCCACATACATAATGCAGAAAATGCCATTGATGACCTGAAACAAACACTAGGCACCTCAAAAACCTTCTTTCAACACGACGAATCATGTGTCATGAACTTTGTCCATGTCGCATCTGTCGTGTCTTTACTCATCGTTGTCACTAAATGTGTCAATGAGATCTCTGAGGCTGTTGAGGAGCTTTCACTCGAAGCGCATTTCAAGAAAAAGGAGGAGACACAGGAGAGGAGGAGAAGAGATTCATGTTCAACCAAAGAGGTGGTACAGGGGGAGAAGCCTCCACCATCCTGGTTGTTGATAATGCACCGTGGGAACGTGAATCCTGTTGTGGAGAGAGATGATATTGTTACAATCGACATAGATGACAACATAGAGAGCGGTAGTGGAGGAGGCAAACCAAGTGAATAATATTCCAATAAATGCAACAAAAGAGGAATCTCGTGTTATTTGGTGTAATGACAAATTATTGTCCGCTTTGTCCGCACACAGCCCAGGCGCACGGTTTTGTCCCATGGGGGGAAAGCCCCAAAAGGCGCCTCACATGTTAAGCTACCGATCCCTCACTAAATAGCCCAGGACTCCCCCTCTCTTTTCCGATGTGGGAGTTCTAGCAAGCCAGCAAGCCAGGCGTCTGCACACAGCCCAGACCCTGCGCACTACTGCACTCACCCCCCGTAGGGACTCAGCGTCCTCGCTGAGTTTAGCCCCCACCATCGTACTAGGCGAGAGTCGGCTCTGATACCATCTGTAACGACCCGGCACCAACACTGTGAAGTATTGTCCGCTTTGCCCGATCACAGCCCAGGCGCACGGTTTTGTCCCCTTGGGGGGAAAGCCCCAAAAGGAGATAAAACCGTGCGCCTGAGCTGTGTGCGGGCAAAACGGACAATTCTTCACAGTATTGATGCCGGGTTGTTACATTTGGACATAGGGAGTCACCTCAACAGAAATAGCAGAAGAGTCGAAAATGCCAAAAACTAAAGGAGAATTGATGAACTTAGTTGATATAAAACTTTATAATAACACTCAATTTTTTGAACCAGGTGAGAGAGTGGTAGTACTAGAGGAGGTGAATCAAGTGAATAGTCCACTAGCCACAAGAAAGGGAAGATCTATATAATAGTTATTGAGATACATGGAAGCACAACAGCAACAATAGTGAAAGAGGATATGAAAATCAAAAATAAAAAAAAGAGAATTGCCATATGCAAAGTTTTATAATAGCACTCAATTTTTCGAATGCGCATTAATGATCGTGACAGCAATAGCAGAAGAGATGAAGATGGAAGAGAAGAAAGGAGAATTTATGAACTTAGTTGATGCAAGTAATGATACCACTCGATTTTTTGAAGGAACATAAAAAATTACAAATAATTTTAAAACGAAATGTGAAGATTTAAAAGAGAAAATTAGTTAACAAAAAGAAATAACAGAATAGGATGTTTGTATGATATGATGAGTTTTAACTCCTAACTTTAATTTCCTCTAAATATTTTGTATAAGTATTACAAGCTACTTTTTTTTGTGTGTGCGCGCACATAAGTATTCCAATTTTGAATATGTACTAGACAACTCAACTCAACTTATCTCTGTTGTGTTAGTTGAATAATTCAACTTATAAAATGATCATCTAGAAAGAGTCTCAGGAGCAAAGGTACATATCGATCTAATACGATCAAGTGGAATAGCACAAGATCTGTCTTTTAGCTTATGTATAGATATTGTTTCATCCATAACTCCAAAATCTATGTGTCACATTAGGATTTCGTGTCCACGAGACACTATTAGAATAAGTTGAAGTATTTAATTGTTAGCTGAGACTAAGTTAAGTTATCCAGATTTGTACCCTCAAATTTAAGGTTCTTATTATTTGTCAGATGAGATCAAATTTGAACATATGTATTATAGCTTTTACAATTTGCAAATCTCATTGATTATTTTCTACAAAATTCGGATCACTTCCCTCGGAGGTTTCAAACATTTCAATGATATTTCTCGATTCAAGATTTTCAATTCAATAATATATTAAAAGATGATTGTTATAGAAATATTTGATTATATCAATTTATATCAGATATTTATATTAATCCAATAAATATATGGCACATATCTTCATAAATATGATATTTTACCATTAATCATTTATTGTTATTGGCCAAGTGGTTTACATAAGCACAAAGAAAGAGTAGTTAGTTAATGCTATCAACAGTCTTATTAGTTGGTAATTGAGTTAGAATACACTCTTTAAATTTTTTTAACCAGAAACCAAATGGTGTTTGTTGTGTTCAATTTATCTTATATGACAACTTGTGTGTTCTACAAAGTGAAATTATTCTTGTTGACATTAGTAGTATGTAGATAAGATATTTTTGTTATAAGGACAGTTTTTATTACTTCCCCATCCAATTTTATGTGGCGCAATTTCCTTTTTAGTCTGTCCAAAAAGAATGCTATCTTACTCTAATTGGAAATAATTTACCTTTAAATTCTCATTTTAACCTTAATGAAATGATTCTTAGCCACACAAATATCTAAGAATGATTTGAGACCACAAGTTTTAAAAGTCTACCTTTTTTTTTAAACATCGTGCCAACTCAAAGGGTGTCACATAAAATGGGACGGAGTGAGTAGTATTTTCTCCCTCCATCTTATTTTATGTGGCACTCTTCGACTTGACACGATGTTTAAGAAAAAAGAAAAACTTGTGAAATTTATAGTCGAAAACAATCTTTAGATATTTGCGTGCCAAGATTCAGTTCATTAAGGATCAAAATAAATTTTAAAGTTAAATTATTTTAAATTATAGTAAAGTGATATTTTTATGGGTCAGATTAAAAAGAAAAGGTACCACATAAAAAAAAGATAGACGGAGTATAATATATTGGCCTCCTATGGCAACTTATATGTTCTATACAAGGCAAAACTATGTCTTTTGGCATTATTATATTAATGTTAATCTCCATTTGACCAAGCTTTAAATAACTAAAATGTTATTTTTACTACTAGGTCTGCTATTTCTATAGTTGTGTCATTTTTCTAGAAAAATTCAATGGCAGACCTATATATTATAAAGAAGAATCAAACAAGTCAAATTCAATAATTTTTCTTTTCTAGTATCTCCCCCTTTTTAAATTTTATTGAGTTATTAAAGTAGATAAAATATCATTGTTATCATGATAATTTTTACGATGTCTCATTTTATGTGATATTTTTTTAGTTAGAAATATTTTAATTTTAAAGTTCACTTTTTACTCTTAATCAAATAATTTATAATTGCACAAATATCTATAGATTATTTTAAATCATAAATTTCAAAATAAATTCTTAAATATCATATTAAATTAAACATTGCTAAATAAGATGATACAAAGAGAGTAGTGCTAATAATATATTGGCCTCCTATGACAACTTGTGTGATGTACAAAGTAAAACTAATCTTTTTTTCTAGTATGTATTTAATGTTAATCTCCTTTTGGTCAAGCTTTAAATAATTAAAACTATGAGGTTTACCATTTTTGTGATTGTGTAGTTCTTTTGGAAAATTTAGTGGCAGAGATATATATACTATTCCCTTCGTTTTATATTAGATGGATATTTTACTAAAAGTATTTGTTTCATATTACTTAATCACTTATTAAATCAGAATAGAATTAATATTTTTCTCATTTTATCCCTATAATTAATACGACCATTGAAAGTTTAAACAATTTTTGAAGACCTAAAATTCTTTTTTTTCAAGCGACTAATTAATGTGAACAAGAGCAAAATAATAAAATTGGTCAATCTATTAATAATTTATTAATTATACTGTATAATTGAAAGTGTCCATCTAATATGGGATGGAGGAAGTACAAGGAAGGAATCAACAACAATAACATACTCAGTGAAATCCCACAAGTGGGGATCTAAGGAGGGTAAAGTGTACACTGACCTACCACTACCTCATGGAGATCGAGAGCTTATTTTTGAAAGACCCTCAGCCCATAAAAAAGAAGACTAAAACAAAGAGCAATGTTGTTTCTACAAGAAAAGAAATAGAGTAGCAAAATAACTAACGAGCCATTACAACATCACACAATTTATAATGACGCAACTAATTCTATGACAAACCTACTAACCTTCTATCATCACAAGGCAATACAACATCCTACCCCTACTATCAGGGGCGGAGCTACCTCTTTGTTAGGGTTATTCGGATCTTCGACGAAAAATATGTTATTTATATATGGTTAAAATAATTTTTTTATATGAATATAGTAGATGTCGAAACCCCTTCAATTAGTTCGTGTGTTTACTTTTTCAGATTTTGAACCCTCTTAGTGACAATTCTGGCTCCACTACTGCCTACTAGCCTATTAACCTTTTACCCTAATACACAACTTTTATTTCTTTCTATCAAAGGTCATGTCTTCAATGATATGAAGTTGCACTATGTGTTATCTAATCACCTCTCCCCAATATTTTTTTGGTCTACACCTACCGCTCCACGTAATCCCTAAATCTAACCTCTAACTGAAGTGTCAACACACCTCCTCTGCACATGTAAAAGTCATCTCAATCCTACTTCTCTCATCTTGTCTAGCACAGTACAAGAAAGGAATCGAGCAAGTTAAATTAAATGACTTTTCTTTTCTAGTACCTCCACCTTTTTTTTTGGTTTTATTCGACTATCAAAGTAAATAAAATATTGTTGTTATCAGTGCAATTTTTATTATTCTTTTTGTTCATCTTTACTTGTTTACTATACTATTTTGAGATCTCCAATATTATTTGTTCAATTCATAAAACTAATGACTAATTTATCATTTTGTGTCTATTTTACCCTTGTTCGTAAATAGTATTCATTTTCAATATTTAGATAGATGGTTTATATTTAATAAGCATGACTTGGTAAAATTACTTCTGTTATTTACTGTTTCTTAATTCATATGCTAAATTAATAACGGCCAACTATTGTTCAATAGAATAGTAATTATAAAGCCTACCTATGACAACTTGTGTATTCTACAGAGAGAAATTATCCATATTGACATTAGTATGTACTTAATGTTAATCTCCCCCTTGATCAAGTTTTTAAATAACTAAAATGAAATAAATGTCATATATATGTACTATAAGGTGTAAAATTTTTATGATTGTGTCATTAATTCTTCTTAAAAATTCATTGACTACAAGGAAGGAATCAAGCAAGTCAAATTCAAGACTTTTTCTTTTCTAATATCTACATCATCTTTTATTTTATTCCATTATTAAAGTAGATGAAATGAGGATAGATACATGTTCGATCGAAGCAATGGGCGCGATCAAGAATTAATGACTTCAAGCAAGTCAAATTCAATGACTTCTTTTTTATAGTATTTCTGCCCATTTTTTGGTCTTATTTGTCTGCTATAATATAGCGTAGATAAGGTATTATTGTTATCAAAACAGTTTTTACTAGTACTTCCTCCTATTACAACTTGTTAACTCTTTACTATATATATCACTTACATTGATAATAACATGAAATTTCAGTTAATTGTCATTTACTAATCTCATCTTACGGGATCGATCTTCTTTGATTGTACAAAAATATATGGAGCTCGGCATATGTAGAAGCACAGGAAAATGATTGTTTGCTGATATTGTTACTGGTATTTGATATTGGGTTATTCATAGCATTACTATACCTTCCTTATTTATTGTGGGTTTTCATGTTGAAGAGTTCCTACCAACATTTATGTTATAAAAGAGCACGAAAAAATATTTTTTTCCTTATTTGATCGAACTAAAAAGAAACTTCGAAATTGTTGAAACACAAACAAAAAAAATAAACATATAAAGTAATGGAGCCATCATAATATTTTTGAACTACTCCGAAATGCTTAGTCAATTCCAATTGTCTAATCAAAAACTTCTTTTTTCTTCCAACTTTTGATCTTCCAAGTGATTCCCTGTGTACCCTTCTTCCCCTAATTCTTCCCTTATACCAACGAATTATCTATAATAATTCATAAATTTAGATCGTTTAATTGTTCTCGAATAGCACCTGTACCGGTAGAAATTTCTCAATTGCGAAATGTATTGAAACCTTGGGTGGTAAAAAAGTAGAATCTTATATTTCCGGGATTGGTTGAACACAACATCCTTATGCCCCCATTTCACATGTTAGGCGCGATTGGTGTATTCAGCGACTCCCTATTTAGTGCTATGCATAGTTCCTTGATAACTTTTAGTTTGATTAAGGAAACCACAGAAAATGAATTTGCTAATATAAAAATACATAATTGAATGGTAAGCTTACAAGCATTGAATATTATCATCTAAATAAGTTAATGATCTATGATAAGTATTTGACCTCACATTAATCAGTTGCATTAAGGATGAAGATGTTTACATGAAAGGTGTAATGGATTATATGTGAGCACTATGAGTTTTTCGTAATGTCATTTGGATTAACCAATGCTCACTGGACATGTGAATAGGGTAACTAATTCATATATATTTGGACTGATATATTTGAGTTGAGGATCTTCAGCAAACAGCCTCGCTATCTCTACTTCGTAGAGATAAGATCTACGTACATTTTACCCTCGAGTTTGTGACCTGCTTTTAGGGCTGGTACATTTGAGTTGAGGATCTTCCGGAAACAACCTCTCTATCTCCATGAGGTAGAGATAAGATCTACATACATTTTACTCTCCCCAGTCTCCACTTGTGAAATTTCACTGGTTATGTTGTTTTTATTGTTGGACGAGTTTGTGATTATGTTCGTCCATAATATAAGTTATATTCGTCTCTACATTAATTACATATATTTTTAGTTTACAAAGACCCATGATTAACATGAAAAAATATTTGGCACATTGAATGATGGATCATAGTTCTACAAATTTTACACATCCTAGTAACTTTTCTTGCAGTTATATAACTGCATCACTAGCTACAAATCATCAAAAATGAAACCTGGAATACTAGGGCAGGGGTGGAGCTCGGGAGCACGAGGGGGTTCATCCGAATCCCTTTGCCAGAAAATTACACTAATAAGAACATCAAAATGACTTCTTATATGAAAATCCTGGTTTCACCACTAATCAGATCGGAGTTACAAGTATCCAGGTTATATCACACCTATGGAACATACTAATACTAACAATGATATACAAATATGTCATTAAGGTTTTATATCTACCAGCCATAAATTGGGTTTTGTACCTGGGGAGGTAAGAGATGGAGATCTTCAGAGTGCTGCTTGTCATAATCACGTGTTCCCGGTATGGCACCCGAACAATACCTCAGAAGCTCGTTCCCAGTGAGACAATAATGTGCAAACGCCAGACTGCCATCGATCATCCCTCCAAGGTCTGGCATGGAAACTGATTTTCCCATGCCCTTCCTACTTCTTCTCCTGTCTCCGCCTGTTTCACTAGTCAAAACCTTATCGAGGTCAGAATACTCCATGAATCTCTGAGTTGCAGCTTCCCACGAAAGCTTATATTGTTCCTCAGGAGTGAGAGGCTGAGGCTCACTAGACATTGCCTCTTTAACCTTCGCTACAAAGTCTTCAGATGTCTTATAACTCAAGCAGTTAGGAAATGCCCGGAAGAACTCATTAGATGGGTGATCTGCACAAACTACAAATTTTCCCATAGCGAGTGCCTCGGCTGTGGCTGTACAGAGTACATCACTGATACTAGGATTTATGAAGACTTTATAACTGCAAAACAAACATTTATCGGTGAGGAAAGGTGAACCATCTAAACTTCGAAGTTTTAAAGCAGCTTTATGATGTTACATATACCAGCATCTTCGCAGAAAAAATAGAAGAGGATCGATTTCATACCTATGAAGAGAATCATCTGCATGGTCTCTGCCTTTCATGAAGTTGACATTCAAATTTAACGTCCTAGCTGTTGTCTGCACATCATGAGCATCTTCCCCGTTGCCAAACACGTCCATATTAAAACCATCAAGGTCACTTTTGTGCTTCGCTAACAGGTCTATTAACTCCCTGTAACCCTTCGCCCAAACCATTTTTCCTAAAAAGTATGCACCTTTAGAGAAAACTTGCTGACCGCTTTGTCTTTCTGCAGCTATTTTTTCTCCAATTTTCAGAAATTTCGGATTTACTCCATGAACATTGCAGACCGCAGACCTGGGTAAATTCTGTGTAGCAGCAGAAAGGCGAAGCACCTAAACAAGAAAATTAGCATTTCCATCAGAACATTGATAAAATAATTACACATGATAAACACATTTCGAAGTGCTGATGTATCTTTTGGTCTGTAAAGAATTTAATCAACTACTTTTATGTAAAAATATTACCTTGTCACAATGTGCTCTAGTGACCCAATTATTTATGTGTTTAACAAGGAAGGCTTGAAGAGCCCCATTCTTCTCTCTTTTGATATACTCCAAATAATTTGTGTGAACAATACCAACAACATGGTTAAACTTATCAGTCCAACGTTTGCCATGGTGGTACCAATTTAGATGTTCTGGCTCCTCTAAGATTGCAATATCAGCATCCCTTGACGGGATAAACTGAGATGTATCTCCAGCTGGTATTATACTTCGCCTTTCCTTGGAGAACTGGAGAGGAAAACAGTGTCAAATAATCACAGCAATTCAGTAGCATCTTTTTGTTTAACTGAATAATATGCAATTAGTTCTCACGGAATACCTTTCCAGGATAAAACGAGATCTTGAAATCAGTCTTGAAACCGACTCTTTCCTCAAGCCAATTCCGAATGTAGAGCTCCTGCTCTTCTGGAGAACTAAATGTGAGATTGTTTGGATAAACTAGCTCTTGGTCAGATTTACATAGCCATGGAACCAAGAGTGTAACATTCTGCTTTTCAGACTTGGCCAAATAAGCCGCTCGGAAGAGAGGATTGACTGCTGTTCCTGTCATCCAAGGAAGGCTAGCAGTTGTGACTATGGCTACATGTCTTTTACCATCTGATACTTTCTGCTTGGTAGAATCACCCCAAAACCCACCTTCATAATGATGACCAGTACTCTGTAGTACACTGGCAATTCGTAAATCTAGTTCATCATTCATATTATCGCCTTCGATCAGGGAAGAATCTCCTTCAGGTAAAGCACGTAATAAAAGCTTGTTCCGCCGTTTGCTGCATAAACTCTCTACGATCTTATCGGAGATATCTATAGTGAAATTCAAAGACCCAGAGGAAATAGCATATGCTTTTAGTAGACGAAATATAATGAGGTCAAATTGTATCAAACCAAAATGGCTACAATCAACAAAATTCACATGGTCCAATTTAATAAAAGATGAATAAAATGAAGCAAATTACACAAAAACAAATCACAAGGAATCTCAAACAAGAATCATCAATAGCATCTAGATCAATGAGACCTCCAATATTCACATTTTGTTCTAGTGAAGCATGTCTAGTTCAACAAACCAAAAACCAGGCTGTCGTAAATTAATACAATTCTAGCAAATGTAAAGAGAAAATATTGCAAGTAGAACAATCCAGAGAAACACAAAGTCTGATTAAACCTACAAGTTGACAAAGGCCAAAAACTATTACCTCTTCTAATGCCAATTTGATCCAAAAAGGGGCTTGACTGTCTAACTAAATATGCTAACAACTCTGGCACATCCAGTGGGGGAACTCCCTGCACAGACAAAGATCATGTAAAGGAAACAGAATGGTCTTCGGTAATTCATTCTGACTAAATTTTTTGTTTTTTAAAGATGAGCATCATCATTGTTAAGTTCACCAATAGCTTAAACCTCAGCCAATTCCTAGTTAAACATTAATAAGTCCACTTTTCAAAGAAGATGTAAATCCAAAGACAGCTCCACTTAACATGTAGTTGCTACTCCAATTTATGCATGACCTGGCTATCATAATTTACAATAAAAGGTAATAATGGTCGGTTTATAAAGCTGTGCTTCCTTCTTCCTTTATCAAGTTTTTCACTTCAAACTTCCTGGGAAACTAGGAAGAGTAAGAAAGCAAGAGAAGTGAAATAGGAAATATGAGAACATGAAAGAAGAATCATTTCTCCTCTCTGAGTTTTCCTTGTCAAATTTCCAGCGTTCCATTGCTATATAAACCAAAAAATACAGGGACATGCTATCCTCACATCTTATGTTCCTAACTTCCCTTCCTTTCCTTAATTGACTAACCAAAGCATTATTTGCATGATATAGTTGTTGAAAAGTTTAAATACATCCAAAACCTTGCAATTAAAACTTCATGAAATGTTAAAGTAAGACACCAACCTTCATCTCTTCTGGTTCCTTGCAAATTGATTTCTGGAAAATCATTACATAAACACAAAAACAGCAGATTAATCATGTGAAATCAGATCAATTTATAATGTGAAAAGGAAAGCCATGATAAGAAGCAAGTCAGGTCAATTTTAATACAATGTCTGGATTTCCGAAAACTCTCTTTTAAAAAATCGACATAAAACTCTACATTACTAGTAGTTCTTTGGCTTCTAGAGTAAAAAACTTGTATAACTAGTACCTTTCATATTTTTCATTTTGTTTGGAACTGAACAATTCCTGGAAAATTATTGACTGCATAAAAATCTATATATTTTTACCATTCTTCATAGAGATAGAGAAGTTGTTTCCCCTAGACTCTAGGCTCAAATAAAGCATTTCCAAACAGTTTTAAAAAGGGAATACAGAAATGAGAGTATTAACAATCAGGGGCAGAGCCAGCTTATGGTCCCCTTCGATGAAAAATTATACTATTTATATATTGTTAAAATTATTTTTATGTAAATATATGTAGATGTCGAACCCCTTCAACTAATTCGGTTTTTTTTTTATGACAAGGTCAACCTATAGCCGCTACCCTTTGGGTAAAATCCTCGTTCTTATACAATAGCTCACAAATTACACAGGAGAGGTGCATTAGGCGACAAGCTCGACCCAAAAGGCAACCCCCTTGCTTTTGCTGGCAAGGAGTTTTGAACATGAGACTCCAACATGAAAGTCTCAAGCTCAAACTAGTGAGCTACCAAAGGATACCCCTTCAAACTAATTCATGTGTTTACTTCTTCAAATTTTGAACCCTTTGCTAAAAATCTTGGCTCCACCACAGACGACAACATCATACTAGTTCCACAAGTGGAGTTTGAGAATGTAGTGTGTACATAGTCTTACCCCTACCAAGGTAGAGAGGCAATTTCCGAGCAATGAGAGCATTACACAACATAAATACGAAAGAACACTGATGACAATGAAACAATGCAATAATCGAAGTGCAATCAGCTGATAACTGAAATAGAAGAACAAGAAACTACGAGCAAAAATGAACTCACCAAGCTCGATTTTACTTTCTCCATAAAGTCACTGTTCTTAATCCCTTCAAAAATCTCCACCGGCGACGATGAACTCGGGCTCTTGAGCTCTACTTCCAGCTCCTTTAACCTAGCACCAAAAGCCTTAATTGGCTCCCAATTCAATTCCCCCAATTTCCCCTCATCCTTAAACCTCTCTCTCCTCCATTTCCCAAATCTCTCATCTTCCGTTTCCGTCACAATTGCATTCTTAATAGCCGAAATATCAATTCTCAGTTTCCCTTTCGGACCCCAGTTAAATTCCGGCGACGAATAAACCCTACGTATTTCCGATAGTTTCGGACGGAGCTTCTTAACGAAGTCAATCTCTCCCGGAGCAGTCGCAGTATCAGTAGCCGTAATTCTCGGAACAATGAAGGGTGATTTCGAAGCTGAATTTATGAAGTTCTCGAGCTCCTTAGCTCGGTTTCTGATGAGTTGTAGATCCGCGTCGGCTGAAGAACGTACTTCTTCCCATCCTTTAGAAATCAACGAGAACGCTTTCTCCGCCGTAGAAGACGGCGACGCCAACGTCGATTTGGTTTCCGGCGGCTTGAAATTCATCTTCTTTTTTCTTTTTTCCTTAATTATTTTCTGGAACTGTGGACAAAGAAGAAGAAGAAGAAGAAGCTGAAGAATTAACGGTTACTGGGATGACACGTCGGATGCCACGTAGGATGACACGTCGGATGGATTTCGCATCGGCGAGATTCCCGGGAGATGACGTGGATGGATGGCATTCGATGACGTGGACTTGGCATTGTTAATGGGCCCAACTGTGAAATGGATTGGGCCTAGGTGGTGTGTGAACAGAATTTAACAACAATACGTGATTATGGATTGTGCGTTTGTTTGGTGAAATTATAGCGAGTGGATATTTGATAATGTTGATTGAACAGATTTTACTTGTGAAATTATAAGAGACCTGTTATTTGGCTATAGAAACGCCTATATAGGAGTTTAGTTGTAGATTTCAAATATTTTCATGTTGTTTGAATTCGAATGTGAAGTTGTAATCTATTATCATTTTTTTATAAAAAATATTCGGATTAAACATGTTTGGAAAAATCATGATAATAATGTTCCTCAAGAGGAACATCTTTTCGCGATTTGGCACTCCTTGAGCAATCATACGCGATGAAAGTTCCCACTTCGTAATAGGTTGTTCTAGAAGTAGAAACGAGTAGGCAAGTTTAGAATAATCATGATGATAACACATTTAGTGTTATTTTGTAAGTAAAATGTTTAAAGGATAGAGTTTATGAAAATATTATTCATATCTCATCATATAGGGAGATTACTTTTATTACATTCTCGACATAAATAACACATTCTCAACAAATTTTGAAAAAGAAAATACAAAAATATGAACAATAACAACAACAAAAAAAAATAATATGAAACGGGGAGTAATTCACAACATACAAAAAACCCAACAAAAATAATAATACAATAATGATACAGCTAAAACACACAAAAATACAGATGATAATCAAAATCAAAGAATAAAAAACTACAAAAATAATATTAATACAATCGAAAGAAAGAAGTTACAAGTGCTTCTATATCAAGTCCATCCTCAAAAAAAGCAAAAAATCAATAAACTATCAATTAACTTTCTACCTTTTAATCTATAATCTCAAAATCCTTCTATCTAAGATCATTACACCCGCTTAACTCAATATGCGTTCAATATTATGATTTAGTGAGAACATATATAAACTTTTTAAAAAAGCAAAATTTATTTACCCCCACCCCACCCCTACCACCTTGACATGTTTGCTTAATGATGAAGATAAGGTAAAAGGGTAATTTGGTCATTTCACTTGCTTCAAACTCCCTTGAAAACCGTGCCCGTAAAGCATAATAAAAAACACGAAGGATACGCGTCTCCATCAATCACACTAAAAAGGCAAAAGCGGTTGTTCCGATCAAATTTTTCATCCATTTTTAGCACAAAAGATTCATCATATCCTTCTGTTAATTCAAGAAAATCAAATGGGGCTGCTTTCTAATAGGTAATCTAATTTTTTCGCTTTTTTTCAAATTTTTTGGTGGATTTTTGAGGTGTTGTCTGATTTATATCTTTGTTTTTTGATCTTTTGTGATTTGGGTTTTTGTGAAATGATTGCAGAATTGATAAGAGCAGCCTCAAACCTGGAGATCATATTTACTCTTGGCGCACTGCTTATATTTATGCTCATCATGGTTAGAATCTATTATTTAAAAAAATTGAATTTTTCTGTTTTAATTTGATATATGAATGTTGATGTAGAAAATAAAAACTTGTTCTTTATTTTAAATAATGTTGATTTGAGTATATGAATTTTTTGGTTTAATATTAATACAACAACATCATACCGGTGGAATTCAGGGAGTCTGGGAGGTAAAATTTACGCGGACCTTACTACTACCTCATAGAGATAGAGAGACTGTTTCCGGAAGGCCCTCGTCAGAAAAATATCAATTCCCCAAACGCGGCAGTTTAATATTGATGTAGGAAAAGAAAAATTGTTCTTTATGGTAAATAATGTTGATTCTATATTTTAATTCTTAGTATATGTTGTGGAAATGAGATAACACATGGGGGTTTCCTGGATTTGTTGATAGGATTTCACTTTCAGGAAGATTGTGTTTTGTTTTTGAACTGTGTGTGTGAGTATTTAGACTTAAGTGCAACTAATTTGCTGTTGTTTCTATTTTTTTTTTTTTTTTACTGTAACTAATCTAAATTGATAAAACTTTGGGCAAATACCGAAACTTGGAATCCGTTCTTTCCATTTGGTGGAGCCTTAGTGGAAAGAGTTGTGTGGTACCTGTGTTACTGTTGGTGTGGGAGGTAGTAGGTACCTCGTGGAGTTAGTCGAGGTGTGCGTAAGTTGGCATGGACACCATGTTGAACAATTAGGAACAGAAATGCATATCTGAGTGAGCCATCTCTTTGTTCGAGTAATTCTTAGAGGTTACTTTTCTGGAATATGTGCTTAGTGATGGACCCCAGGGTTCTGTTGAATCTGAGAAGGGAAAAGGGGTGGTTTATAGAGTAAAGGTGCAGTATGGACTTCTTCGGAAGCATTACCTCATGGTTAAGCAACGGGTACACTTTTTGATGTAAACCTTTCAAAGTTCTGCAATTTTGTATGCTTCCATCGAAAGGTTGAATGGGTTGTTTCTACTTGGATTCATTATTAAGACCGGAGATGGAAAGATGAATTGGTTGTTGGAGTACTAGAAAGCCAGTATTCTTCAAGCAAGATATGCTAGTAAAAGTTGGCCAAGAGGAATAGGAAATTTTTTCGATTATAAATGAAGTGTTTATTGGATTAGCTGTCTCCACAACGATTTCATGTCTCTAGCAGCATTCTTGTACTAGTCTCTGATAAATGAAGCTCATGCTTAATTCCATCTCCATAGAACTGAGGATATATGATTTACTTATTTAGTTATTTTGATCGTCCATCTCCCGTGCTCCCAACTACTTCTTGAATTGGTTATAAATCGTAAAAATATAGATTAATAAATTTGTAATAGGGTTCTATGGTGGATGTTGGGGTTGGTTGGTGGGGAAGTGTTCAGACCACCTTCTTTGAGCCTGATTTAGTCATATAATTTTCTACGTTGAAATCTTCTTCAATGAATAGGTTTGATCTCTCTTTGCTGAACTGCCATAACATGTCTGTTTCGAGTTTATTGCCACAAATTCTCTCAAAAGCACTGCAGACAGCGTTTCCTGCAAATACACCACGATTTTAAAATCATGGTGTCTTGAGCCAACTTGCACACCTCGACTAATTCCACAAGGTACCTTGCGTTGTCCATCAAGGCTTGGACACATGAGAATAATTCACCTAGTGGTTTTGCCTCCATTTGGATTTGCCTTTGATACCTCATGGTTCTCAAGTCGCTTCATTGACCACTAGACCACACCCTTAGTTGTGTCCCTTGTCTATTCTTTCTCAGGCATAAACAATAGTGTATGGGTTGACATCTTGTATCTAAAATTGACAAATGTGTCCAAGATCTTGTTTGGCCTAGGTTTTAGACCTTGCTTCCTTGGTATAGCAATTTCATTAGCTTAGATGCTTTACTAACTCAAATAGACAAGTGTTCAATTTACAGTAGGCAAGGAAACGGGGCGTTGTGTTTCCACATGCAAAGCGGTTGATATGTCTTTTCAAAAATGCAGGACGCAGGGTAATCATGTAAGATTTTTAAGTTGTGTGCTATCCAAGTGTTTGCGCTTTGGCATGTTATTTTAATTTTGATCTTGCGTATGCCTGAATCACTTTGACCATCTAGTTTCTTGATTACCTTGATCTTACGATTTTATGTTGGTGGCAAATAAACTATGGAATACAAATATTATTTTCTAATCATATTGGATTTACCTATATAATAGGTGTCTATGTTGGAGACAATAAAGTCATTCACTTCACAAGACGTGGTCAAGAAGTAGGAACTGGGACTGTTTTGGATCATATCTTGGTAAGCTCAATTCCAACTCGATCAACTGTTCCTTGTGGCGTTTGCACCCCACCATCAGATGGTCATGGAGTAGTCATGTCATGTTTGGACTGCTTTCTTGCTGGAGGCATCCTCTATCGCTTTGAATATGCTGTGACTCCCGCTCTCTTCCTCGCAAAAGCACGTGGAGGAACATGCACTCTTGCAGTCTCAGATCCAGATGATATTGTAGTCCATCGAGCAAACTACCTTCTCACTAATGGCTTTGGATTGTACAATGTGTTCAAGAACAACTGTGAGGACTTTGCCATCTACTGTAAGACAGGACTGCTCGTGGTAGATCAGAGTACAATGGGACAAAGTGGACAAGCGGTGTCTATAATCGGTGGGCCACTTGCAGCTGTTATGTCAACACCACTACGTCTTGTAACCACCAATGTATACGGGATGGTAGCAACAGCTGTTGGGGTCTATTGTGCCAGTCGC
Organism: Solanum clarkiae; assembly: GCA_011800125.2. Taxonomy (NCBI): domain Eukaryota; kingdom Viridiplantae; phylum Streptophyta; class Magnoliopsida; order Solanales; family Solanaceae; genus Solanum; species Solanum clarkiae. Next base: position 1,843,296 of record JAABOM020000001.1, read on the forward strand.
TATGCAGCTGATATTGGCATGCGGAGGGATGTGATGAAGGTGTCTGCGGAAGATCTTACAACGAGGCTAACAACTGGCTTGTTGCAGGTTGTCGAACCGAGCCTTGCAGCTTTGCCACCTACTGTTAGCTAGTATTATTGTTTCTCGATATGTAATAATGCGCTATAGGATCAGAAAGTGAACGCTCTTTGTAATCCATTGGAGCCTCTTGCTATATGTTCTGAGGCTCTGTATCTGTTGGTCGTTATGTTGTGCTGTTGTGCCTCCAAAAGTAGTAGTTTTAATATGGCTATTGTGATTCTGAATTTGTGATATTTAGCTTCATTTCCCTTCATCTTTATTTAGGTAGGGTGTGTTTCTCTTTCAGTTTTGTAAATTTGCAATTTACCTTCTGAGATGAGAATTTTTCGAAAACATTCTCTCTATCTCTTATGAGGTAGTGGTAAGATCTGCGTTCATTTTACCCTCTCCAAATCTCACTAGTGGAATTTTATTGGTTATGTTGTTGTGTTATATACTTGTGTAATATGTAACTTGCAACATAGTTCAGAAAACAACAGCAGCAACAAACTCAACAAACTTATTGTAATTTAACAGATAGGGTCTAGACAAGGTAGAGTCTATATAAACCTTAATCCTGCAATCGAAAGTCCCTCGAAAATATGTTCCAATCAGATATTCTAAGATACTGGATGAGAAAATATAAATATCCACACTAATTAAAGGATAAGATACATAAGAATTTATATATTATTTTATACACGCAGAAGGTGAATGATTAAGAGAACATGAAATATAGCCAAAAGACAAGTCTAGTGTACTAAAACTCCTGCTATGTGTATGGTCCATGGAAAGACCCGACAACAAGGTTCTTATTGTATGCAGTCTTACCTTGTGTTTCCATCAGGTATGTTGTTTATGCTGGCAGAAGGTGAATTATTAAGAGAAAATATGGAATATCACCCAAGTAGCACAAAATATTTCTTCTTTTCCCAATCCAAATAACAAAAGTTATTAACAATAGAATATCTCAAGTAGTTCTTCACACCTACATAACTGTTCCTGATTTGCAATCTTCAGTAAATAACAAGTACATTACAATCTTAAGCCTTCATGTTCTGTCAAACATGCTACCAAAATTTTAAATATACAAGACAGACATTTAGGACAATGCATATCCAAGTCAAAACTGTATTCTTCAGCACCTTAGTGATAGCTCCTCTAAATAATATTCCTTCAACAACTTAGCGCCAAAGACATTTCATCGACTGCCTTTCTAAAGACAGTGAATAGCTTGTACTTTACCAGTGTGCAAAGCTTCACCAACCACTCAATTGCTTATGGATCTTTGAATTCTGCGAGGATTTCCCACCTTTGTCCTTGTATGTATTCCTCGAGGCAAAGTTTCTCTTCCCCCTACGGGCAGCTTGGATAGCCTTCCTCCTCTGCTTGCTTAGGCTCTTCTCTAGTTCAGCATCAGACTCAGAGTCAGACTCTCCCTCATCCTCAGGATCATGCTCGTCCCCAACTTGATGAGTATCATCATGCTCATCATCCCCAGCTTGATGATTAACGTCCTCCTGCAAGAGTAAATATCTATAGTGAATGTCAAGAGACGCGGGAATGGTTCTCTTTTTTCATCTGCATGAGAAATATAAGCCCATGACACAACTGCCAGAGAGAAGCAACAGAAAGTGGAGCATGCATCCTTAGCAACACCCTGTGTTCATGCAGGGTCCGAGGAAAGGCTGCACCCTAAGGGGTGTGATGTAGACAACCTATGCTAATACAAGCATAAGTGGGCGCTTCCACAGTTCAAACCACAGGACACACAGAGAGCCTTTCAATATTAGGGGAAAAAATTATTATTGCAAGCATTACCCTATTCTGTAGAGCGGTGGTAAAATATCCTACATTAATATGGTGACCCATAACTAGAGAGCAGGACAGCGAACGATACTGTGATAACTGATCAGAGGAAACTTGACACAACTGTTTCAGGAATATCTACAACAACAACAACAACAACATACCCAGTGAAATCCCACAAGTGGGGTCTGGGGAGGGTAGATTGTACGCAGACTTTGCCGCCACTTCATAGAAGTAGAGAGGCTGTTTCTGATTTATATAAACAGCTATAAGGGTAATGGCTAGTACCATGCTATAAAAAGTGATTAACTGCCAGTGAACTCTCATCATCAATCGACACATAATTATGATTGATCGAAACAAGTTTTCAGCAAAAGTTCAAACACACAGTAAAACTGTATAACTTCAACACCAGACAATCACAATGGTTTAGGAAAGTTTTCTGGAAACATTTTGTACTAGTTAGATTATATATCATAAGCTTGTAAAAGCAATTCCAAAAAGAGAATAAGATGTCTTCTCGCGTATGTGAAAAAATGTCAAATGGCTTAATTCTCTGCTTTTGCTTTACAATAAAGCTTTTTCAGCAAATCAACAAAAATTCCATTAACACATCAAAAATGTGTTAAAAGTATTTACAAAGATGGCTCAACAGCTATTATTTCTTCTTGTTCTTTTTTTTTTTTTTTGATTTATACAAGACTATTTGAGGATCTTCTTATGTTCCATATTTCTAGTGAAATGCATATAAAAGTTTTATGCTCCAAGTTTGATTTTATCGCACATTACTATGTTCAAGAAAGAATAGCATAGAGAATTAGGTCCCAAATCCCCTTATCAACCAAAAGAACCAGAAATATTCCATGTTATGACTTTAATTGGAGGTAACTACTAGTCTTTGTCTCTTATCTCTTTACTTCTTAGTGGACAAAGGGGAACTACCTTCTGCAAGTGCAAGGACTCGAACTGCTTGACGTTTATGTTACTAATATTTTCTTCATCACCAGTTCCTTCATCCTCCGAATCTGAACACTTTTCAAGTGCTCCCTCAGTCAACTGAAGACAAAGTAAACAACAACTATGAAGTCAAGTACAACAGGCGATTCAAATTCAAAATCGAAAGAGATCAAAAAGCTGCAATAAGTTCTTTTTCCAAATGGTATACTATATAAAAGAGAGTCAATGGTGCAATGTTTGACACAAAAAGAAAAACGTATTGAGATAATCATGTGCCAAGGGCAAGAACGAGTATCTTCACAGCATTGCAGCACATCCAACGAAACCAGTCTCCCAGGTTTTCAGAAAGGAAAAAATCAAAAGCCGGCAACTTCATGTCTTTCAGTAAGCTTTACCTCCTTCAAAGATAAGTGACCTAGCCCTAAAAGTTTTGGTTAAAAGAAGTGAAGTTGGGCGTCTGCATGGGGAAGTAGAATTAAAAAATCCCCATGTCTGCATAATAACCAACGATGGATGAACAACATGACATAAAAGGAAAAGAAAATGCTTATCCCCAACAAAACAAATTTGTACATCCCAATAAAATCAAGCTGCCAGCTTACAAGACGCGATAATCCTTCTACCATTCTATTTTGTTGCCTGTCTATTGTCATCATGGGACATCAGGCCATAAGTCTCTATAATTTAATCTACTTTTATGAAGTCGGCGACAATACGAGTTTTGCTGATGATCAATGTTTTTCACCCCATTCTCAGATGCTTATCCTATATTTCACCAGACTACAGTATAAACTTTTAACATCTTCTAGGCTTGTCCTAACTAAGACAGACCAAAAAATTGCATTCATCAGTCCGCATCGTGTGGAAACCTGTATGAATTCCTCATAATCCAACTTAGACAACTATCAGCAACAAATACCATTGCATTTGTCAGACAGTTGCAATATTCGAAATCTGACAGACAGCTTCAATGGGTCCCAAAAAAGTCATTGGATCTAAACATTGTTTTCTTCATTTGTTTCCCTTCTTAATGGAAGAAAGCTATATCCAGGAAGTTACTTCTTCTTTAAGGTTCACAATTTTAGTTGCAATTGAGCCGTTTGACTGTACCTTTTCAAGCTCGTCTTGATCCTTTCTCGTAAAACCGCTAGCAGCAAGTTCTTTGTCCAAGAAGCCGCTGTTCTTGTTTATTTCAGAAAACTGGGGCCGACCATCTTCATCTATCTCGACTGCCGCACCAACAGAATCATTTTCATTTTCATCAAATGACATATTGTACCTAAAGATAGATAAGAGAGATAAACTATGAGCTCACGTTTTAAAGGAAAATTTAGTGTCCCAAATTCATATGTCACAGCAAAATAGTTTGCAGGTTAAAAAGGTGAATTAAAGATGGGTCACAGAAATACATCATAAAGTGGAAGAAGACTTCACAGTAGTTTCTTGTTCAAACAGATAAGCTTCTCCAAATAAACAAAAATGAGTGATTCACTAACCGTTTTGCAAAGAACTTATAGATGCACTCCACATCACGATCAAAATACCTGAAATATACAAACTTGTATGAGGGACAACAATTTTCTAAGAGTGCAATCCATAGCACACAACACTTCAAATGAAGGGGCAAAACAAAAAAGGAAAACAGAATTCTGAAAGACTGTTTAGATGGAATAAAACGGGAACGTATCTTACATTTGGGCATTAGGATGAGAGACTGACACCATTTGCGGGAAATCAATCATGGTGACCTTTTCATCATCATCAATCTGTAATCCAATTAGTCACATAAGGAGAATCAGAAAACTGATGAACAGGTCTAATATAAGCCTATACAATGAAATTCAGAGGAATTGAAATGGGCAAAGAAATGAAAAATGAAACAACATATTCCAGTTGCACACTGTGCCGAACCAAGCTCACAAGAAACAAAAAATTATAACATTTAAACATAATGCTAGCTTTAAATAAATCAAAGGAGGGTTATAAAATACCATTATGTTAAATTCATTAAAGTCGCAGTGAATCAGCCCGTGTTCTGCCAAACGAACAACAGCACCAATGATTGTTTCAAAAACCACGTCTGGGTTTTGCAGCTCCTTAACCTGCACACTATTATGACCATTTTTATAAGTTTTACAGCCACTATATCTAGGAAGAAACCAAAAATACAACAATAATGAACACATAACTGAAGATCAAGAATATGTTTTATGTAAGGTTAAGTTCCTAAATAGCAATTGCTTTTACAGACTCAACATTATTCTCATAATGCTATTAAACAGGTATCCAAGTATACCATGTACGTTTTACAAGGAGTTGTTGCTATAAGAACAAAATAGATAAGCAAGGTTATAGAGTTTATGCAGGAGCGAGAATCCCTAAAAAGTATTTGGGAAGATTACTTAAAACTACCAACTTAGTTAAGGCCAAAGGTCAGTTTAGCCACATAATTTGATCATACAAAGGTACATGAAGTTAACAAGCTTAAAGAACAGAAAAACACAGAACACGATAGAGAAGTGGTATGAAGCAAGCTAAGGAGAATCCAATCACTACAATACAAAAGCCTCAACTACTGAAAAAGTTGTGGTTATAGATAACTTCAAATACCACAAAGACTATTCTTTTCAAGTTATGATCGTGATTAGGAATAAGTAATTTGTCTTGACTCTTTCATTCCTACTGCTAACATTCTAAAACTAGGCATAGACTAAAACATTGCATTATATACTGGTATGTAAATAACACCAAGTTCACAGGAGTTCAGCGAAATTAGGAAAATCTAGTTTTACAGATATCTCCATCAGTACTATAATTGTGCAGTACTTACAGTGGATAGCCTGGGACAAGTGACATAATCACACAATGTCGATTGCAATCCACAGCATGCGGAACAGGGAATCCATGTTCTTCTAGTGCCTGTTTACACAAGCGTTAAATAGAAAAAAAGAAAACCTCCAAATTCGAAGACGATAAGGTAAATTAGAGAACTGAACTTACCTTCATAAAAGCAAACTCTTTCAAGGCAGCAAGTCGTGATAAGTACAGCCAATTGTAGCTACTACGATGCCTCAAATAGTCACGCTTTGATTTGACTGCCCTAAAAGAAACCCTACCAAGTCTATGTAACTTCATTGCAAGAACTGTGCCATCTTCCTTAACAACCTCAAAAATATCTATGAAAAACGAATACACGGAAGTGTAAATTATAAAGTAACAAAAGCAATAGTTAAACACATGTATATTGATAAAAGATTACCAGACTCTTTTCCAACACCAATTTGACGACCCACTCCATTAAACATCCCGCGATTAACCAAAGTTTTTATCGCAAGGAAATCATAACCAAGGTATGTGAGTCGAAATCCGTCATCTATACAGCAACATTAACAAATCAAATACAGAATAAGAAGGTAGCCCCAATACTGCAATTTTTTAAGAAAACGGAAAAAAAAAAAAAGAAACAATCAAAACACTCACATTTAGAAGAGTCATGATGCACTAATTTGTGCTTTAGCAAATTCTTCAACACTTTATATGTGCCTCCATGCCTAAAAACAATTAAATCTAATTAAAGAAATATCACAAGAAAACAACACAACAGCTAATGTATTCTCAATTCAGAAAAATCTACTAACTTGAGGCGAGCAATACGATCAATGAGCTCAGAAGGTACAATTTCATGCTGAAAAAAAAAAAAAAAAAAGCACCATCATTAAAAATATACAAATAAATAAACTGAAAGTTATAGGGTTTGGAGGGGGTTACAGACATTGCGCATGCCCATCTCAACAGCAGTGAGGACCCTGAAATCATCTTTAGAAAGGTATCTCAAAACGTTAACATCCAACTTCATCTTTGCCTCTGTTGTTGTTGTTAATGGTTGCTGATAGCTTTATATAGAACCCCACCAAAGATTCTGTAATTTAGACAAAATGCAAGGAAGTTTAAGGATTATACTCAACTAAAAAAGAACTACTATACATATCACAATAGAACAGTAGTTTTAGGGCAGATGGAAACAAGAGAAGAGGTACCAATTACACTAGCTTACGGCTGCTAGCCTAGAAAACCAAAACATAAACTTTATAAGGGGTTGTTACTTGGACCATAATCTGAATAACTTATCCCACCTAAAGTTATATCAAGATTTTGGAATAAAAATAATAATATTGATTTTAGCTAACAAGTCCGACACTATCAAACATGGGATAAATTTAATCTCAAAATTTATATTAGGGTAACCAACTTAATCCCTTGAGCCAAAGCACTCCTAAACTATTTAGGTATTTGGTTGAAGAAAAATAACTTGGGGAAAAAGGGGTAAACTTCACGCAAGTTTGTCTTTGGTGTGACCACTAATTAAGAGTTCAAGCATAAATCACTCTTCTGATAGCCATAGTATTTGGGCCAATTTTCACACACCTCGACTGAGTCGACGAAAAATCCATCACCTCCCACCAGCAACCACCACAAGGCCAGGATGGATTGGAAGAAATCACAAATATCACCGAGCATTTTTATCTCAGCCTAAAAATGTTTATATTTTTACAAAAGAAAAACAAGATATTTGTAATGGGTCTACACAGAAATAGTTGATTCTTTGATTTTGTTCCTACTACATTCACAACTATTGCGAGCGGATTACCTAGTGCAGGTTACCTCTCCTATGTGATTTGAGAGCTATTGCATAGGAGGAGGTTTGACCCTGTGCGCACCCTTTTGGGTAGCGGCTGTGGGTTCTCCTTGTTATCAAATATATATACACACACACAACTATTACTGCTTCAAAAACAGAATGCTAACAATTGGATTTTCTTATAAATGCTTAACCAAACAACACCTTATGATATAACATACAAAAAGCTCATAAATTTACAAAAGAAAAACAAGATACTTGTAATAAATCAAAAACCCATTTCAAATAAAGCACAAAAATCATTGATTCTTTGATTTATATTCATGTTCTACACACAGTAACTATTGCCGCAAAACAAAATACTAACAACTGGGTTCTCTTATTAATGCTTAACAAAACAACCCCTTATCATATAACATAAAAAAAGTTCACAAATTTACAAAAGAAACACAAGACACTTGTAATGGGTCGAAACCCCATTTCAATAAAAGCACAAAAATCATTGATTCTTTGATTTTTGTTCATGTTCTATACACAATAACTATCACCCCCAACACAAAATGCTAACAATTGGGCTCTCTTATTAATGCTTAACCAAACACCCCCTTATCATATAACATACAAAAAGGTCACAAATTTAGAACAACAATATACCCAGTGAAATCCCACAAGTGGGTCAAAGAGGGTAAAATGTACGCAGAGCTTGCCACTACCGCATAGGCCATAAAAAGTTCACAAATTTACAAAATAAAAACAAGATACTTGTAATGGGTCGAAACCCCATTTCAAAAAAAGCAAAAAAGTCATTGATTCTTTGATTTTTGTTCATGTTCTATACACAACAACTATTGCTCCCACCAAAAACAGCTTACTAAACTTCAACAATAAGAGCTTAATCAATCGAATTAAAGGAGTACTTACTTATTAATTGAAGATTAATAAGGAAAGATTGAAACTTTATGAAGAAAAAACTGAGTCGCTGAAGACAATTACTCCAAAAAGTTTGAAGGCTTTGAGCTACTGAAGAGGGGAGAAAGAAAGAGTTCAAAACAAACCTAGCTGAATCCCTGAAAATATTTATTTAAAAAAAAAAGAAAAACTTATTATTTTTTTTATTTAATTTTTTGATTTTCTATTTAAAAAATAGATGAGTACTTCTATTTATTTTAGATGTGGTTCATTTATACTATATCAAAATTTTTATATTTATCAAATTATAAATTTGTTATAATTTTCTTTTTTTGAGAATTTAATGTGTGTGTGGAAAGGGGAGGGAGGTCTTTTGGAAATAGGCTCTCTATCTTCACGAATTAGTTGTAAGATATGTTTACATTATACCCTACAAGACCCCACGTAGTAGGATTTTAATGGGTTATCGTCGTAATCATTGTTGTTGATGCGTAAAAAAAATTTTTTTAAAATATTGATCAACAATAAACCACGAATATAAATTATTGCTCTCTTAAAATACTTGTTGAGAGAATGTTTAATAGAAAAATACTCATCAAAATAAACTGGTTTTGATGTTTCGATCAAATTGGCTATAAGTATAATAGTAAATTGTTGAATGAAACTTGCATAAAGTTTTCGTCTTATTTTTTATTTATTTTTTAAACTTATCATTAGATATTTATTTTGAAATTCGATTAATTTGAATTTGATACATAGGGCTTATTAAGGTAAGCGCTCCCCCTACCCCTATCAAGGATTTTTCTCAACTCAAAGGCTCAAATATTGAAATTTTTTATTAAGAAGTGAATGATCTAATTCGCTGCACAATATCTTTGATAATAAAAATT
>JAABOM020000001.1:1852659-1884372 GCA_011800125.2 Solanum clarkiae
CGCTGCACAATATCTTTGATAATAAAAATTGACATTAATTCAACAAATTTGTTATTTTAATTATATTACGCGAATAAGTAAATATATACTGATTAAGTAGTTAACATAGCTATAGTTTGAATTAGTTACAACTCGCGACAAACATCTAGTTGTAATTACATTTTGAGTTTTGTATAATCCGTGTTATTTATACGAACGTTATGCATGATTATACAAAAATTGCTCGCGAATCAAATTGTATAGCGAAATGTACAAATATTGTGAATTGTAAAACAAATTATACAAATATTATGCACGAATTTTTTAGGAAAATATACAAACGCTATACAAAAACTGTAAATTGCATAGCGAATTATACAAATGCATACAAATGTTGCGTGAATTATACAAACACTGTTATAACTATAATTACAAAATATAATTACCTAAATTATAATTATGAAGCATAATTAAGATATTTTTAATGGCTATATATGAAAATTCCTCTATTTGAATTCGCTCTATTTTCCCTATTTTAACCCAACAAAAGTGGGCACCAACTTGAGAGTGGAAGAGCCCAATGGGCTTAAACATCACTCACAAAACATATCTTGAAAAAATGAAACTTTTTAAGAGAAATTAATCTCTAGTCAATCGCTTAAACTAAAAATGGTGTGCATGTATATCTATAATAATAATATACATTTTATTTTTTTTAGAGAGGGTCTATTTTGATATACTGTGTCAAAATAGTTGCCCTTTTGATGCTAGACTCTTGTTATTATAGGTAAACTGTCGTTATAGAGAAAGTAAAATATAATTTATTTTTTTTAAAAAATCAAGTCATTATAATAAAATGTCAAGAATGGATGAACCAATGAAGTTCGACTATATAACTTAAAATACTTAGTTTTACAATCAAATATAACATTATTTTCCTAATTTGATTTATTAGATTTCACTGCTTATTTGCAAGCGAGTCGTCTAAGTTAAACTGTTAAACTGTGATTGAGTCATATAATAAAAGGTCATTTATGATCAAGTGTCTGCTTGGATTAGCTTATTTAAGTGTCTTTAAGAAGTTTTGAAGTATTTGGGTAAAATTGAAATGTTTATAAGCATTTATTTTTAAGGCAAAATAATAAAAATAAGCGAAAAGCTAATCCAAATGAGCTTGAACTTAACTCTTTTTTTAATTCATTATTCAAAGTCTGATATTTATTTTAAAATTGGACTAATTTAAATTCAAGTGGAGAAGTCTCACCTTTATAGATAACAAGTCCTTCGTAGCAAAGATGATCGACTTCATTCTCAAAATTCAAGCTCAAGAGCCGACCTTTAATGAAAAGTGAAAAGAATATTTATCACTCCATTACGATCATCAATGATAAACTACTGCTGAGAGAATTGAAAATGACATGAATATTTTATTTATTCATTAGATTTTTTTGTTTTTTCTCTCAGTAAAAAAATTATTGTAGCAGCTAACCAATAATTCATCATAACGTGGAGCAAAAGTATTGAATAATGTTGCAATTGGTCCAAATAATTTTTTCACAATTGTGTGGATAAGAATTTCTAATATTTCAGTAATGTATAGCTATTGGTTCAAACAAATCTTCCCCTTAATTTTTTTTTTTTTAGGTGGGGTTGGAAAATTTGAGGGTTTATTTATGGAATAAATAAATAATAGTACTCAATTCATTTATTTTACGTATCCACTATATAATAACAGCAATAATATATTCACTATAATTCCATAATTAAAATATAGAAAAAATAGAACATACATAGATCTTACTCTTATGATAGACTTTTTCTGATAGACGGTCATGTGTTAAGTGTTTTCTGTTAAACTTTCTTTTTCACATATTAATTGTGTCTTACGATTTTTTCTCTCTCTCTCTCTGAATAATAGATATTCATTGGCACGCAAAAGGGAATCAAATAAATTATCATTAAAGACGTAATTTATTTAGTAGATGTTGAACCTTATGGATTAATTTCTTTTGCATTATTTTTCACCTTTTGGTCCCTTTCATTAATCCAAATCACTTCCAACTTGCACCTAATGCACCATGTTTTAATATTCTAAATATTTTTTCTTACTTTTGTGTGGGCCCTCATATGTTAAAGTTAATTAAATTAAACTTTTCACTTATAATTAACCCGATTTAAATATGAATAATTATACGTGCTTTGAAAAGAAAAAACTTAATTATGAAGGAACGAGCATACACGAAAAAAGAGTTTAAAAAGAACGAATGAAACCTTAATAATCACATATACGGGCTCACGTTTCATCTAATAAGAATTAAACTACAAGATGATATCAATTTTGCAATTACAAGATGAAAGACATTAAAACTTTATGGTAATATTTATATTTTTAATTACCAATCAAAAAATAATTATTTGTGAATTTTACCCCTATGTTACAAAGGAATCTATTTCAAGATTAAAAAAAAAAATTAATTAGATTTAGCAGACATTGGCTTTTGCTTTTGTTATAAAAAATATTCCCACAATTCGACTCTAAAAGTTGACTAGATCCACTCTGTCTGTGTATAATCTCCTAAAGCAAGATACTAAATTTTTAATTAATTTTATTATATATTTATATTTTTATTACGAGAATTCATCATGAATTGATAAATTTTATGTGCATTATCAATTTATCCTAACCTTCCTCCTCCTCTTCTCGTATTTTGTATAATGAAGATATGAAATGAGCAAAGTGAAATTTTTCTGGTCGATTTCAAATTATTTGGCATGGAGGCATAGTTATTATTATTTTTCTATATTTTTATTAAAAAGTTCTTTCTCAGGTGAGATTAATTGTATTTTTTTCATTATTTATTTAAAAGAAGGGTTATTAATATTTTGGATTCCTCATTTTATTGTGATCATATCTGATTAAACATACTTGACTGTCAGTTAATTAAACCACGCATTTTTAATATTTTTTACTTGTGAATATTAACAAATCTATCGTGATTATTGAATGTTTTAATCTTGTTGCTCAAATTTCAAAAGGATTGAGTTTCAATTTTCACATGTATGTTGATTAAAATTAATGTATGTCAATTAATGGACTAAAACATGTTTGGTTAGTGTCAAAAGTTAGATTTATTTTTTCCTTGGGTTGGCTAATTAGTCTAATCTATCTTGTTGTCATCAAAAGAAATTTGTTTAATTATGTTTGAAATAAGAAAGTCTAGATCTACCAATGGAAAAAGATGACATAATAATTTGATAATCAAATTCTATATATTTCTAAAAATAAAAGATTGATGTTGATTGAAAAAATATTAATAACACATAAATTTTTATTCAAAAAATTTCTTAAATATTTGTTAGAGATTGATTCAGCAATAATATTTTCGACGATTTTTAAATTTATTTCTTCAATAATATTTTAATATAAATATTCATCAAAAACTTCACGATTTTTTTTTTAGAAAAAAGCTTTACACATCTAAAATTCAACTTTATATGGTTGTGTTATTGAATTACCAATAAATCCCACTTATATTTTCTTTGATAATTAGGGTTTAAATGAGATTAATAATACTAACCTTTAAATGGCATTTATGAAATTTGTAGCACTTAGCAGGGTATTTCCAACACCGACCTAATAGTTCCTAAACCAAACTTTAGATAAATTAGAAGATCTTTGTCAATCCAAGACTAATATTTTCTTTTTAATTAAATAATAATTAACATTAGTATATTTTTTTTTAATTAAGGCAAAACAAAAAGCTAATTATAAAAGTGCTATTATGGCCCCAACTTTTTGACCCATTTAGACTTAAGCCCCACACATATGGGACCTAATTTTGTCTCCACCTTTGTGGTTTGGCTTTCTTTGCAAGCCCCACCAAAAATAATGCCACACTTAAATAATTTTCTTTTTTTAAAATATTTTTTTATTTAAAACATATTGTGGTCGAACCTTTTTTGAATTTTGTGTATAGCAGGAGTTTCAGTGCATTAAAATAAATATAATAGGTCATTGTGGCCGGATCTTTCCCCTGATCCTACGTGTAGCGGGAATTTTAATGCATCAAACTATTTACAATAGGTCATTATGGTCGAGCTCTTCTTCGAATCCTGTGCATACAAGGAGCTTTAGTGCATCACACTATCTTTTTTAAAAAATATTTTTTTTTATGACGATGGTAACTTTGTTCGTGTAAATTTTCTTCCACCGCTGATTTTAAGTTTTGGTAAGAAATTAAAAGATGTTTGTGGAGACTTATTAGTTAGCGTAAACGTGTCAATTCATGATAAATTCTTATATACAATATATTTGTTTTGTTTGATTAAATGATGATGTGCATTAAACTTGAATAAAATTGTGATGAATTATATAGCGACCCTAACTTATTGTGGACTTAAGGCATAGGTATTGTTGTTATTTATAATTGTAATATTTGAGTTAATCTATGTGTATCACAATTATTTCATCGAGTATTTGTTATTTCCATCGCTGTAATATTAGATATTTCGATTTTACCGAGTTAAGACAACAAAAATAAATCATCAATTATTTTTATCTCAGTTAAAATTAAACTCAAAACTCTATAGTTATCCTCACTTTGTTGATTACTAAATCATACTGTTATAGGCTTCTTAATTATTAATAATTTTTATAAATCAAAACAAGATCAAGATTTCAAATAGATAAGGTAACAATGCCTATTATATTTTCTCTTGATTTCCACCCAATAGTGTTCAATATTTGTATTTAGGGGTTCGATTAATCAAGATTTATGCGGCATAAGATTCATTCAAAATTAGAAAAATATTCTCTATCATGATTTTTTTTTATATTAAAGACTCCACTTGATATTCTTAATTAAGATATAAAGATAGAAGAATCATATAACTACCCTACTAAAAAATAAATAAATAATTGTCCCATTATATTGGTATAATGTTCTATGAGGAGAATGATTAATCCAATATGTGCACAAGTCATCCATTGATTTTTAAAATTTTATTTTTTTTATATATTCATCTATTAAGCTCAATATTCAATGTATCAAAATGAAACCCCATGATTTTAAATTATATTTTCTTTGTTTATGTTTTCTTGGATTGGAATCCAAGACTTCATCAAATGTAAGAAACAACAACATAAATGTTATTATGTATACATTACTTTAAATTAATTAAAATGTAACTTTTTGTCCTTTTAGATAAGAAGAAATATATTATATTTTAATTCTCTTTAAAGTTATATCATTCTCAAATATAGAGTAGTAAATACATAATTAATAGATTCAATGAGTAATAGAATGATCTAGCATTTAGTAATTCATTAAATTTGTGAAAATTAATAATTATATAAAATGAAACCCATACATATTAATTAATTAAAAAATTAATATATTTAATCAAATAGTATAAGAACCAAAATAAGATTGTCAGTATTTTAAGGCATTACAAGTGTAAAATTTGTAACAAAGCTATCTTAAGATGAGATGTCTCACATCGGCAAACCACAAGAGAAATGTTGAATATATAAATAAACAGATCTTACCTACTAGTGACACATTTTAAAGTCGTGAGGACATAGACCCAAAACGGACAATATCACTAGCGGGATGGATCGTTACAAAATTTCCATTTAGAAAATAATGATTAGCCATTTTTTGATGCATTAAAGGCCTTAAATACACATTTATAGAAACATAGTTTCTTATCATTTGGGGCAAGTTTCTTTTAAGGAGAGAGTTTGCTTTTTTCAACACCCTTTTTTAATAATAATATAACAAATCTTCGATCTAAAACTTGTTATTTCGAATAAAGAATGAAAATTTGAATCTTATTTTCTAAGAATAAAATTACTAATATTAAATAATTTAAACAGCCTCCACATGGTTGGAAGTGGACTCTTAATGATTGATCACTCACTAGGGACAAGAATTATAATTTACCAAACTTATGGGCAAATTGATAAATTTTTAAGGAATGGAAAAATTATAAATCCAGTAAAGATTATCTTTTTTATATTCATAATTAAATCTAGAATTAAATTAATTTTTTTATGTACTTTTTCTTGTAACATTTAAAATGATACTTAATCGTCGAATATCAGTACACAAATATAACAATATCTCGTTGTAATAATTGTAAAATTTTTAAACAAATATTGTCACTCTACTAATAATGTAGGAATTTCAAAATTTATACTTAAAAATAAATATATAACCATTTAAACCTCATTGATACAATTTACATTCATGTGCAAGAATAATCATGCTTTTTTGTTAAGCATGCATTATATTATTAATATAATATATTGACTCTGCTACAAAGTATTTTATAAAAATACTTTTGTAAAATATTAATAGTTAGTCAAAAGTATGTTAAAACTAATATTGATTTGAACCTACTATAAAGTAAAACACACATATTGAGATGGGAGGAGTAATACTTATGAATTTTGATAGTATTAGACTAAAAACTTTTGAAATTCAATAATTTTAGTGGAATGATTCTTTTTCTTTTAATTTTTTTCTGTTTGATATTCATTATTCATTTCAAATCGTTGATTAATGTGAGTTTACATTACTTTTTATGTTTGAACTTGAAATTTCTGACGTTGTTTATTTTTTTCTAATAGTTTTTTGAAATAAATAATTTTTTGTCCAAAATAAAATAAAATTTCAAGCATAACTAACATAGTCCAAAAACTAGTTCAAAATCTTATAAGGATCTTGAAATTCCATTTGTTCTCTCATGTGGGACATTTCATTCATCACCTCTTCATGCACTGTTACTTACATTTTTCATTCAGAGTTTTACTGTTCTGTATGATATGTACATATTCACAAATCAGGAATATTTTCACCTCCCATATCTATACGATTTCTTGGGATAAACATCAAATCTGACTCTTATTATGTCAAATTAGATCTTAAATCGAATTCATAATTCAAAAACCAACTCAAAAACTTTTGAGTTTTGATAGTATTAGACTAAAAATTAATAAACCATTGAAATTCAATAATTCTAGTAGAATGATTCCATTTTTTATTTTTTCCATCTAATATTCGGTATTTGTTTTAAATCTTTGATTAACTTGCATTTTATATTATTTTTCATGTTCGAATTTGAAATTTCTGATATTGTTTATCTATAATAAATTTAAAATCATTCTTTTTTGTCCAAAATAAAATAAAATATCAAACTAGATTTCAAGTATAATTACCATAGCCCAAAAGCTAGTTGGAAGTTTTATAAGAATCTTGAAGATCCATTTGCTCTCTCATATGAGCTGTTTCATTCATCACCTTCTCATGCAATGCTACTTGTATTTTTTAATTAAAATTTTTACTATTCAGTGCAGTCTGTACACATTCATACATCAAGAATATTTTCACTTTTCACAATTATTAGATTTCTTAGGGGCAAACGTCGAATCTGACTCTGGTATAATATCAAATTAGGTCTTGAATCTAAATTCATAATTCAAAAACTAACTCAAAAAAAAAGCTCAAACCTTATAAGAAGTTGAGAATTTCATCCATCTCCAAATATCATTCTCACCATCTTGAATGTGACTTGATGAAATACATGAAGAAAAAGAAAAGGTACTCCAATTAAATACATACAAGTGTATGCTTATGTAAAAAGACCATAATACCCCTACCACCACTACTTTTCATGATAATACTATACAAAAAGAAATTCCAAAGACAAATTTTCCTTCTGAACAGACTTCATTATAATATAATGTAGCTTCTTGGATTAGTATTCCTCATGAAAAATCCATTCTTTATGGTCATCTCTTGTTACTAAAACTTCATTTATCTAAAAACTTTAAATTTTTTTTTTTTTTTTGGATTTCTCTGTAAAAACAACTGTGATTGTCAGCAAGAACAACACCATAGCAGTAACAAGTAAGAAGCATTGTGCTTTTTCTCACTCCAATTATCACTCTCTGTTTAGTGATCTGAACCCCATGTTTTCCACCTCTTTTTGTCTCAAGATTTGACATGGGGGGGTCTCTTCAAGAACCAACTCCATTAGGTGGCAAAGATTGTAGCTTTCTTGATTTCTTTATGCTGTTAGTGGGGTTTTGTTAAATGTTAATGCAAATGCCAAATGTTGCTTCTCTCTGGAGTATATATGGGGTGTTGTGTTCACCATATGTGGTTTGTTGTAGCTCTGTTTCTTGCTTTTGGTTCACTTGTTTTGAGTGTCACTGACCCTAATGACTTGGCTGTTATCAATGAGTTTAGAAAAGGGTTGGAAAATCCTGAGCTGTTGAAATGGCCTGAAAATGGTGGAGACCCTTGTGGTACTCCAGTTTGGCCACATATTGTGTGTAGTGGTAGTAGAATTCAGCAGATTCAAGTTATGGGGTTAGGGTTAAAAGGCCCATTACCTCAAAACTTGAATAAGTTGTCAAAGTTGACAAATTTGGGTTTGCAAAAGAATCATTTTAGTGGAAAGTTGCCATCTTTTAGTGGTTTATCTGAATTAAACTTTGCTTACTTGGATTTCAACAAGTTTGACACAATCCCATCTGATTTTTTTGATGGACTTGTGAACCTACAAGTTTTGGCTTTGGATGAAAATCCTCTAAATGCTACTAGTGGTTGGTCGTTGCCAAATGGGCTTCAAGATTCAGCTCAGTTGATCAATTTGACAATGATAAACTGCAATTTGGCTGGTTCTTTGCCTGAATTTCTTGGAACTATGTCTTCTTTAGAGGTTTTGTTGTTGTCTACAAATAGACTTTCAGGGCCTATTCCAGGTACTTTCGAGGGTGCAATGCTCAAAATGCTTTGGTTGAATGATCAGTCTGGTGATGGAATGAGTGGTCCAATAGATGTTGTTGCAACAATGGTGTCACTCACAAGTCTTTGGCTTCATGGGAATCAATTTTCAGGTAAAATCCCAGTAGAGATTGGTAATTTAACAAATTTGAAAGATCTCAATGTGAACACCAATGAACTTGTTGGATTAATCCCTGAAAGTTTAGCAAATATGCCATTAGACAATCTTGATTTGAATAATAATCATTTTATGGGACCAGTTCCTAAGTTCAAGGCTACTAATATTAGTTTTAAGTACAACTCTTTTTGTCAAACCAAACAAGGAGTAGCTTGTGTCCCTGAGGTTATGGCACTTTTAGAGTTTCTTGATGGGGTGAATTATCCTTCTAGGCTTGTTGAATCATGGTCTGGAAACAACTCTTGCAATGGACTTTGGTGGGGAATAAGCTGTGACAATAACCAAAAAGTTAGTGTTATAAACTTGCCTAAGTCTAATCTTTCCGGTACCTTGAGTCCTTCAATCGCGAAACTTGAATCCGTTACTCGCATTTTTCTTGGATCCAATAATCTCTCTGGTTTAGTTCCATCTAGTTGGACTAGTTTGAAATCTCTGTCTATTCTTGATTTGAGTAATAACAACATTTCCCCACCTCTGCCTAAGTTTACCACCCCTTTGAAACTTGTTCTAACTGGAAATCCAAAGCTGGCCTCTAGTCCTCCTGGAGCAATTCCTTCACCAAACAACAGCACAACTCCTGCAGTTTCGCCCTCTTCATCAATACCATCTTCACAATCCAACAGTTCTAGCTCTGTGATCTTTAAACCTGGTGAACAATCACCAGAAAGAAAGAACTCAAAGTCTAAGATAGCCATAGTTGTGGTTCCTATAGCTGGTTCTCTTCTTTTGGTTCTTCTTGCTATTCCATTGTACATTTATGTCTGTAAGAAGAGTAAAGATAAGCATCAAGCTCCAACTGCTCTTGTGGTTCATCCTAGAGATCCATCTGATTCTGATAATGTGGTCAAGATTGCGATTGCCAATCATACTAATGGCAGTCTTTCCACATTAAATGCAAGTGGTTCTGCTAGTGTACATAGTGGTGAATCCCATTTGGTTGAAGCTGGGAATTTGCTCATATCGGTTCAAGTACTTCGGAATGTGACTAAGAATTTTTCTCCAGAAAATGAACTTGGGCGTGGTGGTTTTGGTGTGGTTTATAAGGGAGAATTAGATGATGGGACACAAATAGCTGTCAAAAGAATGGAGGCTGGGATTGTTAGCAACAAAGCTTTGGATGAATTTCGATCTGAAATTGATGTTCTCTCAAAAGTTCGACATCGGCATTTAGTGTCTCTACTGGGATACTCAGTTGAAGGTAGTGAAAGAATTCTGGTTTATGAGTATATGCCACAAGGTGCACTAAGTAGACATCTTTTTCGCTGGAAAAACTTCAAGTTGGAGCCTCTCTCTTGGAAGAAAAGGCTTAATATTGCCTTAGATGTTGCTAGAGGTATGGAGTATCTACACTCATTGGCACATCAGAGCTTCATCCACAGAGATCTCAAATCCTCAAATATCTTGCTGGGTGATGATTTCCGTGCCAAAGTCTCCGACTTTGGACTCGTGAAACTTGCTCCTGATAAAGAGAAATCTGTGGCCACTAGGCTGGCTGGAACTTTTGGATATCTGGCACCTGAATATGCTGGTAAGCATTTTTTATAGTTTCCTCAACTCATTTCTGAAGTATAGCATTTGTTTTTGCATACGAATGTGCTGTTTTCTGAACTAACATGACATGCTGATTTGGTGCAGTTACGGGTAAAGTTACCACGAAAGTAGATGTCTTTAGCTTTGGTGTTGTGCTAATGGAGTTGTTAACTGGGATGATGGCACTTGATGAAGATAGGCCCGAGGAAAGCCAGTACTTGGTTGCATGGTTCTGGAACGCCAAATCCTCTAAAGAGAAGCTTATGGCAGCCGTTGATTCAGCTCTAGATGTAAAAGATGAGATAGCTGAGAGCATCTCCGCCTTAGCTGAACTTGCTGGTCATTGCACTGCAAGAGAACCTGCTCAACGACCTGATATGGGCCACGCTGTGAATGTGCTCTCCTCACTTGTTGAGAAATGGAAGCCTCTTGAGGATGATCCGGAGGACTACTGTGGTATCGACTACAGTCTTCCCCTCAATCAAATGGTCAAGGGCTGGCAAGAATCGGAAGGAAAAGATCTAAGTTATGTGGACCTCGAGAACAGTAAGGATAGTATCCCCACCAGACCAACTGGATTTGCAGATTCGTTTACATCAGCTGATGGTAGATAAAGGAGGTACTTCTAGTATATGTAGATACCAATTTTCTTTGTATTGTGTGAGATTTTGATCGTATTCTCCACGTGTTTTCCTTTATCCCCCCCCCCCCCCCTCAATGTGAATGTATTAGAAATTTAAACTATGTGTAGCCTCAGTTCCTTCTGTAGATATAGTATAGTGATGATGGAGAACTACATATCTGTTAAGCTCCTCGTTCAGTCAACATGTTCATCCTCTACTATATGGTGAGATTTAAGTGCATTTTGTCCAATAACTTTGCATATTTTCGTCGTTTCTAGATAATAATGGTTGAATTTGTTGCTTCTGACGTTGATATATGTTGCTTGAACTTTTCAAAAATAATGTCAAGTGTGTGATGGATCCTTCGGAAGCTATGTGTTTTGGGGTATCCAACATGGGTGCAACATCATTGTCGAAAAGTTCAAGCATAGTATTAGATTTTCTTGTTCTGTTGATCACATTTTAATTTAAAGGCTGAAATTTTAAGTTAGTATGTTCTTTGGCTTTGATCTTCTGGCACTTAAGACTCCGACTCCCTAAAAATATTGGTGCACCAGTCTCGGATCCTATAAAAATGCACTATCTTTAAAGGATCTGACAAAAGCAGATTGACATTTTTGAAGAATCCGAGCAACATAGTCCCTCAGTAAGTCCTCAAACGCCAATATAAAAGAATCAAAGTGTTATTATAAGGTATCCTTGAAGCGACAATATGGCTGTTTCTTTGCGACCTATAGGTCACGATTCAATTACCTTGGAGTAAGGATACAGTTGTCTCCATGCAATCTATAGGTCACAGTATGATCGCCTTGGAGCAATGATACAACTGTCTCCATATGATCTACAAGTCACAGAACGATTACCTTAGAATAGTAGTATAGTTGTGTCTGTGTGATCTATAGGTTAAAAGTTCGAATCGTGGAGTAAGAAAACATTTTAAGCTTGAATCTGCCCTTAAAAAAAGGCACAAAATTCCAATCAGAAACAGTTGACATTGTCAAAATCTAGCTGAACAGAAGAATTATCATTTTCAAGTATCAAAAAATGGTCTTTAGACTAACCAACAAATGAGATTACTTGATTGACATGGAGTTAAGACTATAATTGGTCTACTATTATAATTAGCATAATTAATGGGGATTTAGATTTTATTACTAATCAAAATCATGCATGATTTGGTCCACATATTTGGTGCTAGTCCTTGTCACTCTTCATTGATTTCCTAACCAAAATATCAACTAAAAACTCACAATCTTGTGACTCTCCTATCCTTCTTTTTTTAAAAAAAAAAAAACAAAATCATTTGATAGTTGGTGGTATCTATTTTGATATGTTTTGATTAATTTGAATTTGTATTATATAAGATTTTGAATAAAACGTTTTGCAAATAAATTTTTTCCAATTTGATATCTTAGTTCAAGACTTTTGACTCAGGACGTGAAGGAATTCTATCTATCCAATCACATCCTTTGCGGTGGCTCTACTAGTTACTTGTGATATGATTATGCATGATATTGACTAAATTTGGACGTAAACTTCAATTTATAAATATCATTTGCAGAACAACTTTACATATAAAATAAGTGAAAATTTTCTAAACACTTAAATTGCATTTATCAAATGCGATTTATAGGTAAAAGTATGACCACGACTAAATTATTTTGTACTTAGAATTTCATATCTGAATTATCGAGAATGAAAATTTTCTATGTAAACTATCACCCTATAATTAGTAAAACACGCCTCAACTAATTTGTGATGGTGTGTGCACTCTCTCTTTTTTATTTAAAAATTCTGTCGCATGGCACACCTCGTGGAAAAATAATTTCAGCATGACAAATTTAAATAATTAATATTAAGTTAAAAGTTATGGTTAAAGCTTAAAACTATCACCGTATAAATTAACCTATTTCAATTTTAACATTCATCATCTTTTTCTCCATATTTTTAGCCATGGTTTTGTCTTTATCATGAAATTCATATCTTTGGCTTAAAAGGGGAGAGTTTAGAATTTTAAATAAATTAATTTAAAATATATTAAAAAATATTTTTTCGACTAATAAAACTGTTATAAATAATAGATGGATAGAAATTTTATGGACAAATGCACCTAAACGCATATTCACATAAATATTTGATCCAGTTAATGTTTAGGTGTGTTTCACTAACCATTGAGTGATAGCTCGGATATGAAAATCAAGTATAGTTTAAGTGCGTTTTTGACTTTTAACTCTTTGTTTTTTTTTATTTCAATTTTTTTTTTATTTATCTAAAAGACGATTCAAGGCAGGTGTTCTGATAAGGTGCTCAATTAACCTATTAATCTTTTTAGAGGTATTTTAGACTTTAAATTAATTCAAATAAATGTAATTTATAAATGATATTACAACAATGACGTATACTTTTTGCATGTAAATCGCATTCAACAAATATGATTTATGGATAAAAATTTAATAACACTTAAATTATTTTGTATTTTGAATTTCTTATCTGAACTATCGAGAATAAAAATTTTCTGCATAAACTATTACAACATGATAATTAGCAAAACACACAATTCAATTAATTTGTGATGACGTGTGTATACTCTTTCTTTTATCATATTGAAGTTATTAGCTTTATTCTTTCTTTATTTAAAGTAATTAACAATCCTTATCTTAAACTTTTGAATAAATTTATTTCAATATGTTGTATTATAAAAAACTAAAAAAACACCTTTAAAATTTTTTAAAAATATAATAAAAATAAAATAGTAAATTGTCAGTATCAATCATTAATTTCTTTCTTAATATATGCCAAATTAAAATTTAAGAATTTTATCAAAATTTATATTATATCAAGTGAAACAAAAATTCAAAATAGTACTAATATAATTTTGAGTCTTTTTTAAAAAAAAATAAAAATAAAATGGCACCTTTGTAATTATTGAGCTTTCTTCTTTCTTCTTCCTTCCATGTCCCTTTACTCCTGCTAAAACCCTGCGTTTTAGCTGATAAACCCTAACTCAAATTCCTAAAAGAATAAATTAAAAAAAATTCCGCCATTAACAATGGTGAAGAATAAATCTCAATCCAAGAAGCAGCAAAAGCGTGGTGTTGATTTTAAAGTAATTTATTTATTTTTCAAATTTTGAAATTGTTTACAAAATCGAGTCCTGAAACTGGGAATTTTTTTTTGCAGAAAATAAGAAGGAAGATTGGAAGAAAATTGCCTCCAGCTCAGAATGCCACCAATACTGAAATCAAATCCAAAGGTTAAAATAAATGCTGTTTTTCTTTTCTATATTTTGCTTAATTCATTGTTTAGCTGTATTTTGCCTATGTATTGTTTATATTGCTGCAATAGGTTAAAAGAGTGGTAAATTGGACAACCCCTTTTTCTGCAATTGTCTGTTTGGATAGTCTCATATCTAGTATCTTTTGTTTTGGGGCCTGATATTTTTGAGCTGAGGGTCTTCCGGAGACCGTCTCTCTATCTCTATGAGGCAGAGATAAGGTCTGCGTACATTTTACACTCACCAGACCCCAGTTGTGGGATTCCACGGGGTATTGTGTTGCTTTATCTGTTTGGATAGTCTCATCCATTTCTTTTTGGGTGTTAAAGTTAGTGGTTTTAACCAGTTTAGGTTCCATTAGTAAAGTAAATTTTGGTCAAATTGTTCTCTTTTCCTGATTATTGATCTTCAGGAATGCACCAGAAAAGGTAGAACCTTTATCGATATACTTCTTATGTTTTATCGGTATTGACTAGGACAAAAATAAAGAATTGGGTCGAACTCTTCTTTGGCGTCAAGGTGGTAGCTTTGAATAGTCATCTGACTTCTGGGAAAGAGTAGAAGAATGAGACATTCTGGGACATGCCATTGTATTCTATTCCACCTCTTAGAAAGAAAAGAAACTTGAATAAAAATGCTTAATAGCATGACGATATATTTATACAATACTTTCTACCCCGAGCATACATAATTGAACTGTAGACAGTCGAGAGGTCTGGCGCTTCTTCGGCTTTCTCTGCTGCTACTGGCTGCTGGTCCATTTGTTAAATACAGTTCAGCAGCTACTAATACACAAACCAGAAACAAATGTTACTTTTATCAGATAAAGTACAAATTTTTACAGAAGCAACAAAGTATTGCAATTTTTTTTTCAAATAAAATAAAATAAAAAAGATCTTTAGAGCAAAGCATAATGCCCTCCTTCTCTTTTAATTTCTTCCCCAAAAGTATAACACCCTTATCTGTGGTGAGCAGAATTGACTGATTAAAATACTTTATTGATGACTTAATTGCAGCAATTATTCTACCTGAGCAAAGTATAGCCTCAGAGAAGGCTGGTTTAGCTGTGAGCAAGAAAGGTTTAACCTTGAAAGAGCTTCTTCAGCAAACAAGTCATCACAATGCTAAAGTTCGTAAAGGTACAAACTTGTTAAGATTATTTCTTGTTGGGGACATCAATCTGAATTTCATGCAGTTTGTTACATAGAAAAGTGCAAAAAAAGAACTGTTACACTTCACCTTTCTGATTTTTTACTTTGTGTTTCGAGAGAGAGAGAGAGAGAGAGAGAGAGAGAGAGAGAGAGAGAAGAACAAAGCACTCAATTGAGATTTACATGGTATATGATCTAATCAAGCGGAGTTGTTGCATTTAATCAATTCTCCTTCCAGGTGGCTCCCGAGGCAAAGTGATAATAGATATGAGAAAATTGGTCCAGAAATTTAGAAAAACTCTGCATCATGTAATGTTGTATCTGTTTGCTACTTACATGTTATGTGTACCTTTTGGCACTTGCATTCTCCTTTCTACTTTTTGCTTTTTCTCTTCTCGGTTTTCTGTGTTCCTTTTGGTTTCTATTTGGAAAAGAAACTTTCAAGTGGCAGTATAATGATTATATAAGATGAAATTATATCACTTTTCTAGAGCTAGCCTTTCTCTGCTTTAAAGTTGGCTTTGAGTTTCTTTATAAAGTCATTTTATTCCTTTGGTTAAAAAAATATTAGGTGTCTTGCGAACATTCTATATCGAGTAGGGCAAGTATTTTGAGATTGCAAAACATTTTGTATTCTATATTATTGCTTTTATACTTTATTCCTTGTCTTTGTAGTCAATGGTATAATGTGATCGTTAACCATGTTCAATCTCTGTTAAATTTCAGATGCGTTAATTGGAGTTAGAGACGTTCTTCTTAGATTCCCAGCTGAATTGAAACTGCATAAGCTTGCTGTCATTGAGAAACTGCGGGAACGTATCAGTGATGATGATAAGTTGGTCCGTGAAGCACTCTATCAACTTCTCAAAACAGTTATTTTCCCTGGCTGCAAAGAGGTAGGTTTATATACCTTTTTCTTCCGGTCCTCTCTTTAGCACTTGGCATGGTTTCTAAGAGTAAAAGTGCATTTGGTATGCATACTACTTTAACACTTGTAAGCCTCTTTCTTCAACACTTCCTAGAGAATTTATTCATCACGTGTTAGTAGTTTCCATGCACTACCATCCCACTTAAGTGACCATTGTATTTATGTTGTACTTCAACAAACAACATACCTAGTGTAATCCCACAAGTAGGGTGTGTGGAGAATAGAGTGTACAAAGACCTTGCCCCGTACCTAGTTGTTGTATTCCACAGGACTTTGGATTATGTTTCACTATAAATAGATGAGGCTGACACTATTTTTTTGTATTGCAGGATAATAAGGGGCCAATTAATTCCTTGATGATGACATATATATTTAATGCAATGACACATATGGCTATTGAAGTGCGGTTGATGGCTTTCAAATTTTTTGACCTCTTGATCCAGTATTCTCCATCTTCCTTTTTGCTGTATGCTGAAAAGGTAGATACGTAGGTTTTTCTTTGTGGGAAGCCTTAATATTGCTCCAGATTCCAACTTGATTTTTATTTTGGCCCTGTTTCAGTTGTTCATGGTAATTCTTTATCTATGTCTTGATTTAACCAAAAAAATAAAACCTTTAACTATATATTCTTTGATTGATACATTCTCGAAAATGCCAAGTTCAGATGTGGGATGTAAATTTTGATAATGTGGTTAAATATAATCATATGTAGGTTAATTATAAGAGAAGAAGAGTCTTGCACTCTTGCTTCTGTTTTTCTCATTCCATTATCTTTAAAATGATGAAACTGCTCTTGCTGTGTAGTGGTGTTTCACGACTCTTCTTCTGCTATGCCTTTCAAAACTTCTTCATGCACCATTTTGTCTGATGTAAGATCTTTATGTAGGATTTTATGTATTTTAATTTCCATTTATTCTGTTAGGGCCAATTGTCTTAAATGCCATGATGGAGTTATTTTTCTCAATAAGCTGCTGCTTCTTCTTCTTCTTCTTCCTTTTTTTTTTTTTTTTTTTACAGATTCTACTGAATTATGAGGACATTCTGCAGAAGAACAAATTTTACTTGCAAGACAAGGGCAGGCTAAAGAACGCCCTTTCTGGGTTGGTTCGCTGCTTGTCTCTGTTGCCATGTAGTAATCAAGGAGAAGGCGACTCCTTAAGTTACAATGTACTATCTTGTTAATTGTGCCATCAGCATAGTGCATTCTTTTTTGAATATTTATGGTTCTATGTCAGTGGCAGTAAATTATCTTTGTATGCTGATCAGAGTTTGTTTTGGTAGTCAAGAAAGTGTGCATTTTGCAATAAATCAGATAAGTTGATGTGTCTGGTTCTGATGGGCGCTATTATGCATACTTATTACTCCCTCTGTTTATAAAAGAATTGCCTAGTTTGACTAGGCACAGAGTTTAGAAAATAAAGAAGATTTTTAATCTTGTGGTCCTAAATTAAAGTTATGTCAAATGCACCAAAATACCCTTTGATCTTGTGGCCTTAAACATGCTATGTGGAAAGTTGAAATTAAAGTGTTGGAAAAAAAGGGGGTCATTCTTTTTTAAACGGACTTAAAAGGAAAGTAGATCATTCTTTTTAAATGGAGGGAATATGTCGTCTCCTATTCAGTTTCTGTGAAGTTTTATGTTCTATGATCCACCAAAAGCGTGTTTCGTTATTTTCTTTTTAGGAGCTGAATAAGTGCTATGGAGGTGTTAGCAAATCATTCATGTCAGTAACTTGACGAACTTTGAATAATAATCTTTAGGATGATTCTTGGAAACAGAGAAGAGGGGAGAACTTACCGTCTTTGTTTTCAGTTTTATAGGTAAGGTTATTTAGTGACTAGTGAGCACCAAGCCTGCCTCCGTCTACAGTGATATGCTGACACTTTGTATCCAGTAGAGCTCCTAACCACCATCATCTCATCAAAAAGCTTAGCCAATATAAGATGCTGCGAGATGACTTCTAGGTTTAGCCTCCACAATTTTTTGTGGAGGGTGGGGTGGACTTGATGTAGAATAGAATGGAATGTTGCTATGCAATGACCCAAATATATTGAACAGAATACTGTAAAATTTTGGAAAGCATGTTCTAAATTGCCATCATGTTACACAATACAAGATTTATGACTAGCCTATTCTCTTTATTTCTCCTTGCAAATTCAGAAAATCCCCCTGCCTATGGAGTAAGTTTCTCCTTTCTGCATGTTATTGCAAAAGTGGACCACTAGTTCTGCCGACTAGTGGTTGATGTGCTGCACTGTGATTGCAAATACTTTCCTGTAAGCTTCTTTCCATTCAATGCTTACTCTTTCATTTGTACAGGAAGCAACTCGGGCTAGCTTGCATGCTTTTGACCTTGATCTCTCCGATAAATCTACTGGTAAGACTGTTTAATTGAACTTCCAGATTTCCTTCATTTCAGAGACCAGGATTGCTAATGATAAATACTTTTAATGGATGTAAATATACCCCTCGTATACTTAACTACAACTGATACTTTGATGAAACCTTTGAGTACTTTTAACAACCATCAGGGCATTGGTAACATTTTTTATCCTCTAGATGCACAATCACATGATATCTGGTTCACAAAAGCTTAGATGATCTCCTTGATTATGTTGTACATCTAATAAACATGGTATCAATTGTGGGTTATTGTTCTCCATTGGCCAAAATAAGCAAAGCATTCTCCAATTATTAACTCCACTACATAGTGTCTAGGGAATTTGTCTAGTGTTAACTGTTAAGAATGTTGAGCATGATGTGTGAGTAAAGCTCACTTCACAAGTTTGAACCCTGTCCAAAACATCGTATTTAAGTGGAGAAGGGTAGAGCCCGACTCATGATCTACTGAGTTTTGAACTATGCTCTAGTTGGTTTTTGGGGACATGCCGCTTATTAGAAAATCTCACACTCCCTATGCTCTAAGCAAAAATAACACACCCTGGAGAGGTTGGAAGCGACATCTTTAACAATGTTTTGGGTTTTGTCCAAGTTCTCTGAAGAACTCTAGTTGTCTCACCGGCGCCAGAAAAGTTGCTATTGAAGCCTGGGGTTGTTGATAGAGGTTTTGAAATACCAAAAACCTATTGTAGACTTTAATTTGCTGAACATGCTGATACACACAAAATTGCAGAAGAGAAAGAGAATGCTTTCCTTCAGCAATTGTTGAAGGGAAAAGACAATTATTTGAACGGGTATGGAAGAGGTATTTATGTTTTCAGAATTTCTTGTGTGTATCCTTTGAAGGGAATGAGGACAGGCAATAGGGTGGAGTAAAAAGGGAGGGAAAGGCCTAGGAAAACACATGAACCAGGGATGTTATGGTACCTAAGTTCCCAGTGCGCTATCTTTGTGCTAAAATTGACTAATGAAACAGTTGCCAGTTGTTTTACCATGCTCATTGCCCAACAAAATCTATGGTGCTCACAAATTGTTGGGCGACATTTGTTTGTTGAGGTCTTCCATGATTCTTTAGATCTGACATCCATTACAAAGTCTGTAAATAGGAGAAAAATCTTATTGGAAGTTGTCATATTGGTTTTGCTTGATACGAATTGTTTAACCCTCATTTACAGTACGGTGATCTATTTTTATAGAATGGAATATAGCTCCTAGCTTCATGCATTATGACTTTCTAATGTTTTTTCTTCCTTTCGAGAGTTGTTGAAACTAAATCCAGATGTCATTTGTTTTGCAGATCTTTCTGGTGTTGTCAACAAATTGACAGATCTCTTACCCGTTCTAGTTAGCTGCTTCCAGGACTTTAGTCCTTTAATCCATTCCATGGCCAATATAGATGTGCAATCCTTCGATTGTATGTTGTTTCTACTTCAAAGCATTGATCTTGTGGTCAGTTTCTTTGCTCATGCGTCTGGCAAAAATCAACACGACTTCCAAAATCTGCCACATGCTTACCAGAAAAACAACCCAAGTATATGTGACCAAAGTATATCAGCAGTGGCTTTCAAAAAGTTATGGGATGAGTTTCCTTTAAGTCCGAAACAGTGCTTATCAGAGAAGGTACAGTTTCCTTATTGATATTATTTTCCATCCATGTCTCTGTTTATTTTTAGTGTTTGCTTTTCTTGTCTCCTTAGCTCATCTGTTCTTCTTCCCCACCTCCCCCGCTTCCCCATTTTCTTGTAAACCAGGGAAGGGAAGACACAGGTAGGGAGACTTTTTCCTCCATTGTTTGTTTTCAAGAGAGAGATGAGTGGAAGTGGAAAGTAATGATTTTCTTGTGGACCCACCTATATTTTAATATCTACGTCTATAAAAATAGGTTTTATCTATGTTCGAACCATTACTACACTTAGACATTAGCATGTATTTCATGCCACATGCATTCAAAGTTTGAGGCATTGTTCAAAATTCTTAAACCAGTTTGGAACAAAACTTTTATCAGCAATTGACGGTTTGGAACAAGAATGCTAGCCCTTCGTATCTTGCATCTTAAAGCTATTGTCTTCAATCTTGGTAATCATTCCAAACAAGACATCTTTGTAAGAGTAACAGTAGACCATGAGTTACCTTGTTAAAGTCCTGACAAATTTATTATACTCATACTTCATTGGGTCATGGATGCAATAACTTCTTCTTTTTCTTTTCCTTTTTGTACTTAAAGTAATTTTCTCTGATTGTTCAATCTTCCTTTTATTTGTTCAAATTTTGCAGGAAAGTGACCGATATTTCATGCTGAACATTGTAATTACAGAAATATTTTTGCATTCAAGTTATGGGTCCAAAATATCCCCTGCATTGTTGGAAAAGTTTCTGGAGTTCATTGAGAGTTCTCTATCTGAAAAGGTCTGTGATAGATTTAATTTTTATGCCTATGAATGAGAAGTAAGCCCTTCATTTACTTAGTTTAGAGAAAAAGACACTTGGGAGTTAAATTAGAGAGCTAAAGGACAATGGTGTGGTGTGGTGTGGGGTTAATGTATGATGTATTCCGAACGATAATGATGTTCAGGGATTCGTTAGAATTTGGACAGCTCATAGAATCCAGAGACAGGGAAGAATGAAGATGAGCAGGGCATAAGAGAATCAAGACTGACAGAACACATAGCGAGAAGCCTACAGTCTTCAGGAATCAATGTGAATTTAGCATCAAAAGAACATTGGAAGCAAAGAGTCCATAAGAAAGTGACCCACTAGTGGAGAATTAAGATTGTTATTGCTGTTGCAGTTAAATTAGGTTCAGGTAGGTCAAATGTGGTTTTCTTAACGAAACTCTAGTTGTGAAGGATTTATAACTTGCTTTAAAAAAATTACTTAGGGGGTTGAGGCTTATTCAAATGATTGATTACAAGATAACAAAAAGCTGTGAACCATTAAAAGTCTTAAGAATTTTCGGTCATCCTGTTTTAGGATGGTATATAATCCACTTCAAAAAGAGGGGGGTTGGGGGGTTCGGATCTCTGGAAAGTGTAAGTGTGTGATTGTAAATATGAGACAAGTCTGAGGGGATACTTATGCCTTTTGCGGCTTTACCTAAGAAAAATCATCCGAGCAGCGAAGTCTTTTATGTTATTGAGCATGGTGGCTCTTTCAGTGCTCAATCGGGATCTGGGTGGTTTGGCGCTTTGGCTCCTAAAGACTAATAAGAGTTGTTACATGGTCAGAGCCAATCTTATAAGTAAGTCCTTTTTCTCTATGCAGGAACTATAGAAATCTTCCTTCAAGGTTAACAAGTGTAATTTAGAGGTCTTGCAGGTAAAAACTCAACAAGCTTAGACACAGTTCCTATTAAGAGCATGTTATATGGAACTAATTGAAGAGAAAAATGTCCCGAATAGTATTCAGTTAATTTCGTTGTTTTCTCAATGTTGGTTTGTCTCTGCACAACAGGCAGAACTTGAGATAAAATTAATGCACAGTGGGCAGGGCTTGAGATAAAAATCTAAATTTTAGGCATCATTCTTCGTATTTATTTGGCTCAAAGCTGGATTCTTCGGAGTTGTGTGTGTTTTCCCCCAAAATGTTCAGATCTTTGAAAATCTTCTCCGGTTTTATTTCTGTAATTGTATTTAAGTTTTCTATCTAGATGAGTATGTGTGTCTTAGTCTTGATGGTATGCTGTAATAGAATACCTATGTCCTGCAGATTTGCAATGGCAGAGAGGCTTGTAAAGTATATCACGAGAAGCATTTAATTTCACTGGTTGCTTTTATCCCAAAACTCATTATGCAAGTATCTGTTGCCTGGAAGTCTCGTATCCTTCAGGTTTGCACAACAATCTGAAAAACCTATGCTTTTAAGTGAAGCATCTCTAGTAACTTATCATTTTGTTTCTTGATCTATGGTTCAGTCTTGTCAAACAGTTTGACAAACCTATAATTTTTAGTTTTAGTATCACATATTAAAGTGATTGGAAAAAAAGTTTGATGTTGAATATGTCCTTAATCTTTAGCATGCTCTCAATTTTTCAACTATATTTAGACCCTAGGATTATGATCCCTTTTTTATTTATTTTTCATGTGCTGTGTGCTGCCAGTGTTAATGGTTAAAACTTTCCCTTGATTGCAGGCTTTTACGACAGTTTTTGAGAATTGCAGTCCAGAGTCCTCAATGAAATTGGCTTGCCTTTCTGCTATTGAGGAAATGCTACTTCCTGTAAGATTATCTATCAAAAGAATGCACATTTGTCATATTCCTAGCATGTTTTTGAAATGTTTACATTAACTCCTTATCTTAACCAAAGGGAAAACTCATCTGGTTGCTGTTATTTGATTAATTGAAGAAAAAGACATGTATCAGCAGCCATCTTGATGAGTAACTGGATTATCTCTTGTTGCTACACAATCAGAATATGCTTTCTTCGTTAAACCTAATATCAAGCTTTTGTGATTGTAGGAGCAGAATTGCCTTTATCTGTATCCCGAAGATCTTGAAATATTTAGTCATAGTACATGGATAGGGGAGCTTCCAAAGCTGTTAGTCCTCTTAGGTGATAAACATCCATTACATGCAAAGGTGCCTACTTAGCTACCACCATACTGGTCTTACTTGAGATGAAATTTATGCTATATGCATATTGCTCTCCAAGTTTTCATATTGAGCTGAACTATCATCTTTTACCTCCACAATAACTGCCTCTTGTAGGCTGTGTTACGTCTTCAGCTTCGTGTTGGACAAACTGCTAATTTGAACTGGACACCGGCAAAAGAATATGACAATATGCAGTACTTTATAAGAGCTTTTTACTGCACCTACCCCAATGGTACTTAAGATTCATCGTCATTTAATTCCAACTTCTATTTCTTTCATAATTCTGAATTTCACATTGTCAATTCCTTACATGCTATCCCTTTTTCTTGCACTGTAGGAACTGTAAGCTATGGTCCATTCATGAGGCTTCCTAGAGATATTCAGGAGCTCTCTGTATGCTGCCTGTATTACTTACCTTTCTTGGACAAGATGCTACTCCAATCTTTAGCTTCATGCTGCATATGTAAGTATATATCTTTGCAATGACCATCTTATATAGAAGTTTGTTGGAAGAATACACTTTTATTTATTTAATTGTATCTTCGACATGCCCCCTCGATTACAAGCTTGCATTTTTTGTTCATCAGCCAAGCACATGTAAAATTTTTTTAATTATGCGTGTGATACGAGTCGAACCCAAGACCTCTACTTGCTTTGAAGTAATATTGAAGTGTGTGACCATCTCATCCAAAAGTTTAAGTTGTTAGATAACATGCCTCTATTTATCTATCTTCAACAAGTGTTATAGAGTTACTTGACGCCTCCATTTGTAGGACACTCTTATTTCCTCCAACTCCATGGGGGTAAGGTGGACCCGTTGATCTGGTTTCAATGATGTCACTGACAATAACTTAAATCAAATAATCTCTAGCATCAATAAGGTTTTTGTCAATTTTTATCACTTTCCTGCAATGCTAAGAGAAAGCTAGATTGAAACCATCAGGTCACGGTACCTTTATCTTGAATAGTTCTTTACGATTTTTTCCACCTCTTATCCTCAAATTGATTCTCAAGCATTCTCTTTTCAGTTGGACTAATTCGTTGCATGTCAAAATATTCCCAATAAATAGCTGTCTCCCATCCATGTTCTCATCACAAGTGTTGAGAATATCCTCGTGAATATCATATTCTTCCTCCAGAATATGTCCATTCATTAGCAGCTTTTTATTTACATGTTGACTGCATTGAACCATAGATTGTTCTCTTTTCAGGTTTTCATTGATGTTCTCTTAATCCTATATTTATGTTTATGAGTGTCACCAATGCGTCAGTGTTTCTTAAAAGTTTCCTCGGTGTGCATATCTGTTTACTGTAAAATTTGACAGGATTTTGAAAGAAGTTTGGCACATGTTCTTTCAGGCCATGATGGTTCCAGTGAATGACCTTATGGTTTGACTTGTTTGAAAACTGTTTTAAATAGATGTTCTTCTCTTGTATCGGGAGAAAATGATACACTTAAATAAAAGGAAATTCTCTTTGGTTAGCATCTACATGTATTGTTACAAAAGATGGTTCAGTCCAAATATAATAGAAGAAACACAAACATATATCTTTGGTGCTTCCTTCTTGTACGAGTATGAGCAGTCATCCTCATGATATTATTTCATCTATGGCTGTTTTAATGTAGGTCGTGATTTGGAACCATTTATCCTTTTCCGAATCATGGAAGTTCTACACTCAGCCTACAAGGCTGGCCATATCCAGATTGCAGATTACATCAGCTTCTTCATCACTTTGCTTTCACGCTTTCAAGTTTATCCTGGTACCTTCTGAATCAGACTTTTGGTGTTTCGTCTGTACTTTTAAGAATTGGAAAACTATAGAACCCAAGGACGTAACCTAGTAACCAATAAAGTGGCATTTAAATCTTGGAGACCAGGATTTCCCAAAGGTGATTTCTCTCGTCTGCTTAAGTGTTGGTGGACAGAGTTACATGTACTTGTGTTGGTGTGAGACTGCAAGTATCCTGTGAATAGTCAAGGTGTGCACAAACTGTCCCGAATGTTATGGTCCATGTGTTACCATATATTGGACTAAAAGACATAATTATTCCCTATTTTATTGATTCCCCATTAAATATTCAATAAGAAAAGAAACTGATGGAAAGATCACCACTAAAAATTTGGCAGGTATTGAGATTTGAGTCCGACTTAGAAATGGGAGGTCCCATGCAAGGAACTTGTCCTTGAATATTCTGCATTGCATTTTTATTTTCCCTTTTCTGCCGTAAAAGTACTTTCTGTTTCAGACCCCTTGTTACTTGGTTCTTTTGCTGTGACCTATAATTAAATCTGGAGTCGGGATGCTTTTCTGCAGAGAAAATCGATCCTACTGAGAAGCACGAAAGGAAGTCAAATCGTGGAACCTTCAAATCAGTTGTTATGGCTGTTTGTTCTTGGTTGACACAGATTGGGGATGATGTGCTCGTTCTGCAGATGCTGGAGAAAATTGTTCTTGATGAGATAGTGAGTTAAACAATAAATGCTGTATTGATATGGTGTTTTTGTTATCGGATAGATGATCATGATATTTCTCCAGCCATTTGACTCTTGGCTTTATTTATTCTGCAGTCTCACAAACGACCAATCGACAACATATATGGTTTTATAAGATTGCTTATCAGACTAGACTCAAAACCTACTAGACTTTCTGAACAAACTATCAATAGACTAAGCAAGGTCCTTCCGGAGTACTTCTTAGACGTCGTAAATGTAAGTATTTATCAAGTCGTCTTCGTTTATTACTGGTTAATTTCCTGTAACCTTAGATACTCTTTTGTGATAGATTCATTCAGTGTTTTGTTGATGACTTGTCGCTTGGTCTTCCATGGTGTCAAGATATCATCTCTACCACTTAACTGTAGTTAGAAGAATGCCAACTTCTAACTTGAATGTGTAGAGGTCCCCGACTCCACCCCCACCCTGAACAGCATAATAAAGCACTGATTTGTGTGGTGGGTGGAATTTTCTTCTTAATGTCATTTGCTTGTAATACCTTCAACTCATGGCTTTTCACTTGTGTTTTTAAATTTGATGTAGAACATTCCGGAGGAAGATGATGAGTCGACTAAATCTTTGATTCGACCGACAAGGCAATATTACCTCCTTCCGTGTTTTTTCCTATTTGATAGGAGTAACATGCTGTTAAATCAGATATTGGAAGTGTTGAAATCATTTACCAGGGGAAATGTTTTGTCACTTTTGCCTCATCAGAAAGGTGCCTTGGAGCAGGATCATTTAAGCACAATTCTTTCTGTAGTCTCTGTTCTCTTACTTTTGCTTGGAGATATTAAAATGCAGAAACTTCTTCTATCATGCAAGACAGAGATTAGAAATATATTAGAAAGCATGCGTACGCTAGAGGTATGACGACAAACTCTGAGCTCTAGCTTCCACTTTCTCAAGTAAACCTAGGATATAATACGACTTATTTGTAATGTATACATCAAGGTTATTATTCCTATGTTCTAATTTGTCAAGAGTCATGGAATTGTAAAGTGCTGCTAGCTTGTCCCTTCTGAACCATTTAAATTGATAAATGAGTGAAAGTTTTAGAAAGGAAGACCCTTATTGCTGCTTCAAGCTTTCTAGAGTAAGAAGTTTCACTTTCAGGTCTAATATGAAGGAAGGTTCATTTACTTTACGTATTTGTGCAATGACGTTAAGAACTATTTCCATAAAGATTGTTGAATGAAACTGTGTATTGGTTTGTTCAGAGAGGCGTTGGGGGACTACTTTTGCTGGTTCTATGTTTCCAGTATTAGGCTTCATTTTGACGTGCATTGCATGTAATCAATTTTGTGTTTGCAGTCTTCTAAGGATATTACGATGACAATTGAAGAAAGACATAAAATTCGAAGTGCTTATGACAGACTGACTGCAGCCGTTAACACATTGGAATACCACTAACTTGGAATAGTGTTATCTGAGGCAAGTCTACTTATCTCTACCTAGTGTGTGTGTGCTTGTACAATCTGTTTTGTTCTTAAGAAAGTCCTTAACAACATTGATTACACGAGTAGAAAATTTGACTTGGATGAATCAAGAGTCTTAAGCATGTTTGGTTCTAATAATTTAGGGATGTTTCGTTCTTTATGAAGTAATACAATTTGCAGCAGTACAGGATGACTGTTTCACTCCCAGTGATCATTCATTGACATCTTTACCATCTGCAGATTCGACGCAGCTCATGGTTAAGAAAGATATCAACAATGCAATCGGCATCCAATTTTCTTTGATGACATCTAAAAGCTAATGTTCACCAATTGAGCTGGTAAGTGGGATATTTGTTCAGAAGGCATTTTTCAATCAAACGAAAGGACGTGAATCGTCTAGAATCTGTATCAACTTTCACATAAATGCCTAAATTTCCCAATGCATGTCATAGGACCACATCTCATATTGAGATTAATTTGTCTGCTGATGCTTCTTTAAGCTGTATCCCCTTGGATATATCGTTGATTTGAGAATGCAGAGAAACTATGGGATGCCTTTGGCAGTTTTACTAACGGAATTCAGTATGCTATAAGAAATCCAATAGCATTCTTCCAAAAGTGTCATGTCTGCTTGCTGCGAGTACTCCAGAGACATCTCATCACAAGTGCTGCTAAGTAACAGTGTAGGCTGTGTCATCTGGGAGTTTATCTAACCTCAACTCGAGTGATGATACATATGCTATTTGGCAACTTTTGTTTTCCCCGTCTGCTGTTTTGGGATATAAATAGTAACTATAATCGAGATTACATCTGATACGGATTTCCTGTTGTATTCACCACCCTACATATTGTATCGACATTATTGGTTTTGTAGAGAAAATTAAGCTACGAGCTCTTCTTCAGGCTGTTCGTGATGAATTATACTAGTAAATGTTCAAGTAGAAAGTGTCTTCTTTAGCTGTGCAATGCAAGAAGGTCTCAATATGATATTCATAGTGTTTTTGTTTATTTGATTTCTCCATCTTTCTGTTTAGGACTTGTATAAACATGCCCAGTCTTGTTTCAATATTCATGAAAATACTTCCATGCTGGAAATATCTGGTCTTGGTTTCTATTGTATCTCAATTTTCTATCCATTTTTAAGTTCTGAGTTTGTCAATTTCCATGGTTTGTACTTTAAAACTACCTTTGTGGAACTAGTTGTCGTTCTGTAAGACCATAACAAAAACAAAATTTTTGTTTTTCTTCTAGATGAATGTGATGACTTGCACAAGAGAAGTGGTTTCTTTTGTATATTTTTTGAGAAAAAACATCAAAGGAGATGATGCCCATGGAAGACTTCAAAAAAGTTCTGTAAATTCTTGCTTGAATCTATTATTTTGATTTGCTATTTGTTATTGACACCTATTTAATAT
The DNA here is from genome assembly GCA_011800125.2 of Solanum clarkiae. NCBI lineage: Eukaryota > Viridiplantae > Streptophyta > Magnoliopsida > Solanales > Solanaceae > Solanum > Solanum clarkiae. Next base: position 1,881,458 of record JAABOM020000001.1, read on the forward strand.
AATTTGTGCAAATATTTTGCGGTTAAGAGGCAACTGTTTCTTGTACATATTGTGTATTTAATCCATTTTTTTATAAGAAATCATAAATCAAAATTTTCATGACCAGGAAAAAAGAACCCATGGTTATAGACCCAAATCTGTTAGTATGGTACATTTTCTTATCCAAGTGAAATCCCCTAGTATATGAAAGAGCTAAAAAGTGCTTTCTATTCGTTCAGAATTGATTCAAATACGTGAGGACCTCCATGGAAAAATCCACCTTATTCATGCTCCTCGAGGCAACTTGCCCAGTCAATACACAGCTTGGCGCAAACATGGAATCGAGCAAACGACAACATACATACTGAAATGCCATAAGTGGGGAAAGGTGAAAGGAAGAAATTAACTAAAATTTCAATATATAATATGGCACTGGAAACTGAGTTGACCTTTGTTTACAAACAATGTAAATCAAGAATTGGGAGTTACAGAAAGTAACAGGCAAAAAGTGACTTGGACCAAATTCATTAAACTTACAACAGAAAGATAAAGTTGCACTCTCTTCCCATTTTTCTACAGAAAAAACTTGTCCTCAAAGAAGAGTAAAATGCCTGAATTTTGCGTATCCGAACCTAAAAGTGCGTGCAGTAATACAATTTCTACAGGTTTTCTCAATAACCCCAGCACTCCTCCAAGCTACAAATGGGAGATGTGAAGGAGTCTCAGATTCATGTCTAATAACCTGTAAACAGGAAAAACTAATGAGAGGTATTCAAAGAAAGCGACAAAAGCTGAACTGAAGCGTATCATGTGTGAGCTGAAACCTTAAACGGCACTTGCGTTAGCAAATAATACTCCCCGTGGTCCAAAATAAGTGTTGTTTTAGCCAAACCAATTTGGTCCAAAATAACCAAGAAGGCGTTAATGATTCATTTTCCACATCTAACCTTGCTCAAGTAAATGATCCAAATTGTCTGAGCATGGATAAAGGTAATTTGAGAGAAAGGGTAACAAGTCAAATAGCACTTCTGATTATTGCTATTAACTAGTTTCCTTAATGGGTGTGCCAAAACCTAAAACAACAGTTACTTTGGACTGGAGGAAGTACTATATTCCAGACAGTTATTACAAGAGCTCCAATTCCATGAATAATTAACAATAATGTGAAGTGTTCCTAATCAAACTAACTTGTTCAACAATTGTCAGCGAATTACTTCGGCTGAGACTGATCTGTGTTACATTAAAATGTACCCAGGGAGTGATATCTAACACACACTTCTACTATATAGGTATTTTGAGTCTGTTTCCGTGTGGTTTCCAGAAACTGCAGAAAAGACAAGCCCACCTAAACTAACAAGTCAATGGAAACATACAAGGCAAAGACGATTAAGTTGTAAAATGGCTTTAAAGATGGAGTAGGATACCGTTGCTGTCTAGGAGAGAAGAATATCAACATGACAAGATCAATTGCCTCCCTTCTGCTTGAGTGTTATCTTGTCTCCCAAGCTAAGAGCAATTCCTTGTGTTTTGCTTCTTATCCTAATATAACCACTCAGCTTACCATCTGATTGCTTTTCAATGCTCAAATTCACCAAAGCGTCCTCTCCAAACACACTCTTCGCATACAGGTTAGCAGCGAGGAACCCGCATTCATCTTCCAGAGCAGATCTGGAATTATTTATGAAAGCAAATACAGGAAAAAATAATACAATTAGCAGCATGCACCACAAGGAAACTGGACTTAAATGACTTGAGCAACAAACAACTAGCATGTAACTTCTATTTTCTTGATAAATCAGGTAACAGGTAACTCCTACAAGGAACTTACCGATACATCTCGGTACACAATAACATGTATGCACACTCATACATAAGGAGATGTCCACTAAATACTGCCTAACTTATGCAGCGAGTGAAAAAACAAAAGCTGACCTTAAAATGATTGTGAACCTGAAACATCACTTTGCCAATGTTCTAAATTTTGTGCAATTAAACTATGCTCAACAAGAGTAAACGAGAATGTTACGACAAAGAAACTGATCTCAAGATGATAGAAAAAGAAACTACCTAGTAGCCCTCAATTAAAAGAGTGTTAGTACAGATCTAATTTGGAAAAAGAATCTCATTTCCTGCTAAGCGCATATACGATTCTTGCAGATGAAGTTATAACATTTCTACTGAAGTAAAAAAGCTGAGTCCTTGGACTACAATTTGCAGCATTGCCATACTGTTTAAACAAATGTGGTCTATGAAGAACATATATGACAGGAAAAAACACACGCTGCAATCTAGATTGTATTGATATGACTAAAAACAATTCAGAAATCAGAAAATGGAAATAAAAAGAATTCAAAATCAATTTCTATAATCTAGCAAGTGAACAGAGAACTCACGGTGCAGTCAGGCACTTCATGTTGGTTGATTTGATAATATGGTGAAGAAATTCTTTTTCATCTTGAATAACAGTGTTGACAGCCACCTGCAATGTACAGTATTAGCCTGCAGTGCTCATGGTTTTAATCAGACTACTTCATTCTGGGTTATTCGTCAGTGCATAACATTATAATCCATGTGTCTGTTGCTCTGTTATTTTGACAGTAGGATACAGAAGAGTCCGCACGAGAGCCTAATAGTGTCAAATGTTGTATTTTATTTAATCAAACAACTCGATTAAAAGATCAAGATTTCAAGAACACATTAAAGAAACATATTTGCTAGAGAATTATATCATCTTCGGACAACTAATTCCCTAAAAGAATTTTCCACTCATAGCCCAAATTTTGAAGGCATCATAATGTGACTTAATTCATCAAAACAAAAGAGAATTGCCTTTATTCATTTTCTCTAACTCAAAGGAACGGATCTTTTATGACATCAAAAGGCTTAGAAAATTAGAAGCAGCAAAAAAAGAACTATCACATGATTGTGAAATAATA
>JAABOM020000001.1:1932136-1959653 GCA_011800125.2 Solanum clarkiae
AAAAATCACGAAAATGTATCTATATATGTGTGGGGGTGGGGGGAGAGGGGGGGGTTGGAGGGGGTGGTGGCCCATGCTTTGGTAAGAAAGTGATGGGAATTTGACATATTATAGTACCCTTTTGCCAATGCTAGCTACTACCATACACACTTTCTAGAACTCAAGTGGAACATAAAGAAAGAAAAGTCCTACTTTACTCACCTCCTCCTCCTATATAGTCCATCAATTTCCATCTCCACTCCCTTTCCATTTCTATTACACAACCCTAATAATAGAAAAACCCTCCACCCTCAACAACCCCCCTCCTCCTCCCACCATCATCACCACCACCGCCGACATGTCGGAGAAAAAGTGTAGCCACCACAAGAGCAAGAAGAAGAAGCTTATCAAGCGTTGTTGCGCATGCTTCCTTATCTTTCTCTTCTTAGCTCTTCTCACCATCCTCGTAGTATGGGCTGTACTTCAGCCCAAAAAGCCTCGATTCATCCTCCAAGACACAACTATCTTCACGTTCAATGTATCCGCTCCAAATATCTTCTCAACTTCAATTCAAACCACTATCTACGCTCGTAATCCCAATAGCAAAATTGGAATTTACTATGATAACATGGACATATACGCAACGTATCACAACCAACAAATCACGTATTACACGAAGATACCATCAGTGTATCAAGGCAATAAGGACGTCAACATATGGTCCCCGTTTGTTTATGGAAACAACGTACCAATCGCTCCATATAACGGGCCGATCTTATCTGAAGATCAGCAAAATGGTGGCGTTTGGTTGGATTTTAAAATTGATGGGCGGGTCAAATGGAAAGTGGGCTCCATAACGACGGGCCATTACCATTTACATGTCACGTGCTCTGCGTACGTGCCACTTGGTAATCGGCCCGGTTACGGAGGGATTATGGTGGGAAATAACGCCGTTAAGTACCAGCTTGCTCAGGATTGCTCCGTTAGTGTTTGATCTAAATGGTCGTCAAGTTTGTCTTTTATTGAATTCTCTTTTCTTTTTTTAATTTTTAGCTATTTTTAATATTAATGTTTTGTTGCTTTATAAATAGTTAATGAAAATGTACATTTTGTTCTTTAAAAAAATAATATTCTAGGATAATAATATATTATTATTATTTTTTTTTATAATATATTCAGTCTAATTATATAGTCAAAATTTGAGAAAATTAAAACGTACGCAGATTATATTTCTACAAAAAATTGTTGACTACTACTACTATATTATTATTATTATTACTTTATCTTATTGAAGAAAAAGTGCAACAATTATTGTTGTGTAGTGTGTATACAAGTTGTCATTATCTTTTGATTTTTATTATTTAATAAAAATAATTTTTTAAAATTAATTTTATAAGAAGTGATGACTTACTTGATGTATACTCTTCTCTACCTTTAAAATTATTTAATGTTAAATTGTATGTCGGCATAGTATTTATCTGTCTCAATTTATATCATTTACTTTTTAAAAATATTATTTTATTTTATATTTAATAAAATAATATATATTCTCTTACTTTTTTTAATTAAATTATAATACGTAAATTGCTACGAAAAAATATTTTTTAGAGCCATAATAAATGGCATTAAAATTGCCAAAATTCAAGTGTTTTGGTCTATGGGAACATATGAGCTGTATATTCTTTCAAGTCATATGCCCATGTGATTACAAGTTTTGTTTCCAATAAAAGTCAATGAAAAAAATAACAATCAGAGGATTCGATTTTTTGGATTCGATATTTGATATTTACATTAAATTTTTAATGAATTATTAAGAGAAAATATTATAAAGTTTATACTTAAGATCTTTAAAAAAGTTTGTTCTATCCTAATATTGTATAGTCTCATAAAAAAAATGTTATGAATTACTATTAATTATCGCTATTATTTAGCATGATATTATTATAGTTTTCTTTACATTTTATTGATGGTTAAATTAACTTAATATTTTTCTTTTAATTTGTCAAAAAAATCATTTTTTTAATGATTATAAATAATTTAATATTAAAATTCATCTTTACTCCTAATAAATTAATTTATAGATACTAATTTGAATTGCCGCTTATGGCCGTATTTATGTTAATATACTTTCCAATGATATGTAAACAAGGTATTTTGAGCCTTTGTAGATTTATAGATAGAGAAAAAAAAATATATCTTAATTATTTGTAATTTAATCGTTTATCATTTGGTGTAAAACTATATAGTATTTCATTGTTATAAGTATGAATTATTAAAAATAATGAGACATGGATTAGATTTATTTTTAAATCATAACTTTTAAGATTTTTTTCTTATTTAAATTTCGTAAATTGAAATGATAAGTCAAAGAGTATTTGTTAGCTAAGGGATGAATAAACAAAAGAAAAAATGGCTAAATTTGTAATTTTAACAAAGAGATAAGATTTTTAAATGTGGATATACTTTCAAATTAACTACCATTTCTAAAAATTAGAGTTTTTCTAAAAATGTTTTCTTTCTGAAATGATAAAGTTTGTCTTTATTTAATTTTATTTTATTCTTAAAGTAGGTTTTGGGAAAATTACGGTTTTTAAATTACAAATTTTTAGTTCAAATTATGTATAAATAAAAAAAAAGAGAGAGTATTCTTACCCTTCTTTAAATCATAAAAATCCTTTAAATTTGGTGGAATTTGAATGCATCACGTATATCGTGATATATCACGTAAAGTAATATATTTGACATTTCAATATATCATATATTACATCGTGTAAAGTGATATGCTTAATGTCTTGATGTATTTGTTAGATATATTGCGTACAGTGATGTATCAAAAAATATATAGGAGAGTAGAAATTTTAAATTCTTATAGACAACATAAGACTTTTCACCAGGAATTTCATGTTTAAATTTTGAGAATAAACTTTGATAAATATAATTTCTCTATTATTTAATTAGTGATCTCAAATTCATATTAGTAAATTCCCAATAAATAGTAATATATGATTATATTATAAACATATATAAGTGAATCATATGAAATGGCTAACAGCTCATAAAGACAACAACACCTCGAATACAAGAATGGAATAATACACTTTTTAATTTTTTAAAATTCTTATTTTTTTTTATTTAAAAAAATTAATTAATTATTTTTTTTAAAAAAGAAGAGATGTTTCTTGGTGCATAAGAGGAGAAAATCATATAGACTTTTGTTTTTATATGTAAGAAGAAGATTATATCATATAGACTTAGAAATAGTTGGATGGATGACCTAATAATGGGGAGGAAAAATATATATTTTTTGATTCTAAAAATATATATAGTTGGATGGATGACCTAAAAAAATTGTGTGATCATGGTGAAGCTATTAGAATTCTTTTTTGGGTCATTATTGATGGTTCTATAAAGATTTCATGAAAAAATTATCGAAAGTCATACCATCAAAAAAGTTCATGAGCTAACACATACGCAAGACAGAGAAAATTGTCTAATTCCCGTTGAGTAGCTCCCTAAATGCTAAAAACCCCTCGTATATTAGGCTGAGGATACTGAAATTCTTCCCCAAGTCATTATGAACAGTTTATAAAAATTTCATGAAAAAATTGACCATAAGCCATACAATCCAAAAATCCATCGGCTAACTAGCACACACGTAAAATAGAGAAAATCGCCAATTTTTTGTCGAGAGGCCCTTAAATACTAAAAATTGCTATTAGAATTCTTCCCCGAGTCATTAAAGATAGTTCTGTAAATGTTTTGCAAGAAAATCGACTAAAATTCACATTACCGAAAATATGACACATGGTAAGATTTTATGGGCCAAGGAACATAAAACAGACGATTTCGGCAGTTTTTTGTGAGTATTAGCCCACAAATTCTAACGCTGCATGGGGGCTCCAGCCCAACATTCCTGCAAACTCATACGAATGAGTCTGCAACAAGCGCGAGAAGAGGCCCAAGTGGCCCGGCAGCGGCAGGAGATGCCTGGTAGGATTTTATGTGATAAGGCACAGGAAACAAGAGATTTCGGCAGTTTTCTATGGGTCTTTGCCCATGGATTCTGGCGTTGCAGGAGGCTTCGACGCAACATTCCCGATAAATCATACGTGTAGGTTCGCAACGAGTGCAGGAAGAGGTCTAAGTGTCGGTGAGGGACGCCTGGCAGGATTTTATGGGCCATAGAATAAGAAACAAGTGATTTCAGCAGTTTTCTGAAGGTGTTAATCCACTGATTCTGGCGCTACAGAGGGTTCCGGCGTAACATTTCAAAAAAATCATACGAATGGGTTCGCAACAAGCGCGGGAAGAGGCCCAGGTAGCCAGCAGCGGCGGGAACGCCTGGTAGGATTTTATGGGCCAAAGAACAGGAAACAAGCGATTTCGACAGTTTTCTGTGGTTAGCCTATGGATTCTGGTGCTGTAGGGGGCTCCGACGCAACATTCCCAAAAAATTACACGAGTGGGTCTGTAACGAGCGCGACAAGAGGCCAAGGTGACCCGGTGGCAATGGGGGACGCCTAGTAGGATATTATGGGCCAAGGAACCAGAAATACGTAATTTCTTTTTCTGTGGGTGTTAGTCCACAAAATCTGGCTCTGCAGGGGGCTTTGGCGCAACTTTCTTGAAAAATCATACAGTCGTGTTTGCCACGAGCCCGACAAGAGGCCCAACTGGTCCGACGACGACAGAGAACGCCTCGTAGGATTTTATGGGTCAAGAAACAGGAAACAGGCGATTTTAGTAGTTTTTCATGGGTGTTAGCGCACAGAATCTAGGCATCCCAGGGGCTCGGGCCCAACTTTCCTGAAAATTTATACACTTGGATCCGTAACGAGCCCGCTAAGAGTCCCAGTAGGCCCGGAGGCGCTGAACGACGCTTGATAGGATTTTATGGGCCAAGAAACAGAAAACAAGCGATTTCGACAGATTTTCATGGGTGTTAGTCCATGAAATCTGGGGCTTACGGAGGCTTGGGCCCAACTTTCCCCAAAAATTATACGAATGGGTCCATAACGAATCTGCAGATAGTCCAGTCAATCTGGTAGCGTCGGAACAGGTGATTTCGATAGTTTTTCGATAGTTTTTCATGGGTAATCATGATAGTTAACAAAAAAAAAGGTGATGATTTAGGAATTTGAAATTTTTGTTTAATTTTTCGCATGTATTAGTCAATAATTTTTTTTATCAGTAGGACGAGCCGAAATTCTTTTATTCAAAATTTTGTAGGACCATTCCTAATGAGGTGATGAATGATATAAATAATTTTTGTAGGATCCACAATATCTTTTTAATCATTTATGAGTCACAAATTAAGAATTATGGATTTTATTTAGTTTTTTGTATGTATTAACTTATAATTTTTTTTATAAATATGACAGATCAAAACTTTGTCCCAAAATTATGTAGGACCATTCATAATGACCTACTGAATAATATTCACATAATTTTTTTTTAACATTAAGGGGTCACGAAAGAGGAATACGTATTTTTTTCTCAATTTATTTTGGATAGTAGTATAAATTGTTTAAGAAAATGACCAACCAACACCTTTTTGAATTTCAAAATTTGCAGGACCGTCCATACTGACCTACTAAATAACATACATTGCTTCTGTAGGATCCACACCAGTTTTTAGCATTTAGGGAATGAATTAGGAATTTCTAATTTTACTTAATTTTTGTATGTATTAACCTATAAATATTTTGTGAACATACTTTTTGTACGCTTCATATCACTTTTATTTTTAGCATTTAAGGTCCAAAAGATAGAAATTCATATTTTTTTTTTGGTTTAAAATGTTTATTTGTTCATGAATTTTTCATGAATATTACTAACGAAAACTTTTGGATTCAAAATTTTTAAAGACCATCCATAATAACCTAGTGAATGATATACATAACTTCAATAGGATTCATGCTACTTTTTAAACATTCAGATATCATGCAATAAGAATTCAAAATTTTACTCAATTTTTTGTTTGTATTAAGTCCATGAATATTAAAAAATATGACATATTTGAAATTTTTTTAGTGCAAAATATATAGTTTCCATTTCCAATAACATCCACACCATTTTTTTAACGTTTAAGAGTTACAAATTTAAAATTCTAAATTTTACTTATTTTTTTGATGTGTATTAGTCTATTAACATTTTGTAAATAATGACACATCAAAATTTTTCGACACAAAATTTTGTAAAATCATTTGTAATAACCTAGCGAACGATATTTATAAGTTTTATAGAACTCACATCAATTTCTTAGCATTTAAATGTCACGAAACATGAATTTATAATTTTTCTTAATTTTTCGTATGTATTAATCTATTAATTTTTCAGAATGTGACTTAACTAAAAAATTTGACTCAAAAAGTTTGTAGAACCATTTATATTGACCTTGTGAATGATATTCATAATTGTTATTCGATCCACATCTATTTTTTAGTATTTAGTGATCATTAAATATGAATTCAAAATTAAACTCAAAGGTGAGAACTTTTGTTTATTATTATTACTCTCTCCATTTATCTTTACTTATTCCCTATACTATTTTAGAATATCCAATAATATTTATCCACTTTATGAAATCAAGAGACAATTTTACACTTAATTCCTAAATTACTCTTATTATTCATTATAATCATTTCCCTATTATATTTTTCAAGATATCATATTTATTATTTTAAAGGGTAAAATTACCCTCGTCATTTACCCTAATAATTATTTATAAATTATTTTCAATGGTACAATTACATCTTATTATTATTATTTTTTTTAAAGAAAAACTCAATTTCAAATTCAAGCAACATTCAATTCCGTGGGGTCACTTCACTTTTGTAACTTTCATGTAACGGAAATATTGCAACTTGACCTTATATGTACGCAAAAGCTATATGGATTTGAATTCAATTTTAATCATTCTATTTTAAAAATAAGTATCCAATTATTTTTTATATTGTTCTAATATTATAAAAATTATTTTGATTTAAAAATCGTTAAAGTACGTCGACACTCGTGTTTAGAACCACCAAGCTATGACTAAATAAAAATGAGTTTGTTCGCTATGTTATTTGGACTCTTCAAAAATATCAACAAATGCGCATAAGATACTTCAAAAGTAGTATGTTTTTAGAGAATCCAACATAAGTGCAATTCAAACAACATAGGTTTGTCACTCTTTTCCACATCTCGATTGGAGAAAAACGATGCACACATCATACTCATCAAACTCTACTCGTGTTTAGAACCACCAAGCTATAACTAAATAAACATTAGTTTGTTCGCTACGCTGCTTGGACTCTTCAATAATATTAATGAATGTGCATAAGATACTTCAAAAGTAGTATGTTTTTAGAGAATCTAAGATAACTGTAATCCAAACAACATAGGTTTGTCACTCTTTTTCCCATCTCGATAGGAGAAAAACGACGCACACATCATACTCATCAAACTCTACTCGTGTTTAGAACCACCAAGCTATAACTAAATACACATTAGTCTGTTCGCTATGCTGCTTGGACTCTTCAATAATATTAATGAATGCGCATAAGATACTTCAAAAGTACTATATTTTTAGAGAATCTAAGATAAGTGCAATCCAAACAACATAGGTTTGTCACTCTTTTTCCCATCTCGATAGGAGAAAAATGACGCACACATCATACTCCTCAGACTCTACTTGTGAAATTACACTAAATATATATTAATGTTAGTTATTTGTAAAAGGCAAGCTCACTACAAGCGGGGTCTAGAGAAGATAAAATATATGCAGATTTTACCACTACCTCATAGAGATAGAGAGGTTGTTCGCGAAAAATCCTCGTCTACTGAATCAAGCCTCGTAAGCAAAAGATACTAGATATAGAAATTCAGTACAAGGAAAAATATAAACAAACTCATTGCTTATTCACAAAAAACAATATCCATAGAAAACAAGATAATAATATCTCAATAATCCAACAATGATTAACTAGCTTAATCTCCATATCAAGAGATTAAGAAAATAATAGAATCAATAATCACCAATCAAGATGACATTGTGTTCTCTCAAAAGTACCATTAGACTTTAATGGAACTTTCAAATCACACTCAATCATAGGCTTAATCTTCTTACTCTTAATCCAACCAAATTTAAACCTAATCTTCAAATAAAGCTTTAACACAATCTGAAAAACCCCAGATTCCTTCTCCTCATTGTATTCGGATCCTAATTGACCCGAATTCTGACCCTTAAACACCAAATTCAAATCGGTTGTGTTTTTGTGACCCTGATAAAACGGGTCAACATTCGTACCCGAAAAATTGGTACCGTGATAGAAAACCCTAGCTTCGATCGAATCGTAGTAAATCCCAATTCGTTTGTTAGGGTTTCGAATCGAGACGATCAGGTTGAGATTGTAGTTAAGTGTGCTGTTTCGGGTTGAGAAATCGAATTGAGTAAGTGAAGCATCGGCGACATGGAAATTTACCTTGTTTGGACGGAGAATCAACCAGAGGATGAATCCGATGACGCCGAGGATGACTAAGAGAGTGCACAAGATTTGGAAGATGCAAGTGCAGATGCAGTTGAAGATACAGCTGCAACAGCAAGTGAATGGGTTACAGCAGCAGCCGCTTCCGCCGCCGTGGCCGGGACGGTGGTAGGTTTTCGAAGGCGGTGGAATTGATGGACCGTAATAAGCTCCGTTCAAGTGGGGTTCCGGCATGGTTGACGGAAAAGTGAAAAAAGCAGTTGAATTTTTGATGAGTTTTAGTTGTGTGAGTGAAATAGTGGGTATATATGGCTATATATTAGGGTGTGGTTAGGCCCAATTGGAGGGATTAGATTTTCAAAAAACTTTTTTTTTTTAAATTTTCGAGTCACGCGGAAGCTAACAATACAAATTTTTGAAAAATGATAAAAAATTAAACACGATTCGATCAATCGACTTGCATCTGAGGGAGAAACTCGCTGACGTAACCATATGTAGTAATGAGTGGTTAGTCAAATATCATTCGTTGAAAAATTATACTTTCTCTGTGTAAGTTTATTAATTTTCTTTTTTAGTCTATTCAAAAAGAAAAACAAACACATTTTTACATTGAGTAAGATTAATTTAAGTTTAAAATATTTATTTTAATCTTAATGAAACGACTTATAACTACATAAATATTTATGACTTATTTTATGATGGAGAGAATACTCTTTATATAAAAAACGCGATTTCATATGCTTGTAGAGGTCTCTATTCATTAACAAAGGTTATGGTGGAGTGGTAAGTACTCTTTCATCTTTAATCAGAGGTCTCGGGTTCGAGTCTCCATGGGTACGAAGTCACCTTTGTTAAAATACTCCCTAATGTGGAACTCTCGGCACGAATTGAGATTTAGTCGGGCTCCAATGTAGATACCGAACAACGGATGAGAAATTAAAAAAAAAAAAAAAAAGAGATCTCTACTCATTTTCCTTCTATCCTGCATTTTGAGGAAGAGTTTGTTAAGGAAGGTCTTCCAAAATTATACAAAGTATATATATCAAAAATTATTTTTCACATTTATATATTAAATTTGAAACAAATTTGACAAAATAATATAAGTAGAAATAATTGTCATAATTCAAATATAACATTTGTTCAACCAACGAGTCATTATTTGACAAGTGAGGCTTGTTCAAGTGGTTGAACATTTTCGTCATCAATCGATTGATTAATAATTTAAGTCACACTGAAAATACTATTGATCCTCCTGAAGTAGAGCAAAAAAGAGCAACTTCTCAAACATAAGGAACAATAAAACATGTCAAACACTAAATAGTATATTTAACTTACACAATAACTTTCACGAAAAGCAATAAAATCACTACAATAACCTAATAAAATTTACTCATGAACAAAAAAAAAAAATCTAAGTATAATATGATTCTAGACCTCGAACATAATACATGCTACTACCAAAATCATTAAATTATTTCACTTATGACTAAATTTGACTAAAATAAAATTAATGTCACAAAAATAAACCTTAACCACACCAAAAAATAAAAATCGTTGGCATTTCCACAATTTCCTCGTCACCATTTATTTTGTGATTTTCCTAATTCACAAAATAAATAATATGTACCCATTAATTCCACGTTTGAGACTAGACAACAACAACAACAACAACAAATACAGAAGAATCATTTGATTCTTCTGTATAAAAAAAAAAAAAGAAAGGCTATCATGGGGAAGGGGAAATGTTGTTGTTGCAATTGTATTTTTAGTTGCGTTTGCGCATGCATTTTACAGATGGTATGTGTGATTATTGTTGTGTTGGGCGTCATTGTTGTAGCCATTTGGCTGATTTGGAAGCCTAGTAAGATCTATTTCCACGTGTCGGACGCCTTATTGACGAAATTCGACTACTCTGAATCAAGCAAGACGCTTGATTATAACCTGGACCTTGATCTAGAAGTTAGAAACTCGAATGAGAGAATTGGGGTGAAGTATGAGTTCATGGATGTTAGCTTGAGGTACCATAAGAAGACATTTGCCCCCGATGAGAAATTACAAGGTTTCAGTCAAGATTCGAAGAACACGACTATCTTGCAACAAGTGATCAAGGGTCATACCAAGGACATTGATTTGGGAGACTATTACTATGAGGACATGAAAAATGGAAGATTTGATATTGACACGATATTTCATATGGGTGTTCAGCTAAAATCGGGTTGGATCACGACCGGACAAATGAGGCTTTATGCTGCCTGTGAGCTAACTGTTCCAATGAACAAATCCTCTCAAACTTTCCAAAGAACAAATTGCATTCTCCTTCCTTGGACCAAGTAATTTATTATTCTAGTATTTGAATAAAATATAGACAATTCGATTAAGTTTTGGATTTGATAGTTATTGATGATGTTTTTCATTGTTAGTTGTCCTTTTCTTTTTCCATCTGCTTAAGGGTTCCAAGGAAATAGTTTGTCTACCTTTGTAAGGTAAGGTCTGCGTACATCCTACCCTCCCTACACCCCACTTGTGGGATTCCAGTGGGTATGTTGTTGTTTACATTCGAGTTTTTCAAAAACAATCTCTCTATCTCCACGAGGTAGTGAGATAAATAATTTCGTAACCAACAAGCTCAAGATAGAAGAGTCATAAATCAACTTTGAGATTAAAGAAAACAAAATTGGCACATTATACAAAACATTATATTCCCAGTTCTAGGGGGAAAATATACCATATGACTACTTAAAACAAAGAGAGAGTTTTTTGTCTTCCTCTAGAGACAGATTTTACAGCATCTCTCTGGAACAGGAGGCGGCAAATTACGTAAAATATTGCTCTGAGATCGATCATATCTGCATTTCAATGATCGATACATGTGTTCCAGCAAGGATCACCTTCTGTTTGCGCGAATGGGAAGAGGCGGAGGCTTCAACAGGTTCAGTCCCCTAGAAGGGTCCGTTTTTTGGACGTGTTCATGTAGGGCCTTATAACCCACTCGGTTTGAGCTTCGTCTTGATCCATCGTTCCTAATTTGATCTAAATTTGAAAAATAAGTAACTTGATCAGGAATGAGTAGTCGGCATCAGATGGGATACAGATCAAGACTTTCGGCACTACAGAAAGCACATTTTCAGGGACTGATTCTTCAAGACAAACAAATCGGCTTAACTAATATGAAAAATTCTCGAATTAGATAAACCACACATATTAATAAACTGTTGGAAAAGGATCTAATATCACTTCTGGTTCAGTTACTTGATGTCTATTATCATGAAGTATGTAAGAGAACTTGCAGCAACTCTTGTTCTCTTTTGTGGTTCCGAACAATGTTATAATATGTGGATGTGGAAAACATAGGTCTGGCTACTAAACTAGATAAGTCAACATTACACAGTTTCAAGATTATTTAGAAACATGGATGCAGACAAATATGACGAACCACGTCTTGTATAATTATTGTTACCTGGTACAGCCGTAGTTCAAATCGAGGGCCAACCTCTTTCAGCTCAATTGATTTTGGACCTCCATGCTTTTCATAAACGTGATGTCTGCATGTTTCAATCAAATTTAGTACAAAGTAAAGGAAGGAAGGAAGGAAGGGAGGGGGGAGCTGCGTATTCAGTAAATCATCAAATTTATCCCGATTTTTAACTATCCTCTGTCAGTTAAAATGCCGACAACTGAGGGATAGCCTAGTGGTAAGGACCTCCATCAGAGGATTATTCGAAATATTACACTGGATTTCTTATCTCATGCATGCTTTTCATTTTAAAAGATACCAATTGAATTGGAGGGTTTCTTCAAACAAGGGACTGGTTCAACTATTCAATCAAATGATATCAAGCTTTTCACTTAAGGGAAAAAAAATTATTGCTAGCATGCCTTGCACTTAAGTAAAACTACACACAGCAAAACTAACCTCCATTGCTAAAGTAGAGCTTAATGAGACTGAACAAGAAACTAACCTGAATGAGATGTAGTCTGACTGGTTCGCGAATGTGATAATACGTTTTGTATCAGGCTTGGGCACAGGAAACAAATGCTTAAGGATGTTTACTGTCCTCTCACCAAGCTGCATGATCAAAACATTCCTGGTGAGTATAGAATAGAACAGTATATAAGATGCTACTATACGGAGACTCTAGATATTCAATAATTATCTAAACATCCACTAACTGATTCTGGCGACATGGTCAACCAGTTTCAAAATTCTCAATGTCAGTAGCAGGTCCATTGAAATGCATGTGTTCACTCTTCATCGAAAAAAGGATGTCATGAATTACCTTAGTCGAAAATTTGTCAAAAATCAAATGTGGATACGCCTCAGACATTGTTCCCATAGATTTTTTGTCCTTAATATCATGTCTAGTTACCTGCATGAAAATAGTAGATGCGGACATCATCTTACAACTCACAGACAGCAGAAGACATCCTGTTTAACAGGGTAAGAGTAAGACCACTTACCACATTGAGCAATCCAAAGTAAGCAGTTGGACCAAAAGGCAGATGACTAATGACAATACCATCAGGCACACCACGATGCTCATGGACCAAAATTACATCTGTAAAATCATGAGATCGGCAGGTTTCAATTATTTCTGATATAACCTGCAAAAACAAAAATGAGTAAAATAGACAAACAAAAGCAAGGTAATTGTAAAAACGTAAATGGTTTGAAGTTATGCTGCTTGGACTCTCCCAAAAACTCTAACGCACTGTGTCGGATGCTCCAACAAAGAACTACATTTGGAGGATCCGGCATGCACCAAGATGCATTTTTGAAGAATCCAAGCAACATAGACTTTAAGAACTAAATGCTCGTTCAGCAAATACATAAATGTTAATAAGTGCCTAAGACAAATCATTTCCCGGCAAAAACTAGGGATCTAAAAGTCAAAGAACCAAAGCTCCTTTCATTACAAAACAAATATGTGACATCCATGGCCATGTGTTTTCTTCTCTTAATATTCAATAACTTTTCTAGATAATTTGCAGAAGTGTACACATGGGTGCCTCAAACATTGGATCTAATATTTACTGTGTGTTTCCAGTATATACACAAGACACAAAAATGTACATATACATATGTTTAAATTGTAATTTAAATGAATGAACACCTATTCCTATTCTAACAAGATGTTAGAGACAACAGTTTCAAGTCTAACATTATGAATCTTTCAAGCTGTAAGCTCCAAATGCCATCTCTAATTAGCTTGCAATGCATCGAAGTATCAAACAAGAACAGAATTCCCAATAGCAGACTGACCTGACCACCACGATTCATTCTCTGAGCATTGGGGAACACAATTTTCAACTCCTGTCTCCATTCAACAAGGAAAAGGAAAAGAATAGGACATGAGAAGTGTCTAATTGAAAAAGTATAGTTTTTCAATATAATGACTTCTAAAAGAGAGAGTGATACGGGGATAGTGGACTATGTAGTATAATAACAGGACAATTTAAGGGTACACCAACCTTAACAAACTGAGTAAGAGGAGCACTAGGATTTCTTGAAGTGGTAAGCAAGATTTTGGGATCTTTTTCCGTTGCACTAGCATATTCATCATCAATAGTTGATCGAGGTACTGCATCAACATCATTCAAGATAGAAAAAAGCCTTGTCTTAGCAAATACATAGCACGTACAACTACAGCTCAATATGAATTTAATTAGAGAATATCTCAACAGAACACTATGTTCTACTTGTACATGCGTAGTCTACAATTCCCATTGGTAAACTAATCATTAGCAAAAGAACAAAGAGAGAGAATTTGTCATAGAATAGGCATGACAAAGATGCAACATTAAAGGACCAATAATTGTAAAGGTTAGAGTTCCCGACCATGCAGTACTTAACACCAAAAGGGAGTTGTAAAGATCTTTGGCATCCAATAATTTCTAGTTTATCAAAGGTTTCATATCTTCTTCTATCATCTGTTGTACCCTACAATCCTATATGCTTCTCCCTTCCCTTTCATATTCCACAAGATTTAACCCACCAACAAAATAGATAAGTGAAGGAGAACTCATCAGCACATAAAACACATCTAAAAACTATAAAATCGTGTATCATATATGAAGATACAAAAAATTCCTCTTCTTGGCATTCAGACAAAGAGACTACTGTACCACTGTTTCAAATCAATAATGCACAACACGACAAAGCCTAAAGAATGTCGTAAAAGTTCATAAAGTGGATGAAGCTTGAGACAAGCTAAGGACATCATCTTCAAGTATATTCTTTCCAACTTCTATTGACTACTAGGTAGCACCCTAAAGGGTCGTTTGGTGTGATGGATAAAGAAATTTAATCCCGGGATAACTTTTAAGTGACCCTCAATTCATTGTTTGGTTGCACAAGTTGGGATAGCTTATCCCGGGATTAACAATTAAGGCTGGGATAAGTTATCCCTCCTTGTGGGTGGAATAATAATCCCAGGATAAGTTATCCTGGGATTAAGTATGTAAAAATGCAAAAATACCCTTCTTTAAACTCTCTTTTATACGTTATTTTATATTCATGTATATTGGCATAATTTTTAATAATATTTATAATAATATTCACTATCGTAATTAATTGTTATTTTTATGATAACATATTTTTCTATTAAAAATTATATTTTACAAATGCAATTTCTATTTATGAATATATATTATAAGTTGAATTTATTTGTCTAATACTTATGTTTATCTATATTTTGATTTCTCTTAAAATGTTCACTTCACTATTAAATTACATAACTTTAATTAAATAATTTATTACTCACTTAAAAGTTGTATTTTATATATCAATTAAAATGTAGATAACTTTAAAATTTAATAATAATTTTTTACTTTAACAAACTTAAATGAAAATTTTTATTTTTAAGCTAAATAAAATGAGTGGAAGTTTTATTTCTAAGCTAAATGAGATAAAAATGTTATTTAAAACTAAATAAGATAGAAATTTTATTTTTAAGCTAAATAAGATTAAGGTTTAATTATAAAACACATGACATAATCATGAAAAATGCATGCACAAAATTATTTACTTTAAATAAGATGAAAATTTTATTTTAAGAATGAATATAGCTAGAGGTTGCAAAGAGAATATTAAAAAAAAAAACTAAACAAGGTGAAGGATATTTTTGCAAACAAACAACTTATTCTTAGAAATTATGCAATAAATAGTATTATGAATATGAAAAACCAAACAAGCAATAAAAACTACTCTCAGCGTAAATAATCCCATCACAACTTATCTCAGTATAAGTAATCTCATCATAACTTGTATACAAACCAAACGACAGCGAAAGAATCTCATACTACCTACCCTCTGCATTTACCACAGAATCACCACCCTGAGATGCAGGATAGCCAAAAATCCATTCTTTAGCTTTTCAAGTTGTTTTTATCAATCATTTTAAGCAAAGACCAGTAAAGATATCACTTTTTCTCCTACAATGAGACACCAAAACCACCTCCACCCCAATTCAATCATGTATTCCCATAACAGACTTTTGTAGCTAAGATTAATTCAAGTTTACAATTTCTATTCCAGCTCAATTCATATCACAACTATACAAACAATCCATGAGAAAAAAACTGACAAATTAGCATACCAGCTGTAATTTCATCTTCAAGATCGATTTCTTTCCGAAGTGCAGCTTCTTCATTCCTTAGCTCAGTTGGAATCGGTTTCCCCTCTGAAATCAAAAACCCCAAAAACCAAAAATTCACCAAAAAAAACCAGAAAAAATCAACAAAAATTCAAGATTTTCCCATGAAATTGACCTTCTAAAGCTTCTTTGATTTTGCGTTTCTTCTCATATAGCAAACGCTCCTTTCCTTCTAAGCTTTTCCTGTACAGGTACTCTCTTCGCAACCTAATGTTCCTTCTATGCATGGCTTCACAAACGTCGTCGTTTCTTCAAGGGTTTTTCTGGTTTAGGGTTTAAGAGATTTTGGGGAAGAAGAAAGGAAGGGTTTTGTAAAAAGAGTGACAAGGAAATGGGCTTTTGTGAAATTGGGCTTCACTTTTTATTGTGAATATTTGGACCCATTTCGACAACCCAATTGAGCTGGTCTATAATTTTTATTCGTCAGGGCTATTTAACATTTTCGCATAAACATTCGTACTATATATACTAATAATCACTATATTCTTTGAAATAATTTTGTATTGAACCATTACTTAATAATTTCATATCATATTTTTCAGTTGAGATACACCCTTGTTTCAAGATGGTCGAGTACTGTATACGTGTATTTAAGTATGGATACACTAAATATTAGATACACTGATGGACAAGGAGAGAAGCGAGCGAGATAGGAGAGAGTCAGTGGATCTCAGATACATGCGAATCACACTTGTCTACAGTATATTTGAAAGAAACTACATCTAAACCTGCATGTATACGAGATACATGTATCTAAGTGCACCAGCAAGAAAAAGTGGTATGGAAGGTAATTTTCAAAACCGATATAAATACACATAATAAAGTCATCAACTAGTGGAATTTATATTGTTTGCTCTTATATTTTCACGTCTTAATATTCTACGAGTTATGTTCCGCCCCGAACCAACTCATTCGTAGGACAAAATTAAAGACCAAATCAAAAGGTAAACCATGCAAGTTGGATTGGGCTTCCCCGTATACTAGTTTGGGCCAACGTGTTGGGCCTATTCTATTTGTAATCTAGCCTGGCCTGGAGAAGGATTTGCACAAATAGCCACTTGGAGGATAGTTGTTTAAAGAAAAATAAAAAATTATTTAAATCCTCAAAAATTAGTTGCTACAATTTAACTAATAGATAGTTTAATATCAAATACTTAGATAGTTGGAGAATATAAATCTATTAACAAAAAAAATTTTAATTATTGATTTGTGTTTACTAGAATAAATTACGAGTAAATACACAAGTTTGTGTACTTCTCTTATAATTTAGCTTCAAATTTTATTAAATTCACTTTCGAAAAGAAAAACGTGACAGATATTTTAACCAAAGGGAACATAGGGTAAAAAAAAGTTGTTAATAATGTATACTTGAAAAGGACATGAGTAACTCTTCATCAAAAAGTTTATGAAGGAATTTTAAATATAATGAAGATTTTAAAAAGTTTTCTAAAGTATAAAGGTGATTAAATTCATAAATATTAAAAAAGGAAACTCATTAACTAAAGCCATAATGATGATTATGTTTAAATATTCCATAAAGGCTTCATGTAGAAGTTTCAAAACCCAATAATTCATCATCTTTATTATCTTTAAAGGAAATTAAAAAAATCTTAAAAGTGGAATTAATTGATGTCCTAATTAACTAGTGTCCACTAATTTCATGTTTAGACAAATATTTAATTATGTTTCCCTTTTATCCTCCATTTGGAATTGGTACAAAATAAAGATTATTAATGAAATAAATAAATCAAAAGATTTGTTCATAAGTGTTTAATCAATATAAAAGCAACTAGAAATTAATCTAAATGCTAATCATGAATGTTTTCTAGAAACTAATATATATATATATGATAGCCCGTGCTAGCACAAACCCAATATAAATTTACTTTTAGTCTCGATTTAATACTTTAAGTTGTTAATATTGAGACCCATAGAAAGCTAATTATGTTGCGCACATAAAATTTGAGAGCACATCGAAAATTTATTTAGCAATATACATGAACTTCTTGGTTTAATTATAACGGAAGAACCATTCAAAATTATCGATGTACTCTTAAGTTACTCAAGCAGGCATGTTATACTTGCACCGGGCCAATATAAATTCACTTTTAGTCTCGATTTAATATTTTAAATTGTTAATTATTGAGACCTATAGAAAACTAATTTATGTTGCACATCAAAAATTTATTTAGCAATATACATGAACTTCTTAGTCTAATTATAACGGAAAAACCATTCAAAAATATCGATGTACTCTCAAGCTGCTCAAGTAGACATGTCAAGTAGCTTATACATGGCAAAAGAAGAGGCAATCGAGGAGCAGGCATGACCATGAGTCAGTCCAAGCTCCTCACTATCTCTTCTTAGATATAAAAATATATATAATTATAGCCTAGAAATGCTAGCTCGCAAAAAAAAGTTAATTTTGCTTTAACGCACATCCTTTTCTTATGAGGAAAGTTATTCTTTCCGATATATATTTGACCTTTTTGGTCTAGATCATAATATATAGACGATTATGTTCTTTGAGTTCATCACATTAGGGTTAGAAAGCCAATCTTTTGGCCTAACACATGTCGCCATCGAATTAATTAACATTTATCTTTTTTATAGAGTTCACAAATTTTATTTAATTAAATAGTAAAATTTATTATTAATTTTATTTAGTGATGAATTATTATATGATTTTGTTAGCTATAAGTAATTTAGCGATGAAAATAGTAGCTAAGTTTAATTTAATTTAATTTTGTTAGTGATCAACTTTTGTAGATTGATAAATGTATAGAAATTATCCATATTTTGTAAGTTGAAAAAGTTTATGCTCACCATGTGCCTCAATTTACTTCTGAAACCACACGTGCTTCCATTTTCACCACATAAATAATATAGGGTGTGTTTGGTAGGGAGAAAATTTTAATTTTTCATGATTGATTAATTAAATTATCTAAAAAATTATATATTTTCTAAAAGGAAATTCTGAAAGATTCAAAGTAGATCTTGAATTTAAAATTTATACATTTCAACAATTTCAAATGAATGTGTTTGAGATCAATCAAATCCATATTGAGACGGGTAACAAAGCTTAAACAAGTTTTATTTTTACAGTATGAATCAAGAGTTTATTCATTATCGAATTTCCAACAAATATTTCATATCTTTTAAACAAATTTCTTGGTATGAATAAATATAAATTACGCGTAAAATTTATTGAGTTTCAAAAACATGCTTTTGTCACTCTAAATTTTCCCCTACTCCTATTTTTATAAACGAAATAAGAAAAAATAAGTTTTACAAATAATATTCTATATTAATTCATTAATCCTATCCTCTCACAACACCTCCCCACACGCCTACCTTCTTACTTCCACCTCTAATAATATTTATCAAAATTTATACATATTAATTACATATCGAATAAATTCTCATGGAATAAAGTTTTCTCCAAGTTCACACTCATACAAGACTTGGAAAAAGGTAATTATTTTTCCAATAGATTCCTAGGATATGAGAGAAATTTATTGGATTTTCAGAAATTTTGCTTCGTCACTATAGATCTACCCCTACTCCTATTTTTATTAACGAAAATAGAAAAAATAAATTTCATAAATAATAATTTATATTAATTATTTAATTGTATCCTCTCACAACACCACCCCACATCCCTATTTTCTTACTTCCACCTCTAATAATATTTATCAAGATTATATATTTTTTAAAAAAAAAAATTAGGGAAGAAAGTTTTCTCCAAGTTCACACTCATACAAGACTTGGAAAAGGGTGAGATAGTTAAAGACACCAAAAAAGTTGCTTTAGATGAAAGTTCATTTTGGGATAAGAAAAGGTTAAAAGTTTAAACAACTTTTGGGTGTTATTAAAAGGGCTGTCCACTTTATGCATTAATGCTTTTTAGAGTTTTATTCATAAATTAGTTCATATATATGTTTGGTGGAGGATCATCTTTACTTCCTTGGTAGTTTTCCTTTCATTCTTTTGAGGGGAAAAAATATTAGATTCCACATACTCTATGTATCATGTCAATTTGTGTTATGATGTTGTATAAAGCTCTTCACTTTTTTGTTCCTTTTTAATGTGAATTTCGTCTAAAATTTCATATTCATGACTCATTCCTTTTTCAAAAGTTTGACTAGAACGACAGCTTGATAGTTTTTTTTTTTAATAATGACATATTCACTGAAATCTTAATAAGTGGGATCCAGAAAGAATGATGTATATATAATTTTACTCATGCCATATGAAGATAAAGAGGTTGTTTTATGTAACAACTCATCTTAATATGAGAAGTCCCACGTCGGCAAAAACACAAGAGAGTTGTTGGTTATATAAGTAAATAAGTTTTATCTACTAGTGGCGCATTTTAAAACATGCGAGCATAGATCCAAAGCAAATAATATTACTAGCAGGTTGAGTCGCTACAGATGTTATTAAAGTCGCGCATGTGTCAACCTAGAGTTCAATTGAGTTTAGGCAAATCCCGATGAAGTGAGGCAAACCTCAGTGCTAAATCCAGGCAAATCTCAAGCTGTGGGGCTAAGTTTAGCAAGTACGTTGAGTCCATAGAGGTGGTATATGTAACAATCCATCTTAAGATAAAAAGTCTCACATCGGCAAAATATAATAGAGATGTTGGGTATATAAGTAAACATATCTTACCTACTAGTGATGCATTTTGAAGTCATGCAAACTTAAGTTCAAAGCGAATAATATCACTAACGAGATGAGTCATTACAATTTTGATAATACTCGGTCCAAGTACAACATATTCAAATCAATAAGAAGAGAAAACACAATAGTAAAAAAATCATTAAAAAGATTGAAGGAACAATAACCACAACTAATAGATAAAGGAAGTAAAATTGTATATTAAAGAATATATGTACATTTCTTTAATTTTTTGGTTTTACTTTTTTGTTCTAAAGGATGTGATTATTTTTTAAATGCTTGAACTTTTCAAAAGTTGGATACTAAGGGACAATTTCCAGTCTTATTATTACTTATTATAAGTTTAATTCTCAATTTAATTATTAAAGTGATGAAGATAATCCCTTTTGATTATTCCAAAGTTAAATTATAGAACATCTTTAAGGTTCAAAAGAAAGAGATTCTTATCTATGTTCTTCTTAATATTTTGCATTTTTTCCTTTCAACTTTTTCATTATAAGATCAACTTTTATTTTTTAAATAAAATCAAATTAAGATTTATTATTCTAATTTTTGGGAATAACCCATTATTATTCTTTTAAAACTTTTTACATTATGCTTTTTGAAGATAAGAATGTTGGGTTTAACAAAAATCAAAGTAGAAAAAAGTGATTCTCTTCCAAAGTATATGTAGCATGAAAAGTAGTGCTTGTCTTTTTTAAAAAATAAAATTTCTCACTCAATATTTAATATTTACAATGCGATTAATTCAAATATATGATGTGTACGACTCATTTTTTAAGGGTGTCGTTGTTTTTAAAAAAAAATTATTTTTAAAACTCAAATTTAAAATATTTAATTAATGATGGAGAAATCTCGATCATCCAACCTCAATTCCTATTGATATCCTTGCCCTTTTGATATTTCTTCTCGGGGAAGATTTTTATTTCATTTTTCATTTATTTATTTATTTATTTATTTTGTGCTTCTAATAAAGTAGAAAAGTTGATGTTCCTTTGCACAATGCTTAAGTTATGGATCATAACACCAATAAAACTTGTTTAGTGGGTTCCAACATTCCTTAACTTTAGTACTAATAATTATTGCCAAATTATCAATATTATTGGCTCCAAAAGTAACAAATAATTTCTTGCTACAAAAAATAGTTTAATAATTTTTTGTGAAACCTAACCAAAGTTTGAGTGATTTTCTTTTTATATACAATAAAAGTTGAATCATTATTAGATAAACTATTGCCTACATTTTTCTAATTTTTTTTTACACTTTTCCTTATTATGGATTCATGAAAAGAGGAAGGAGTACAATAAATCTTTATTACAACACACTATTTTCTATGACCTTTTTTCTTGGAAATCTTTTTTTACCTAACAAAAAAAGCAAAAGATATTGTTGTTTTCACCTTTGGCTTTTTCCTTTTTATTTATTCAAAGTTTCATGTTCTTTCTCTTTAATTTTTTTGTGTTGATTTTTCTTACTTATTAGGAGTATAAATTGGAAAGCTAGAACACAATAATTATGTTCTTGTAAGATTCTAAATGTAGCCCTTTATCTTTATAGGTTTAACAACTTTATTAGGGATTGAACAAGGCTTTCCTTGCAATAAAGAAATATTCAAGTCTTTTTCAATGTACCAATTATCACTTTTAGCACTTTTTAATAAACTAGTATGTATAATTTTTTTTGAAAAATTATGGAGGAGGGATGGAAAGAAGAAACATTTGGGGGAATTACATGATTGGAACCAAAATCCTCATCAATAAGGTAAAAGTTTATTAGATTATAAGTGCCACTTGTTAAGCCTCTGTCCAGCCGGTTATTCAGCTGGCATCTCACATTCATACCCCCATTTGACTACCGCTCAAGAATTAATGTAGTTATAGATAGGTTAATTTTAGTGGGTCGTTAGCTCCACCTATTATCTCCTTCTACAACATGCTATTGTCGATCAAATATTTGTAATGACTATATTAACTCCTCTTTCCCTCCTTTCGGAATAATATTAACTATATAATTATCCTACCACGGCGATGTAATGATGCATAGTCCTTTGTTACAATATATGTGATGCTATAATGATATTTTTCATAACTATACAAATGTCATGGTATACTAGATATCTAAATAGTGAAAAGATACAAAGAAAAGTGACAATGATAAAGAAAATTCTCTCATCACATAATCATGATACATAAGTTGTTTCATTTATTTTTCCTTACATTTCTTGAATTCTAAACATAATACATCTATCAACACTTTGAAGAAGTCTAATATCATCAACATTAGTTTCATGATCATCAATAGAGATGTTTAAATCCAAAGAAACAAAATTAGGACTAATACTAGCATTTGTTTCCTCCATTATTGTTGCATTTGTCCCTTTAATTTCCTCATTGTCTAATCCATCACAATTAGGAGAAACACCTCTTGATGACCTAGAACTAATAAAGCTCTCATGATCACAACTTAAAATGATAATTGCATCACTTAGACTTACTTCTTCACCACTTGATGAATTTGTGATTTTCCTTCTTTCAATTGCCTTCTTGATCCCCCTTTGAGAACAATAGTCCACTTGTTCCACATCCTCCACAAAGAAAACGCGATGTGGATTTGAACACACTGCTTGAGCAAATCTCTCAATGTAGCTACAACTTTGTTCATCTCGTGATCTTTTGTAATAATCCAACTTCATGGAAGAAAAACTACTCAAAGCAATAGATGTGAACCTCGAATAAGAACCAAACACAACCTTAGCCAATTCCCTTGCAATTTTTTCTTTTGCTTGAACATCTTGGCCTTGGAAAAATAACCAAGTTTCTTCTTTGGTTTCACCATTTCTTTTTATCATTCCTGACCTACTTTCCAATATTGTCCTTGCAATTTCTTTGATGGCCTCTTTTTGCCATGGCACTTTTTCCTCCAATGCATTAGAAAGAATGTTCAAGTTTTCCAAATTGAACTCCTTGAACATTGGAACATTGTACTCCATCTCCATGATTTGATCACTTGTGGATGCGGAATTGAGAGTAGAATTTGGATTATTTGAAGAGAACATGCTTCTAGGGTCACTATCACTATGCTCATGAATGTAGATCCTAAGACTTGGTTCGCGTGTAATATCATTTCCTTCCCTCCATGTGTGTACTTTTGGATCAAGAAATGATGAATTGAATGTTGAAGAAGGTGATGTTGAAGTGGGAAAGGTTAAACTTCTTTCAAACGTCTTGGTTTTCTTGTGAGACGAGTTGCATGTTGAATTACACTTCCTGCAAAGTTGTTCAACTGACACACCCTTCTGAATGAAAATAACATTTGTAAGTTAAGTTTTGCAAGATTTGCAGGGGGGGGGCGATAAAAGATAAATGAAGATTTGAATCTAGTACCTGATGATCATGATGATGATTACTATTAAGTCTTTGTCTCTCATCTTTAAGCCATGAAGGTAAACTTGATGAGGACAATGTTGAAGATTCAAAGTTCAAAGCATTGTTTTGTTGTAAGCTTAATGCTTCTACTTCGAACTTGGAAGAACAATCACCACAACAAGTCAATTGCTTCTCATGATCATCATTATCACCAATATCAAGAATCATCCCACAAGATCCATTTTCAGATGCCTTGCTTCTAAGTTCAAGTTGTGTATCACTGATATACAAAATATACATTAAAAAAATTGAAAAAATCTATAAGTCGGTAAAAGCAATAGTCACTATTTCTTTTAAGAAAAAAATAGATATGAAATTCATCGCTATTCTACCACTAAATGGGTCATAATTAATAGAATTATTTGGTAATCATAACAACAACAACAATATACCCAGTGAAATTCACAAGTGAGGTCTGAGGAGGATAAAATGTACACAGACCTTATTACTACCTCATAGAGATAGAGAGACTGTATTCGGAAGACCTTCGTCGTAAAAATATCAAGCCCCATAAGCAAAAGGTACTGAATATGAAAAAAAAGAAGAACAACTAAAGTGGAAAGCAATTACATTCGATAATCATAGCTTGATAGAATTAAGTGATTGATATTTGTTGGTTATACAAATTGTCCATCACTAATTTTTGTGTAGTAATTACATTTTGTAAAAGTTTGATTTTTTTTTTTAAAAAAAAAACTTTGCTTTCTCATATTTTGAGGGAAATAAAAGAGGTAACCGACCATAATGAAAGTGGAGGAAAAAGAAAGAAAAAGGAAAAAGTGAATTTTCAAACAACAAATTACCTAGAATGAGAAGAAGAAGAATAAAGGTAAAAAAGGATTAAGGAGTAATACTTTTGAGGAATATTGATATAATAAATATAAATAGAAAAGGGGTAGTTAATACTTTTTTCTATTTATAGGATACTTAATTACTTTAGACAAAAATAAGATAAAAAATATATTACCTCCAATATATCTAACAATCAAATTCAACAAAACTTGGCAATAATGATACACCAAATAACAGTCAAATTCAAGAAAACAAAACAAAGAAAGAATGAACTCATTTTAACTATAGTAACTATTTTATTAAGAAAATATTTACTATTTATAACAATAATAAAGTTTTTTCGCTAAACGCTTATAACAGTTTTTATACATGATACAGAGAAATATGTATAAAATATTTATAATACAAGTTTTATTGATGAATAATATATTTATTAGATATTTTAGTAGACATTGTATCAATTTCTTATCAAACAAGCACAATATATTATTAAACACTTATAATATGTTTGTATTGCATGCACAATTCACTTTTAATACAAGTGTTTAGATTTATCATAATATTATTATAAATGATAATAAATAAAAAGTACTACTAAAATTAATAATTATTTTTTAAAAAATAATCGCTACCTGTCAGAGTTGAGACTAAGGCCCAAACTTCCAGCAGGAATAGTAATAGGATGCAAGCCCCAAATTGATTCCAATGAATTATGACCACTCCTACATCTCATGTAAGTTTGAAATGTTGCAATTCCCACAAGCCAAACTTTTCCATTTCCACCAATATTACAAATCAATCTCCCAAGCTCCATGACTATGTGTTCCACAGGACAATAATAGCCAAATTTCCCTTGTAATCCATTTCTTGAATTGTTTTCATTATTACTAGCCCTAAAATCAGTCAGCCACTTGAGGTCTCCCAAGTATAAAAGAACCCCTTTGGTTACTAGACTTTTCACAAGGCAACTCAACTCTCCAATTCTTTGATCAACTTCTTCTCTTGTGATATTAGCAAAAGATGAAAGAGGAATATTTATGAGCTTAATTTCCTTCAAAGATTGATCAATAGTACTAATACAACAATTATCTTTATTACTAATATTGTTAACTTTATTCATCACTCCTTTAATCACTCCTTCTAGGGTACCAATACATTCACCAACTATCACAATACTTTTCCTCCTTTTATTTAGACTTTCCACTACACTCATCACATCCTCATCTTTGACATGATGTGGAAAAGAATTAGGAGTACTACTTACTTTGTTCCAACTTGCTTTTAATAATTGATCACCACTTTGAAGGAATACATGGTTGTTGTTGTTGTTTTCTTTGAAGTTACTTGAAGGAGAAGGACTTTGAGAAGTAGTACACATGAGGTCTAGTGAAATTATAGCTTGTTCAACATTGGATTTGACTTGAGTACTTGAAAATCCAGCTTCTCTCATTACCCTACTCACACTTGGATCATCCAAGATGGAAATGATGAGTTGTTCAAGATCTATCTTCACAGATAAAATAGGTTGTTGTTGTTGTTGATTCTCTACTATTGATCCTCTCCTTTGATGAGCTTGAGCACGCTTAAAGGCGGCTACAAGCGCGTTAGAAATGGAAGGATGTTGATGTTGATTCTGATTCTGACTCTGACTCTGATGATGATGGTGATGGCCTAGTAGCATGGGGCTACTAGAAGATGATGATGATGTAGGGAGACGATTGAGTGCCACGTTGAAGCAAAGCTCAAGGGCTTTACAACGTAGTGGATGAGACTGAGACTGAGTTTGAGACTGGAGGCATGCTGTTCTAAGCAAGCCAGAAGAAGAAGCAAGTAAGGTGTTGGCTACATGGAGAGGTGTCACTTGAGCATGACCACGACGCTTGGCTAGCACCACAGCTTGTTTTACTACACTTGCTGCCTCTGATGTTAGAGCTTGTTGCACTGTGCAACCTCCACTCCTCATGTTCAATTACTTGATCAAGAAACAAAGAAGAAAGTTGGTTGGTTAAGCTAAGGTGTAGACCTTTTGTTAAAGTGTTGGTTTCATGATCATGAGTAGATAATAAAAACGTTTCACATCTATATATCTTTTATAACTTGCTTGAGTTATAATTGAATAATGGATTCAAGAACTCAATTGAGAGAGAACCCTAATTTTCTTGGTATATGTTTGTTTGTAATCTAGAGTAAGATTGTATAATATGAAGAGAAATGTGTCAAAAATATAAGGTTGGGGTGGGTGTCAAGAGGAGTTGTTATTTTCTTTAAAAAAATATATCTTTTAATTTTATTCATTTATTTATTTCTATTTTGGAGTACTTGGGGGTTTGTTCCTTTCTTGTAGATGAGGTAAAAAATTTTGGTGAGTCCAAAAGTGATTTGTAGTGGAAAGTGGTATGCATGTGCTGACAAGGAGGAAGAATGCACTATTATCAAAGGCAACTCAACTTTACCTAGAACAAAATGTTAGTAAAATCATAATTTGAACAAAAGATGGAATCTTTTACCTTGTTCTTTC
>JAABOM020000001.1:1984895-2022900 GCA_011800125.2 Solanum clarkiae
TTCAATTGTGAAGTAGCAGTTAGTCAATGCAACTTTCGACGCTCATCATGGGTCACCCGGAAACAGTCGCGCTATGTTTTTAAACATAGGGGTTAGGCTGCGTACATCCGACCCTCCCTTACCCCGCAATGGGCGGGAGCCTTTGAAGTATTGGGGTAATGTTATATTTGTGCTGCCGAATGGAGGTCTCAAGTCCAAAACCCCTTGCTTGCGATAGCACTGGACTTGCCTTGTGCGACTTACCCCTCTTGTGTAATTTGTGAGTTATTGTGTTGTACGGGGGTTTAACTTATCCGCATCCAGAGAGCAGTGGTTGCAGATTTCCTTGTCATTAATAGATGTACAGGTAGTTATGTGTATGAAAGGTATCTGAATGTCTGGTTTGCAATCTTTTCAGTACATTGATGTTATTATGTATTATGTAAACATGGACAAGAAGTTCCACTGAATCTTGATTTTCTTCACCATCATTGATAGATGTACAATTCTTATACTTCTGTGAATCACAACTAATTGTTATCAATCTTTTTGTACATAAGTAGACGAGGGTTTTTCGAAAATAGTCTCTCTATTTCTATAAAGCAGTGGTAAGGTTTGCATACATTTTTCCCTTTCCAAACTCCACTTGTGAGATTTTCACCAGGTATGTTATCGTCGTAGCATATGAACCAATTTGTGCACATCCCAACTACAACTAGTTTATGAAGTCCATCTTGTAAGCACAAGTTGCTAGTATCTTTGCCCACCAAGGCTGAGACAAAAAGACTACACTAACTGTCACATACAAAACACACATCTTATTTCATGTACTGCTTGAATCTTCACACAAGCGACTAAATTTAAACACAGAAGTTTTGAGAACCATCCTTTTACATGCTGCCATTATCGATTTATGAACTAAGTTCAGAATATATAGAAGATTCGGGCATACATTATTCAGAAAAATGCTCAAAACTCGAAGTAGGTAGGTCGAGAAAAAAAAAGTTACAGAAGCTCTACAACCTCACTTAACAACAAATGGACAGAGATATTGCAGCCATCTCATCCCCCTTATATGGATGCAAAGTATTCTTTGCTGCCCTTGGGATCTGGCTTCATTGACTTGTCACCAGGCTTCCACCCAGCTGGGCATACCTCGTCTGGATTCTCCTGAACGTATTGCAATGCCTGTCGCGAAGACCAAAATAATTATTACAATATAAGCAGCAGATTGTCTAATGATAGTAATAATACTGGTGTCGCGATACATTTATTACCTGAAGTGTTCTCAATGTTTCATCAACACTTCGACCAATTGCAAGATTATTAATGGTGGAGTGCTGAATAACTCCTTCCTTGTCAATAATAAAAAGTCCTCTCAATGCAATACCCTAAAACATAAGAAAAATCAGGGAGCTGATAGCACTTTAAATGATAGGGCGCTTTCATGCTTATTTTGATAAATGTTAAAGCAAAATTAGAAGTTCTTTTGCACAAAGCCTCTTCCATAAGAGGCAAACTCTAGAAGTCATTCTCTGATGTTTATGGAAAAATGGTGCACAACTGCGTAAAAGCAGATTTCCATTCTGGGTGGCGATAAATCATAAAGATTCTGGCTGACAGCCATGAAAATTCATGGTTATAACATATGAGGTTGAACGGAAGCTAAGGTGATCACAGCAACAAACAACATTATCTGTAGTCAAGTAAAATGGAGAAAGGTACACAGAAATCCGATCTAAATCACTTATCCCAGTAGTCTGTATTCTTGTCCTAAACCTTTACATGACCAGATGCTATTTTAATCACAAAAGCTCAACTATTTCTCATAACTGGTAGTATAAATAAGGTATTATAGCAGAAAACATTTCATTGAGGCTCAGTTATTACCGTTATTGTTACGCTTACACATTAGGTAATATTCTGTACCACTATTGGAGTAAGATGGGCCCTAATAAAGCAGAATGGATATGCAAAAAATCATATAGCCAACCTAGCTACTTTGGGATTAAAGCCTAGTTGATTGATACATCAAGCACAAATTATTAGTTGTGGTTAAGTAAAATCAGTAACAGTACAGTCTGAAACTCTCAAATTTGAGTTCATAGTTCAAATTCTACTCCGAACCTCTAGAAATGTTTACGTGATTGATTTCTTATATCATAAATACAGCCCTGCCCGCTTCACTGCATCCAAACTCTCACTTGTATATCTCGTAATTTAAAAATGTAGACAACTAATGAGAGGGATATGCTAGACCAATATCACCAAGCAATTCTAAAAGCTACAATGAAGGAAACCGCAACAATTATACCTGATCCGGTATCAAGACATTGTAAGATTTTGAAATTGACTTTGTCACATCTGAAATTAATGGATACTTCAGATCACCAAGTCCACCAGACTTCCTATCTGTTTGGACCCAGGCAAGGTGGGAGAACTACAAGAAAACATGACATCAATAATGTTAGGAAAACATCATTGCTTACATGACCAATCATTATAATTGATACTAGCTTGTGCCTTTTACTGAGATGATTTTTCAAGCATACATGATATCTTGAGCTACAAGTAAATCCTATAAGTCTTGCTAATTTAATTTACTTTCATTTACTTGTGCTTCTTGTTTTGTTAAACAACCGAGAAAGACCTGACAGCCAGCTGGCACATGGTTCAAATTTTGGCGATAATGAGCCTGCTCCTTGACCCCACTCCACTTAAATACCAAGCTTTTGTTTGCATCAGCATTCGAACGCATAACATTAGTCTAATCCACACATCCCGTTTTGCGCTCTTCTTACAACTACACCAAACCATTGGGGTACCTATACTTATTGTTCTTCCAACTTGATAATGCCTTGTCAATGGTGTCAGATAGATAGCTATACCAAGATCATAATCACATCTCAGGTCTCTTATTTTCTTTTTCAACTTCTTATCTTTCACATATGTATTCACTTTCTGATTAAGATGATATTCATTTCCAACTAATTTCTTTGTAATGTGGCCCAGTTGACATTTCACTTGTCGTCTCTACTTCAATATATAGTATTGCACTTATCTTTATTCAACAGCTTCTCCTCCTATTTATGTATACCGTCAATAATTTCTAAAGCTAATTCTATGCCACTTCTTCATCTAAGAGTACATTGCACAAAGTTCAAAGCAAGTGAGAGGAGCTGTAGAAGAGCAGCAACACAATGCAACAAGGCACAGATCATTTTGTTCAAAGCAAGTGGGAGGAGCTGTAGAAGAGCAGCAACACAATGCAACAAGGCACAGATCATTTAGGTACACTGGCCCAGTAATGATCATCCACTTTAGAGGAAAATTTTGTACAAAAGAAAAGACATACCACGCTGTCTATCGAGACACCCAATATTTCTGTCTTCAGCTTCTCAAATTCTTCATAACGATCACTGAAAGCAGTAATCTCTACAGTAGCAGGAATATATTATGAAAACAATACATTCAGAAATATAATAATCAGTAAAAAATTATTATACTAGCAGTTGAGTGATTTTTGGGAGAAGCTGACCTGTCGGGCAAACAAAAGTGAAGTCTAGCGGGTAGAAAAAGAGAATCACGTATTTCTTCCCAATATACTCGGAAAGTTTAACCTGCAGAGAAAGCATTCTTCAATAATAAATAGCCAAAGAATCCCACCCAAAACGACTGGATGTTTGAAGGAATGCCTTGTAATTATTAAACGGAGGAAGTGAGAGCAGTTCCAGTTCTGGGAAAACATTGTTTCAAAGTCTGATATAACCTAACACGAAAGAAGAAAACTTAGTATATTTTCGGCTGCACTATGTTCTTTCCATATCCCATATTTTCAGCTGCACTATGTTCTTTCCATATCCCAATTCCTTCGTTAATTACTACTAAAAAATGTTATCCAAGTAAAATGACAGAATGAAGTAATCTTTACTCTTGTGTCAACCAAAAGAATAAGGTATTCAATAATAGAAGATCTCCTAACAGCAAGATACAAGTTTATTTTGGCAAGACACTGAAATGGTGGATAATTTTTTTCTTTTTGATGAAAGAAGCGGCAGATCCCTAGAATAAATGAAAAAGGACAAAGTCAAAAAGAGAAAAAGTGAAAGCTCTTAGTTTGATAAGCAGGAAAGTGAAAAACATGGACATGCATGCGCGCGCACAGAGAGAGAGAGAGAGAGAGAGAGAGAGAGAGAGAGAGAGAGGGGGGGGGATCTTGGACTAACAATTAATAATTTAATACTGCCAATTCATTTAACACCAATATATTACCTTGATGAACTCTTGGTCAAAAACAGCCTCAGCCTCAAAATCTGGTGCTTTATTTCCAACAAGTGGTACTTCACTCTGCTGAGAGAAGTAACGAGAAATGACATTAGAGGGATGAATCACTATCAAGCAACAAGAAAAAACACCTTATATATAAAGTAGAGCATAAAAGCAAATTGTTGGGGGAATGGGAATTCAAAAAATCTAAAATAGGAAGTTGGAGTGTTTTATTCACTTGGTCCTCTAGTGTAGATTTATCTATTTTTTAATATAAAAGTGCACACGCAGTCGCACACATGAAGATTTTAAGATCTATCTGAAACACCAATAGATGATCGGATGATGTTTAACTAGCTTCTAACATCTTTCATGTAGAAAGACATGCCTAGAATTTGTTTTCTTCTAGTTTATAATGTTCTTGTGGGGCCAGGCCACCAGGGAGAGGTCAAGACTTAATGCTATGTAATATCTAAACCCTTTTCAGAAAGCTGGAGCATGCAGAACCAGGATATAACTAATTCACCCTATACATAAGATATGGTTTTACTGTGAATCTGTCCAAGCAAGATTCAAGTGAAAAGAATTCTATTTTGCCAAACAAGGAGACTTATTTCACTGAATCTGGTCTATAAAAGAATGAAAATAGCTTACAGAATCCCACTACAGTTCAGTATATCCAGAACAAATAATTCAAGCACTAGAACTTCTGAAAACAGACAAATAATATGATATATTGATATATAGAAGTGGAATCAAGGAGTTCTAAATCTTTGACAGGAGTGATTGACCCGTGAACACACTCGTGATAGGCACATAGAAGAGCCCAATCAGCCAAAGGATCAGGCGCAAAGAAGTAAGAAGAGAGGATAAAAGGCTTCATCAAAAAGAAGAAAGGATAAAAAATCAGCAGTAATGCAAATTCATTAGAATACCACCACTAAGATTTACTAATCCACTTTAAGTCTAGGCTACCCTAAATGTTTCTATGAGCATTGGCTTCAAATTTTTCCAAAGTCAAAAACACAAGTGTAATGAGTTCTATTCCTAATCATAAAATTAAGTTATAAACAAAAGCAGATACAAACTATTTAATTGGTGATATTTTGCAAAATTTCAATTGCACATAGAACTAAATCACTTTCACTGAAACAACACAATTGGATATTAAATATGATGACTTGTCAGTTGCAATAACAATATTAAACTAAACCAGTTTACCACAACTTATATTCTTTGTCAACTGTTATAGTACAAAGGAGACACTGATGCAAGTATACCACCCCTCAGTAGTTAGTAATATCTTGCATGGTCAATGATTTGTGAAATTCCTCAGTAGACCGAAGCACTCACACAAGCTGCTCTATTGACACTATACCAATACTCAGGGAAAAATTGGTAGAAATTCAAAAATATCTCACTTATGAATGTATATTCAAACCGGAAAAGCTAAGACAAATATTACTGCATCCACTACACTCTTATGGATGTTGAAAATAAGATGAAACCACACTCAACTCCATTATACAAAAAAATAATCTTTTTTTAGTAACTTATAAATCCCGAGGCAGTGGCACACATTAACGGACCTGTATCGCACCTACCCCACAAATCACAAGTTGCCCAAGCCACAAAGCACTCGGCCAAAATTAATACAAATTCAAAAAGAAATTCACTTATGGGTGCAGATTTAAACCCTGAGAAAATTCAGAGACAACCAATCTCCAACAAAAAGATAATCTAAAAAAACATTAAGAAACCAGGGAAAAGGGTGAAATGTAACTTAAAGAGGCGCAAACAACGAATATTACTTGCATCCATTACACTACATTGAAAATAAGATGACACCACATTGAACTCCAATACTCCAACTATACCATAAGAAAAAATAATCTTTTTCCCAGAAATCCTGAGGCAGTTGCACATAGTAATGAACCTTTCTTGCAGCTAACCCCCAAATCTCAAGTTGCCTATGCAGCTAGACCCAAACACTCGGACCACAAGTGATAGAAATACAACAACATACCCAGCATACCCCCACAAGTGAGGTCTGGGGAGTATAAATTGTACAAACCTTACCCCTACCTCCTATGTCATGGAGGTAGACAGCAAGTGAACAAAAAAAATCTCACTCATGAATGCAGATTCATAGAGGCAAGCTCCCTGCCATCAACAATTAAAGATAGAGGGTTCAAACCCCATCAATAGCTATCATTAGCCCCTCCCATCCCCAATGTAATAACAAAATCACTATAAGAAAGGGGGAAATTCTAGAAACAACTAACCCCAAAAACAAACAAAAATCTTAGTAGCTCAATTGGTTAATCAACCACTACCTAAACTTTCACATTATTAGTAAGAGTTCGATTCTCCACCTTATAATCCTCTCAGCCAACAAATCAATCTCAAAACAACCAAAAATCTTAGCAGCTCAGTTGGTTAGTCAATCACTACCTAAACTTTCACATTATTAGTAAGAGTTCAATTCTCCACCTTATAATCCGCTCAACCAACAAATCAATCGCAAAACAAACAGAAATGTTAGCTGCTCAGTTGGTTAATCAAGCACTTCCTTAACTTTTACATTATTGGTAAGTGGTCGATTCTCTCACTTATAATCCACTCAGCCAACAAATCAATCTCAAAACAAATAGAAATCTTAGCAGCTCAGTTGGTTAATCAATCACTACCTAAACTTTCACATTATTAGTAAAGAGTTCAATTTTCAACCTTATAATCCCTCAGCCAGTGGCAGAATTAGGATTTTCACTAAGCTCAAAAAGTAGATACATGAACTAATCAGGAGAGATTCGCCATCTACTACACATATATACACACAAAAAAAATACTTCAATTATATACAAATAGATAATTTTCTTCAGATGAACCCCCTAATCATGGGTAGAACCAATCCCAAAAACATTATAATCCTCTCAGCCAACAAATCAATATCAAAACAACAAGAAATCTTAGCAGCTCAGTTGGTCAATTAATCACTTCCTAAACTTTCACATTATCAGTAAGAGTTCGATTCTCCACCTTATAATCCCCTCAACCAGTGGCAGAATCAGGATTTTCACTAAGCTGAAAAAGTAGATACATAAACTAATCGAGGGGAGATTCGCCATCTACTACACACATAAAAAAACACTTTAACCATATAAAAATAGTTTAATTTTTCGCCTGACGGATGAACCCCCTAATCATGGGGTAGCTCCGTCCATGCGGTCTCACCCATTTCCCCTACCCCATTAAAATTCTCAAAACAAAAAGCATTCTCAATTCTCAAATATAAGCTTACAGAGGCGCGAACGACGAAGGATTGAGATTTGCTGGAGCGAGAAGAAACTAAAGTCTTACAGCTGCGGAGTCCATTGAAATGGGAAGAAGGAACAAGTGATAACTGAGAAAATGAAGGCAATTTGGTCGAAGAAGAAGAAGAAGCAAAAGCCCTAGGGTTTGATGAAGAGAGAAGCGCTGTAGAAGTAGCAGTACAAGCCATTGAAAATGGAGAAAAATACAGTAAGCAGTAGAATTTGAGTGACAAAATTTTTATGGAAGAGAGGGGTATTAGATCTCTTTATAGTAGTGAGTTATATTTTTGGAAAATTAATTTGATTAATATTTAAAATTAAATTAAATTATAATTTAATATTTTAGAATAAGATTTAAAAATTATACTTAATAAAAGACATATTTTATAATGTATTAATTTTCAGAAAATAATATATTTCTATTGAGTTTAATCAAAATACGTATTTAATTATCAATTACTTATTTTTTCTTCTTATAATGATTTAGAAAACTCGCGCAACTATAATTTTCACGGACTTTATAATTTATATATGGAATTGCAAACATAAATATCATATTTTTTTATTCTATCAACTTATATAATTGAGAAACGAGTGATTGCAACATAAGAGAGATAAATTTGATGTCTGTGAAGATAGTTAAACGTTTTTCATCTTTTTGATCATATTAATTTTGTATATATTCCTAGATGTTTGAACAAAGCTGCTCATAAATTCCTTTGGCTTGATTTTCTAAATGAGATCACTAGAGTAATTTTTCTTTTTAAATTGAACCGTATGTAATGCCGATAATATATTTGGATGGTATAATACATAAATATGATTCTCAACTTAACTTCAATAGATAACCATGATATCTAACATAATACATAAATATGATTCTCAACTTAATTTCAATAGATAATCATGATATCTAATTCTTTGATGCATAAGTAGATATTTAACTATCCAAAATGTGAACTTATAGACACATTTGTCCTACAAAGTATTCTACTTAGTAATTTTTGATCATGCATATATTATATCATATTACTTATTCACTTTTATATAAATTTTAAATATACATTTATATACATTCAAACTTAAAAGACATAAACAACAATAATACCTTACCCAATGAAATTCTACGAGTAGAGTTCGTGAAAAGTAAACTGTACATAAACCTTATCACCATCTCATAGAGATAGAGATACTATTTTTAAAAAATGCACAACATAAATATATCATCCTCAAAAGTAGATTTTTATGTATAGATATGTATTATGCATATTTGAATTATGTAGTTTTCTTATACAAAATGATTAGTTTTGATTGAAAAAAAAATAATAATTTCACTCCTTTTCTTCCTAAATCCAATTTTTTCTAGATAACACAATGAAACCAAACAAATCCATCAATGCCATCTCACTCACATCCCCTTATCCCTTTCCATCTTCCTCACCACTTATACAAATTCCCTCAAACCCCCTACCCCCACCCCCCAAAATCTCCATTTTCATCTCAAAGAACAAAGAAAATCACCATGTGAGAGACATCACCATGCAAGATACTCTCCATCTTTCCTCTTCTTCTTCTTTTTCACTTCCAAAATCCTCCATTTCTCCTCCCAAATCCTTCAAATCCTCAACAATTTCTTTCCCTCAACACCCAAAACCACCCACCCCCACCCCCATCTCCACCTCCCTCCCTACCCCACCCCCACCCACCTCCCAAAACTTCCACCTTCAAGAAAAACTCCTTTTCTTGGATTCACTGGGTGTAGACTCTTTACATTGCCTTTCTTTACAACCCCTTATCGTCTCTTCCTCTTTATCAGACCTCAAATCCATTATTGACTTCCTTTACTCAGTTAATCTCACTATTCTTGATGTTCGGAGGGTTCTACACATGTGCCCGGAGATTTTAACCGCCGGAATTTCAACCACCCTTCGACCCGCCGTCACTTTTTTGCTCCGGGAAGCTCATGTCACCGGAGAAAAACTCCCCGGTGTTCTCCGTCGACGACCCCATCTGCTCACAAAGTGCGTAGAAGACAATCTCCGACCGACCCTTTACTTCCTACAGAGTACTATTGGTATTGAAGATGTTTCAAAATGTGCGACTTTGCTCTCTTCTTCAGTGGAGAACAAGTTTATCCCGCGATTAGATTACTTTCAGAGAATTGGGTTTTCGAGGAGTGATGCAAAGGTGATGTTCAGGAGGTTCCCTTCGTTGTTCTGTTACAGTATAAAGGAGAATTTGGAACCGAAATTCGATTACTTTGTGATGGAAATGGGAAGGGAGTTGAAGGAATTGACTGTGTTTCCGCAGTATTTCTCGTTTAGTTTAGAGAATAGGATAAAGCCAAGGCACAAGATGTGTGTTGAGAAAGGTGTGTGCTTGTCATTGCCTGTGATGTTGAAGTCCCACGAGTCGCGATTCCGTGATAGGCTGGAAGTGTGTTGTAGCTCTTCTATGCCGGTGAGACAATCTCCGTTTTGGTTTACAAAATTTGATCGTAATGTAACATAGATTGATCAAAACTTGAACCATATTGCCCCATTTTGTTTATAAATAGATATGTTGATAATCATTTTATATCAACCTGTTTCCTGGTGATATAGAGTCTTGTTAACTTTGTGTTAGTCTAATTCGTATACTTTCAAGCTTAGATGGAGCAACATGATCAATGGCGAGCGATAGTTGATTGATTCCAATGTACTTGGGATTGAAGTGTAGTTGTTGTTTCCTGGTGATATAGAATCTTGTTAACTTTATGTTTGTCTAATTTGTTTACGTTCAAGCTTAGTGGAGCGACATGATCAATGAAGAGCAATAGCCGATTCTAACGTGCTTGGTATTGAAGCGTAGTTGTTGTTTCCTGGTGATATAGAATCTTGTTAAGTTTATGTTAGTGTAATTTGTATTCGTTCAAGCTTTAGAGGGAGCGACATGATCAATGAGGAGTGATAGTTGATTCCAACGTGCTTTGGATTGAAGCATAGTTATTGTTAACTGGTGATATAGAATCTTGTTAACTTTGTGTTAGTGTAATTTGTGTACTTTCAAGCTTTAGATGGAGTGACATGATCAATGAGGAGTGATAGTTGATTCCAACGTGCTTGAGATTGAAGCATAGTTGTTGTTTCCTGGTGATATAGAATCTTGTTAACTTTATGTTAGTCTAATTTGTATAGTTCAAGCTTAAGATGGAGCAACATGATCAATGAGGAGCGATAGTTGATTGATTCCAACATGATTGGGACTGAAGCATAGTTGTTGTTTGCTAGTTTGTGTACATTCAAGTTGCGGTAACTACTGTCGTTTGACTGAATATGTGGTGAACATAGATTGATATGGTCGTAGTAGGAGTCTAAGGCATGCTGCTGGATCCAAATTCCGGAGTGCTAACCACTATACCATAGAAAGAAGTTAATTGACTGTGTGGTAAGTATGCAGAGGGAGAGTTTTTGTTAAGAGTAGATTTGTTAGGTAAATGATGGTTATTATAATAAAAAGACCAACTTTTTCATCTTTATACATGGTGAATGGCTGATGGTGTTCGAGTTTGATTAAATTTGCTTTTTTGTGGTGTTTCTGTTTGCTAATCTGCAGCTGTTTGTGTACTGTGTACTACATGCACACTATGTCTGCAGGTATACATTTGGATATTTGATGCCATTGTACATGTAGAAACGTTACTTTTTTCCCTATCTAGTATATTTTGCTTATGGGCTTGATTTTGGAGACGAGGTTTTTTCGGAAATAGCCTCGCTACCTCTATGTGGTAGGGTAAGCGCTACGTACATTTTATCCTCCCTAGACCCCACTTATGGGATACCACTGGGTATGTTGTTGTTATTGTTGTTTGTACATGTAGAAACTAGTAACACAATAATGGAATTGAAGATTCATGACATTTCTAGGTGCTGATTTTATTTGATTACAATGCCTCTGCATCAAATGCAATACGAGTAAGGATGTTTAGACACTAGGATAGTGTGTTGTTTTTAGGTTTATATGAATGAAAGCATTTGTTTTATTCCTTTCCCTTGCCATCCGGTTCTTTTGTTACGAGGATGAAGTAACAACAACAACAACAACACATAACCATCTCCTCGATAGAATAATATTGTGTCTTTTTAGTGTATGCATACTTTGTATCAAGCATGGTCATATGGAATTTGAATTCGCCGATTGTAGGATCTGGAAGGAGGAGGAGTTATGTATGGTGTATACTGAGGATTAGGAACAGATGTGTCAATGATCACTCAGCTGCAAAACAAGTAGATACTTGTAGCACCTAGAAATTTGTTGCATGGATTGCTTATAATACCTTCTAAGTATGCTTTAGAATGTCTATAATTTGCATTGTCTTCATTACCTTTTGTTTTCTCCTTTTAAATCTGTTTTGATGATATGTGTTATTTTAGTCGAGGGTCTTTCGGAAACAACCTTTCTATCTCCACAAGGTAGGATAAAGTCCGTATACACTCTACTCTTCCTAGATTTCCACATGTAGGATTTTGCTGAATATGTTGTTGTTGTTGCATGGATTGCTTATTCTTCCTTCTAAGTATGCTTTAGAATGTCTATTATTTGCATTGTCTTCATTACTTTTTGTTTTCTCCTTTTAAATCTGCTTTGATGATGTGTTACTTTAGTCGAGGGTCTTTCTGCTTTGATGATGTGTTACTTTAGTCGAGGGTCTTTCGAAAACAATCTCTCTATCTCCACAGGGTTGGATAAGGTCTACGTACACCCTACTCTTCCTAGATTTCCACATATAGAATTTTGCTGAATATGTTGTCATTGTTGTTGAATTGCTTATTATACCTTCTTTCACCATACAAGTTATGATGTTATCCAACTAATACCAAAATAGAATGTTTTCTGCATTTCCTGACTTATTTCCTATGTGTGAAATTTTAACTTGATTCTATATCATACAAACCCTTGCCCATGCAGAATATTTTGTGCATCGATCTTTTTTTGGCGGGCTATGCTACTTTGACTCTTCAAAAAATATCTTTTGGTGTGTGTCATGTTACTCCCCCCACCCCCCTCATTCTTGTCCAAAGTGCATTGGGTACCCTCCCGCGGGAGATGACAACTTACGAAATATGGGTGAAGAGAAAAAAAATTAATATTAAAAACGATTTAAATAAATTGTACACAATCATTTTTGAATTGGATGTTGTAAATTATGCCTAATTCAACTTTGTTATCTTTATATCATCTAAAACTAATGATATTTTCAAAATTTTGATAGTGTAATGCTTAAATTTATATCTTATATGGGTGATTTTGGAAGAGTTTATAAAAATCATTACAAGATTGTTATTATTAGATCTTAAGTTTATATCTTATATGGGTTATTTTGCAATTCCTTTATGTTTTTTCTTTTAAGGATTATGAGGCTCAAATATTGAAACATTTTCATCTTAACCATTAAGTCGAGGCATTTGCATACGTTTGTATAATTTGTTATATACTTCGTAGTTTTTATGTAACATTTGTATATTTCGTTATATAATTTGCGCACAATATTTATATAATTCACTATATAATTTGCAGTGTTTGTGTATTTCACTGTACAATTTGATTCGCGCATAACTTTTGTATAATCACGTACAACGTTTGTGTAAATCGTGCGATTTATACAAAACTCAAATTGTTATTACAGCTAGATATTTGACGTAAATCATAATTAATTCAAACTAAAGCTCTGCTAGCTAATTAACTAATATATGTTTGTTTATCCGCGTAATTTTTCCTGATATATAATCTAAGTAAAAAATAATGAATTTAAATTGATAATGATACCTTGATCAACATAAATTATGTTCAATTCAGTGTGGATAATTTAGGATTCCCCATATTATCTCTTTATCTAAATTTATATACTATAAGTCCTAATTAGACCAAAATGCCCTTGCACTATGCATCATCCATTATATGTTATTATTTTTTCTAATGTTTGTAACAAATATTAAATTATTTCAATATCGAAAAAATAAAAATTTCTACACAATTTCAAGATGCAACTAAAGTTGAGTTCATGAGATGAATCATTTGAACAATATTCAAATTCTTCGAGTTACAAAATAAAATGTAAAATTATCTATCAACACAATATTCATAAACGTAAATCAAGCATTATATATTTATTGTGATGTTGCAATGAAGATGAAATTCCACCTTTTATTTTCAAAACAACGAAAATAGCATATTCAATGTGATTTTAAAAGTGCGATAAAAGAAAGATAAAGCGTATGCAAATCACATTTCCCTTTTGTGTGATACGAAAAAATTTTGATAGACCTCAACTCAAAGATTTTTTTTTTAAAAATCAATTCAAATAATACAACAGTGAACCAACAATGATGGAAATACCAACGAAAAGAAAAGTATCCAAAACAAAAACAATAGGATAGAAAAAAATA
Source organism: Solanum clarkiae (assembly GCA_011800125.2). Lineage (NCBI taxonomy): Eukaryota > Viridiplantae > Streptophyta > Magnoliopsida > Solanales > Solanaceae > Solanum > Solanum clarkiae. The sequence goes on from JAABOM020000001.1 coordinate 1,998,880, forward strand.
AAACTAGAATAATATTAATCGTATTAATAAGAAGAAAATGAGCAGAAAATGTGCTCTTATTGAAATCACGCTCTCTTACGAAAAAGAGTAAACTCACTGAAGAATGACCAATCCTCGATCTCCAACAACAATAACAACAACAACGTACCCAGTGGAATCCCAACCTTACCACTACCTCACAGAAATAGAGAGACTGTTTCTGGAAAATAGTCCTCGACCTCTATGTTCTCTTAATTAGCTTATGTCCTCGGAGAGCTAAAGATTCGTCATTTTATTACCCAAAAATGAAAAAATAAATAAAAATAAAATAGTGAAATTTACAAAACAAAAAGGTCAAATTGCAAATAATAAATACTTAAGGGGCCAAAATGAACATTAAAAAAACAAAACATTTTCTCTTCCCTCCACACCTATCCAAAAACCAAAATTCCCTCCCTTCCCTCGTTTTCTCCTTTGGCCTTTTCACAGCAAAACCCTTTCTACCACCCACGCACCCCCCCTCCCCCACCCACCCCTACAACCCCACCCCCTTTCTTCAACAATCGGAAAATCTTGAGCTCAAAGGGTGTGTAATTCATAGCTTTGTTGGCAAAATCAGTGAAAAAAATGACAGGTTCTGGTACATCTACTGGTGCGGCGGCGCCACCGTCTGATCAGTCCTCATCCGCCGCTGTAAACGGTGGAGGGAGGAGTCAGATCTCTCATCCGATGAAACGATACTTACCCTTTGCTTCTATGAGGCCACCGTTTGTTGCATCTGAAGATTACCATCGATTTTCTACTCCTGGGGTTGATTCAACAATTGGGGGGGCTAGTTTGCAGCCTGAAGCTATTGTGGTTAAGTCTCCTGTGAGTTTGTTGGATTCTTGTTTGAGCTAATAGTGTTGTTTTCTGGGGATTGATGTTTGGTTGTATTAGTGGGTTTTGTGTTTTTTGGAAAATGGAAAGTTTAGATTATAGATGGGATGGAATGGTGGAGACTTGAATTGGGTGTTTTGAAGGAAGATATGTTATGGGGTTTGATAAAATGTTGTTAAAAAGGCGTAATTTTGAGTTCAATTGTTGTATTCAAGTGTGCTGTTTTTGTGCATTTTGTAGTTATTAGCATTCTTGTTTGAGTTGGGATTCTTGTTTGTGGAATGTTTGAGTTAGCATTCCTGGATTGGGTCTGCTGATTTGCAGCCTGAGGCTAGTGTGGTTAAGTCTACTGTGAGTTTGTTGGGTTCTTGCTTTAGCTAATAGTGTTGTTTGCTGGGGAGTGCTGTTTGATTCTATTAGTAGGTTTTGCGTGTTGAAATGGGAACTTTAGATTAGAGATGGGATGAAATAGTAGACTTGAAGTATATATTTTGAAGAAAGATAACTTCTGGGGTTTGATAAAATGTAGCTAAAAAGGCGTAATTTTGAGTTCGATGGTTGTATTCAATTGTTGCTGTTTTTTTGCATTTGTGATTAGTAGCATTCTTGTTTGAGTTGAGATTCTTGTTTGTGGAATGTTTCTTCAATTGGGATTGCTGTTGAATTCTAGCAGTGTATCTCGCCTTTTGAAATGGAATTTAGGATTATACCTGGGATTGAGTAGTGGAGGCATAAATTGGATATTTCGAAGAAAGATATCTTATGGGGTTTGATTAGATGTTTATTTGAGTTAAATTGTTGCTGTTTTGTGCATTTTGTGGTTACTTGTGACTTTGTTGATCTGCATTATTTGTATTTCATTGAGTGAATAACATTGAGGCTAATTTTTGTGGTTGGAATGTTGTTTGGAACCTGGTATTAGGTTAGTTAACAGATTTGCTTGAATAACCATGGTATTTGGTATTGCTAATTACTTAATAGGGTTAAGCGTAAGCTGTCTCTGGTTTTTCATTTTTGATTTCCCTGGAGATCATTTGCCCTTCTTAGCTGAAAACTTTCAGACACTGCTGGCTAAATCTGGTTAAAAGGAAGCAAATGAGTCAAGTGAGTTGATTGTGACTTAGAACTTCATTCCTGTTTGCACATGTGACAACCAATTTGGTTACGTAGTTGAACATGTAATATAGTTTTGTTGATCTGATAAACCCCATGAAACCTGATTGCCACTTTTCTTTGTGTATCTGGATATGATTGGTGTCATTCATGTCTTGAATCAATCTTATCGAGAACTAGAGAAGATTGAGCGAGAGGGTTCATCTTCAGAATTAACTCCTTTGTTTAAGTAGCAAGTGGGTCTTGCTTGTGTTCTCTCATTAGTTAGCACTAGCTATATTAAACTGAAACTCTATTATGTAGGACTTTTCCTTCTATAAGTCTATTATTTTAGTGTAAGGTTTAGTGCTTATATCTAGGAACCAGCCTTTCTATAAGGAGGTTAGGTTGTCTACAGTTAGGTTGCTCGTCTCTTCAAAAGTGTCAGCGGGTGCGCGTCGGATTTGCCAAAAGTAGTGTATTTTTTGGAGAATCTGACACTAGTGCAGCATTGAAAGTGAAGAGTCTGCATAACTTAGGTCTACAGTTACCTTCCCTGAGCCTGGCCTGAGGGAGCCTTCTGACACAGCTGTCCACCCTTGTTGTTTTTAGTTGGAGTAACACTCTTATGTGCCCAAGTCAGGAATTTTATTAGTTCTAGATACTCAAATTTATCCCCGGACAATTCAGAGTTTTCTTGTAATCGTTCATCAGTTTGCTGTGTGTTACTTGTTGATCACTTATTTAGTTGGGTAACTTATTTCTACTTTGTACACTTAATGCCCCTGTAGGCACTAAAGCGGAAGACAGGCTATATTAAAGAAGTCGAATCCAGTGAGTGGACTGCTAATTCCGGGTATGCAGATGTGGTCAATAGTCCACTTGGAACACCTGTGTCGGCAAAAGGAGGAAGAGCACATGGACGGTCAAGAGCCACAAAAAATAATAGATCTGGACCTCAAACTCCTGTCTATAATGCTGGTGAGTCTTGTTGTTATCTATCTATAGGTTATTGTATATAGAAAGTTCTCTGTGTTGTCATGGTTGCACTGGTTGATGTTGTCTTAACTAACTTGTGAATTGCAATTTTGCAGGTTCTCCTTCTCCTCTTACACCTGCAAGCTGCCGCTATGACAGTTCATTGGGTATTCTATGATTTTTTGCCCAGGGATTGGTTTGTTATAAATATTTTCATGGTAAGCGTGAGTTTATGGTAAAATTAATCCAAAATTGAATCACTGTCTTCTGTTCAGGTCTTTTAACCAAGAAATTTATCAACTTGATCAAGCATGCTGAAGATGGTATGCTTGATCTTAACCAAGCTGCAGATACTTTGGAGGTGATATATCATTTAGCTAGAGGTTTTCTCATTGCATTATTAAACTCTGATTATAATTTCTTGATCATACAGGTGCAGAAACGAAGGATATATGATATAACAAATGTGCTTGAAGGAATTGGTCTTATTGAAAAGAAGCTCAAGAACAGAATACAATGGAAGTAAGCTAGCTTTGCTTGGATATTTAACACATATCTTCTACTTAGACACTGCTTGCAATGATCTGTTAAGCATATGAAGATATACTGATGTGACCATTCCGTAATCACTCCGTAGGGGTGTTGATACTTCTAGACCTGGAGAAGTGGATAATGATGCTGCCATTTTAAAGGTATTTGGATATGCTTCCTTTGACTATTTGATCGCTAAGATAGTGTCGTCGTCTAGGTTATGATATCCACTGTGAAACTATTTTCAGCACTTAAATAGAACTCTAGTTGTATAAGAACCTCACTTTGAAGTAATGTGTTATCCAAAAATGGAACTTTCTAGTAAGTAGCTTGCAATTTCTGCAGGCTGAAATTGACAGCCTTTCAATGGAGGAGCGAAGACTGGATGAGCGAATCAGGTATGTGGTTTGTCAGTGTCAAAAGTCCGGTCTTCTTCCTTGAACTATGTCATTGTGCTGATGTTTAGATTATTGCAGAGAAATGCAAGAAAATTTAAGGGATATGAGTGAAGACGAAAACAACCAAAGGTAACTTCTTGGCCTGTCCTCACTACATAGTTGTTACCTAGATTGATAATTTGCTCTTTGCTGATGACAATTTCAAATCTATGAATTAGGTGGCTTTTTGTAACTGAAGAGGATATAAAGAGCATACCTTGCTTTCAGGTTCGCTTTGCCATTTCTGTTTTTTCTTGTTATAACCATTTCATCATTGTTGCAAAAATGATCATTGTTGCAAAAATGATTGTAACTTTAGAGTGCTCTACTCAAAGAACCTTTGAATAAGTTTATACTCTTTAATCCTGGCAGAATGAGACCCTAATAGCAGTTAAAGCTCCTCATGGCACCACACTGGAAGTCCCAGATCCTGATGAGGTAAGTTGAGAAAGGAAGCGAATATGAGAAAATTCATTACATATTTCATATAGGTGAAATAACAAGCTTCTTCCGCAGGCCGTGGACTATCCACAGAGGAGATACAGAATTATACTCAGGAGCACAATGGGTCCAATTGATGTCTACCTTGTCAGGTATCATTCTCTTGTAGAGCCATTAACATGCCATGGTTGCTATTTCCTTACTTCGTATTTCTAACTTCGGAAAATGTCATGTGACTCTCCTATTTGGCATTTTCCGTTTTGATTAGTCAATTTGAGGAGAAGTTCGAGGAGATGAATGGTGCTGAACCGTCAACGACTATCCCAGTTGCTTCAAGTTCAGGCTCTAAGGATTATCCAGCCGCAGAGATATCAACTGTCTCAAACAGTGTTACTGAGAATGAAGGACAAACACACAATGTTGATCAATTGAGTTCTGATCTTGGTACTTCACAGGATTACAATGGTGGAATGATGAAGATTCTCCCTTCAGATGTTGATGTAAGTGTGCTTCTCTGGAACTTAGTCTTATTGACAAGATGATCTGGTCTAAGCTAGATATGCTTACGCACCAAACAACGCAATCAATAAACCTTTTTCTTCAATTCCCACTTCAAAAGTCAGTTTGATTACTGCACACACAAAATAAGAAGCTGGATAAAGCTCACCAACTACATGTAAAATCTGAGCTCATGATCATGTGTTCTAGTCATGAAAGATGTACGGCTACTAAGTGTTGCCGTGTGGTAGAAAATTCACTAATATATTGCTTCTTGAAAGAGGAGAGACAATTAAAAGAAGAAAATTATGGCACTTTTTATATGCAAAATTTGCTCCTTAAGAGTTCCCCTTCATAGATTTACACAAAAATAGAATACAATACCTTCATTCTTGCACTAATTTTAAAGTTATAAATGCTTTGTGTTTTTGCAGAATGATGCAGATTATTGGCTCCTATCAGATGCAAATGTTAGCATCACAGATATGTGGAAGACAGACTGTATCCTCGTCTTTTTACTCATTTGCAGATCTTTTTGTAAATTCTCACTTCCCTTAACTTCAATAATAGCTACAGTTGAATGGGATGGGGAAACGTTGCTCCGTGATTTCGGAATAGATGATCTAGGTACCCCACGAGCACATGCTCCGTCTACTATTGCTGACGTACCAGCTCCAATGAACGTGCCACCAAGATGATATTGGCTCTCGCGAATAAGCTGAACTTGGAAATTACAGCCTATTTTGTCAGAAACAAGAAATCACCTCCTCCTTTTTTCGCCCCTTATATCTGTAAGGGCTCTGGAGTCGAGACTTTGTACAGTTGCGGAATCTGCTTGACCCCATTGGCATGGTTCTTTATACTTGTAACCAAACAGAGTCTGCACAGAAGGTGCAACAGATGGAGTTAAAAGTCTGGGAAGGGAAAATCGCGCTTCTTTATAAAATTCGTCTTCTCAACACCCTCCCTCTATCCCATTTTCTTTGGTTTGCCTAAACTTTTAGGCTATGTGGGAGGCTAAACAGGTACATCAGATTATATTTGTGCCATTTTTTGAACACTTTAGTGAAAATTTGGCTTGAAATAGCACAATATTGAAGTGTTCCTTGTATGCTCAATTCTCAAGCATATGATTCTGCAGGTACAATATATAAAATTTCTTTTTAGAACTTTAATATTACCATACATTATTATGGTAAAGTTGCTGCCATGTGACTGTGGCTTCACAGGTTCAAGCCTTGGAAACAGTCTCTGTCAGAAATGCAAGGTAAGACTGCGTATAATAGATCCTTGTGGTCGGACCCTTTCTCGGACCTTGCGCATAATAAGAGCTTAATGCATCGGGCTTGCCCTTTTAATATCATACATTGTTATGGTTGTTCACTTCTTTTCTATTTTGAGAAAAACATGATCTACTTTTTTGGTCCCTTTAACAACTTCAATTAGTATTTAAGCAGCTATACAAGATTATAAATGATCATATTTGAGAAAGCACACAAAAATTTTTTATCTTGCCATCAGCTCGACTAAGAGTTTCGAATCAAAAAAGTAAAGTGAACTTTACTTGAGATGAACAAAGCTAGTGTTGGAAAAAATTGCCTTGGTAAGGCTTCAAACATCTAGTCATTAAACTACTATGAATGAAAGGAAGGAAATCTTTTTCAATCAATTAATGTATTTAATATATACAAGAAAAATTCTCATTTTTGAGATTTTTTATAAAAGTAAAATATATGAAATAGAAAATTCGGTATGGAAAGTGCCAAACATTTGGGAACTACCCGGGGAGGAGTTAGGAACAGGAACAAGGAGAAGCGAGAACCACTTAAATGGAGGAATTGATTGTATTTCGTCCTTTGTTCCCCATAGCAACTGGGGATCAAAAAACACCAAATTTGATGACTTGACTGTAAGGAGAGGGACAATGTAGTGTATTTCTCGAACGAAATGAGTTCCTTGTGATGTGTTGAATCTTCAATGAACTTCCAGAAAACGGAATATGTAAGTAAGTAGCATGTAGAATAGAATCCAGAGCAGCTAAGAAAAAAAGGGGTTGAACATATATATATATATTTGTTGGTGAGTGATCAATGACCACCACAAGTTTAAAAGTTGCTAAATGAATAAAAAGCAACTTAAAGTAATTGACCTAACATAAAAGTAATCTTCAAAATTCTCTATAACAAAAAAGTGTTAGAAAGTAATTATAAATCAAAATCAACTATTATAAAACAAGTTGATTAAAAGAAAAAAGAAAAAAAATCATCAATTTGTTTATTTGGTTCTTTCTAAATTTGAAGAGGTAAATAGTCGAATTCAATAGCTTTGGTTTAAGTCCTATGTATAATTTCCAAAATGGTGAAATGACGAGCATTTATGTAGGTATAAGCATTGGCGGAGCTACACTATCTTTAACAAGCTCATTTGAATCCCCTTCCACGAAAAATTATAATATTTATACATGATTGAAATAATTTTTTATTTATATACCGTAGATGTCAAACCACTATCGACTAGTTCGTGTGTCTACTTCTTCAATTTTTGAACCCCTTTGATGAAAATTCTGATTTCCCCACTAGATATAAGTGTCATGTTATAGATAAAAGTCGGACATTTGACTATTTTGATTGATCTAGATGTTGGAAATATGATTTTTGAGCTCTTAACTGTTAAATGATTTGCGGGGTTTTGTGATTTCGTGAATACACATCATAAAAATTTAAAATCAGATAAACTCTAAAAGATTGTAATTCTCATAAGCTTCAAATTTTGGCTCCACCTCTGAATCTATTAACTGTTGTTTTGCCTTCACATTTATGCAAAAGAGCATTATCGCTTTGCAATGACAACTTTAATCAGATGTGAAGGATTAATGGAGATGATGACACATAACGATCAATCTTGAAAGACTATTCTCTCATCTAAGAATACCTAATTGCCACTCTGATTACTCATGAAAAAACAAAACACTACGAGATCGATAGTTTATTGAGGACGGATGTCAAAAAAGTATTATAGCTAGGTCCATTTCAAAGAAATTTAAAGTTGAACATGCCACTTGAAATGGACTAGACACCCTAGCCATTGAACTAATAGTTAAAAATACCAGCATCAAGTATATATACGTGGTCAAGGAAAGATTATTGTCACCTTTTTATGACGGAGCTATAATATTAGGTATCAATCAGATGAATTTAACATTTTGTATTTAAATTCGCTATATTCTTATTATTACGTAGATCTCTAAAAATTTTAATTTAGAGCAATTTAAACCTATTTCTTCGACTTAACTATTTTGAAATATGAGGAATCTAGAGATGATTACTTTATCTGGTAAAATAGATTAGATCTTTTTCATTCGTAAGTAAAGATTTACTATCAAAAAATCGCTAATTTCTTATGAAATTCATCAGAATTTAGCTTGTTGGTAACATTTTGACTAATTTTTCATTAAAAATCTCTTATCGACTAACTAAATTTCGATGGGATATTAATTGAAAATTAAAAATTTTCTGATAGTAATTTTAGTATACGAGCTTTTAATATAAAAAAAAATCCTAATAAAAAGCACCTTTTACTTTTAATATGCCTTATTTATGCGACATATATAAATTAAACCTCATGAATGGTTTATGTAGTAAGTCTTAATGTAAGCAATTGGTTGGACCATATTATTTTTCATATTTATTGAGAAATAAAACTATACAATGTCATTTTCCTAGGATGTGGAATTATAATTCACCACTAATTAGTTGGTCTAGTCAAAAAAATAATATTACAATTAGAATAAAAGACAACATTTTTTATTTTTTCCCCCATTATTAATTCATATTATATCATGAATATTAAAAATTAAGTTAATAAAAGGCGACTATAGCGATATTAATAGTCGGAAGAGTAGTATCTTACTAGTCGGAAGAAGAACAATAATTCTTTAAAAAGAGTTTTACATTAAAAGACTAAAATATTAAAATAAGATGCGTTATCACTTTAAAATATTTTGACATTTAATTGTGGAATTCAATTTGAAGTTGAATTTCAGAATTTTTAAAAATTTGAAAAACAATACAACATGTTATCACTGTAAATTACTCATGAAACAATTTTAATTTTTAATACATTTCTAGTCAGAAGATTTTTCATTCTCACATTTCAAATTTTTAATTAACGATGGAAGAATCTCAACTTGTCCATCATATAAATCATTAAAGGGGCGTTTGGTATAGGATGCACTAAACAAGATAATGCATGGATTAACTTTGTGTATTAATAATAATTTTTCATACACTAAATCAAACAATACATAAGAAAAAATGTATTCATAACAACATTAGTAATATCAATATTATGGCTTAAGTCATCTTCAGCCCTTTAAAGTTGTTCATATTTTTCACTTAGACACCTGAACTCAGACTTTTACCTGTTAAATACCTCTACCCTTTGAATTTATAGAACACCTCTCACGCGCTCATTTGCGTGTATCACAAACAATGTGCCATGTAGGCAAAAAATGCTAAGATGGTACAAATTCCAAGGGTAGAGGTGTTCAATAGGTATAAGTCTGAGTTCAAGTATCTAAGTGAAAAACACAGACAATTTTAAAGGGCTACAAATGACTTAAGCCCAATATTATTAATACACCTTATACAATATTATTTTTATACATCATGTCAAACGATTTCTAACTGTATTAATTATCAAAAGCAAGATGTATTTATTGCACGTAGAAATACACTACTAAAAAACAAGAAATTAACCATACACAAAATATTTCATAGTTAAACAACTAAAATTTTGTACTACTTCTATTTAGTTACGAATTAGCGATGACTTTTAAAAATTATTAATTAGTTACAAAAATTTAATAATGAATTAATTAAAAATTATCAATAAATTTCATATATTTGTATAAGCAATGCAAAGAAAAGGTTAGCCTAAAAAGTGATTAAAAGTGATAATAATGGAGTATATTTATTTATTAATTTATTATTTGTTTGTTGATTAATTAATTTATTTGTTTGTTTGTCTGTATATCTTTGTCTCTTTTGTTCTTTCTCTTTCAATCACAAGAACCACGTGTTGTACTTTCATTATCACTCCCTCCCTCCTTCAATTTCACGTGATATTATTTGACTTGACACAATATTAAAAAAATTTAAAATTTAAAAATAATTTTTAGGTATTTATATGATTGTAAATTATTGTAAAGAATAAAAAATTAAAATTAAATTATTTATACTATGGTAAGATGACTTATTTTGAGAATTAATTAAAAAAAAAGTACCACATAAAATAGGACAAACGAAATGTTATTTAATATTAATATAAATTTATGGGGAAAAGGCATAAATTCCCTCTTGAAGTTGTCCCGAAAAGTCATTTACACACTTTAACTATCTAAACGATCTACACACACCTATACTTCTCAAAAGTGATATATTTTAACCCTCCCTATACCAAATCCCTAGCGCGTATCCATCACCCTCTGTTAGCGCATCTCATCTACTATAATCATTTTTTTATTTTTTTAAATTAAAATTATCATATATAACAATCCAAATTAATTTTTTAAAATTAAAATTATCATGTTAGAGAAATGGAGAAATAACAGTCCACCCCAACCACACCACCGTCCATCGTCGAACTCCCGCCGGCGAAACTCTAAAATCCTTCACTTCTCCTTTCTATCCTCGTCCGCATCACTGGGAAACACCACCAGCCACCAAGCAACCCCAACTCACTTGAATCTACCAAAACAACCCCATCCAAAAGTCACCATCACAGAACAATCATCCCGTATCTTTAGAAAATCGACATTCTTTTGATGACTCTATTTTCTCGCCAGAAAACTCCTATCAAATTCCATTAACAAAAGTCAAAAGTATACAAAAAATAAATAATTAAACAATAGAAAATAAATTCTAACTCATCAATTCCGGCGAATGAAAATATGCAAAATATTTCACAAATCGAAGATTTAGAGCATTCAAGCAGCAACAAAGATAGCCACAACAGCAGATTCGACGACGGCGACTCTGTTCGAGGAAGCAGAGTTCGGAGATTCAGTAGGAGAACCTCCGGGAGCGGCGATGACGGATGGAGGAGAAGCAACACTGAAAGGAGACGACACCAGAGTCTCAGCAGTTAGTGGAGCTGGAGGAGATGCCAATGGAGAATTAGATGGAGAAGATGCAGCAGTAGGAGCATTAGCAGGGGTAGAGACAGGTGTATTGATGCAATTGAAGGAGGAGCCATCACCATCGGTATCGGAGAAATCCTCGGAGAAGCTGACGGATATACTCCCGGTACTTGTGGCTCTTGTACAATGAACTCTTCTCTTTGAGGAGTTTCTCATTTTAAAATTAAAAATGTTTGACAAACAAGTCAAAATGAATTTGGGTCAATGAATAAATTAGAATTCATTTAACACGTGGCATTATCAGAGGGTGAGTGCGTCTCACTCTCTACCTGATATCTGGGGCTTGGGTAAGAAGGGTTAAAATATATCACTTTTGAGAAGTATAGGTGTGTAATAGGTTGCTTAGATAGTTAAAGTATATAAATGACTTTTCGGGACAACTCCACGGGGGAATTTATGTCTTTTCCCTAAATTTATGTAGACATACTAAAAGAATTTAGAATTTTCATCGTAACCATGATATTTAGATTAATCTTATCATTTGTCAAATGCGTTTTGTGTAAATGACATATTTGTTCATAAAACGAGTTTTTCAATGCGTTTTAAGTGTAATTGACATATTTGTTCATAAAATGAGTTTGTTAAATGTATTTTATGTGTAAATGTATTTGTAAATAATGCATTTATTCATAAAACACATTTTTTATGTGTAAATGATATATTTGTTCATAATTTGTCAAACACGTTTTATGTGTGAATGACACATTTGTTTATAAACGTATTTGATTGAATATAAATTACTGAAAATCAAATTATTAGATTGAATCAAAATTTACCATATTGAAGTTAGATTTTCTATATTGAATCGAGCTTAAATGATATTGAATATTTATTTTTAGTTACTAAATTATTAAAATCAAATTTATAAATATTTTTTAGACTCACGTAGATGCTGCGTCATCATAGTATATCCTTAATCATTATAAATTAGTTTTTATAATTAACATCAATAAGGCACACATTTTTTCTTAACTAAATGTAATGATAATTATTTCTAACAATAAGACAACTTTTTTATTTAATAAAGCGTACAATGTACGTTTAATTTCAGCATCACTTTCATAAGTTGGTTAATTATTCAAAACAAAATTATTCTAATCATTTAAAGCCTAAACTCGAATGAATCATGTGATTTATTTTATATCTTCCTCTTATATAGCAATCAGATTTATTATTTATTATTTTTAAATAATATATATAATAACGGAATCAGAAATATGAATTCAATAAAATACTGATATATTTTTTAAAAAAACTCATTTTTATACATAAAAATTATCCTAAATCCAAAGACTTCAAATTCGGACTCCTTCTCGAAATACATAAATTATACATTCACCAAATAATTTTACATCAAGTTTTTAAATAACAACTATTTTAGTTAATTCTTAAAATATTTGTCTATCATTAAAATGTTTCTTTATATCTTTTAAGACAAGATTAATTATAGTGTCTATGGAAACAAGTGGATGACTTTTGAAAATTAATTGAAATCAATAACATCAATAAGGTTAAGAATAAGAATTCATTTAAAGACATTCCTTAAAGAAATAATAAATAAATAAAATAATATATATCTTTTTTTAATAAAAAAAATAGCAAAAACCTTGGACCAAATTAAAAGATAGAGACAATATACGCTAATACTTGAATTACTCCAACAAAACCAAAATATCTTAAAAACTCCCACCACTATCATCATGCTTTTCTTATAAACAAATTCTTTCTAAATAAATAAATAAATAATATATATTCAAATCATGCTTTCATAACTAACTTATATAGCTTTTTGATTAATTTAAATTTGTTATTTATAAGGTTTTTTTTTTAAGAAAAGAAAATCATACCTATAATAACAAATTCAGTAATCAGTGAATTTTATAAGTGAAATTTAAGGAGTCTAAAGAGAATGATGCGTGCTATTCACTCTTGTGAAGGTTAGAGTAACTTTTTCAATAGACAAATCAACTCAAATAAAATATATTAAAATTAAGTATGAAAAATAAATATAATAGTGAAACAAGTCATGTTAATAATAATATAGACGAGAGTAATATCAAAGACAACTAAATAATACGATAATTTAGGTAAAAAAAAATAGCTCAAAGTACAAAAATAATTGAAGAATAAGATGATAAAAGAATAATAATAACAATATTAACAACAAAATAAATATGTCCAGTGAGAACTTGTAAAGTATCGTCTAAAGAAGGTAGGATGTACGAAAACATTGCTACTATCTTATGGAGATACAGATACTGTTTTTGAGAGACGCTCGACTCAAATATATTTATCCCCAAATAAAATAATAACAATATTAATTAAAAAAAATTTAAGCAACGCTAGATAATCTACTAACTTTTTTATTTTTAGACTTCTAATTTACATGCTATTATCGTTCTACTTATTTTATAAATATTATTATCAAATGTACACTTTGTTTACGAGGATTAATTTAAATAGTAGTGCTCCTAATCACTTAAAATTTAAAGGAGCATGATATATAATATATGTATATCGATTAGAAAAAAAATCAATTTTGATCGATTATTTGTGTTAGAATATTTACTTTTGTGCAATTAATTAATTGAACTTGAAATAACAAATTATTTAATCGTTTTACTTTATATATTAATAAACAATAACAATAATAACATACTCAGAAGAATTTCACAAGTGGGGTTCGGAAGGGAAAAATATACACAGACCTTACTACTATCTCATAGAGATATAGAAGGTGTTTTCAAAAAATCTTCGTTTAAAAAATATCAGGCTCAAAAAATAGAAGATACTATAGATAAAGTGGAAAACAAATGATAATATATAAAAGAAATAAAAGTAACATATATAAGATAGACAGAAAATAACAACACAAGATAACACGACTAATCCTACTATCCCTAATGTATCATAAGGCCGGACATCATCTCACCTTACTAGACTATTAACTTTCTATCTTAATACCCGACCTCCACTACTTTCTATCTAAGACCATGTCTTCGATAAGATGAAATTGTGTCATACCTTGTCTAATCACCTCCCCCAATATTTGTTCAACCTTACCCCTCCACGTAACCCCTAAATGTAACTTCTCGCACCTCCTAACAGAAGCGTCGATACTTTTTTTCTGCACATATTCAAATTATCTTAATCTCGCTTCTCTTATCTTATCTGACACAGAGGCCACCCAATTTATCCCGAATGGTCTCATTACGTTATATATTATTAATATTTATTTTAATATATTAAAAGTTTGTCTATAAATAATCATAAATAATTTTTCTATAATTAGATTATAATAAGTTATAATTTTCTCGTGTATATATAAAGCCAACCACCAAACTCATTCACGCCTCCCTTATTGACCACTGTCTCTCTTTCTCTCTCTAGAAGTTTCTCTCACAATCCTCAGCCATGGCCGTCGTTGAGTCAACCGCCGCCGCACCGGAAAATCCTCTCCTCCGCCGCCGCAACTCCGTTACACTTCCTACAAAGCTCAGCTTACCTCGTCAATCATCTGCTTCAACTATAACCACCTCCACTACTGCTACCGCTACCGCAACGTCATCGGCTTCGTCGTCGTTGACGAACTCGGTAAGCGATGATTTTGAGCTTTTCTCAATTAAACCTGTGTCGTATACTTCTCTGAGAGATCTATTGCCGCTTTCCGCCGTTAATTCACCTCGGCCTTTGGCTACGGCGAGCAACGGCCAGTCCGGTTCTGAGATTTCTATTCGGAATCGACTCGTGAAGCAAGCCGCTTGGGCTTATCTTCAACCGATGTCGACCTCGCCGGATTCATCCGGCCGGAGCTTATTCAGTCGATTGTTATTCCGGTTTCCGGTTAACAATCCCGTCGCCGGAGTAATCGAATTCATTGATCGGTGCATTTTTGCTCCTTTAGCTAGAGCTGTTGATTGGTTACTTCGTGCTATTCGGATCCGGGGCTCCAGATAACAACAAATCAAATGACCCGATATATATACAAAGAATATATTCGTATTTAAAAAAATAGGGTCATAAATGTAAAATGCATTTCATTGTTCTATATGTAAACCAGAAAAAAATTAAATTAAAAAAAAAACAGGGAAAAAAGTTAAATAAAAAATATTTAAATCCTGTTTTTTTTTGTTGTTTTTAATTATTTACAAATTACAATGTACAACTTTTCTTACTATTTCTAGTATAGACTATTTAGTTGGAGCGTCTATATTTGGGCCCGGTTGAATCCGAACCCGGTCCAAGATAATCCGGGTCAAGGTATCGAAGATCCTCCGCCGGGTGTACTAGAATCGTTTCCGATTTGGATGGATGAAATATAGAGCGGTGGGAGTGGTAAGACCTTGGTGATTGTGGTGGTGGATGTCTCTTGTCTGATCGTGGTGATGGTGGTGGTGATCGTCTCTTGTCTGATGACGGTTTGTTCCTCCTGAATAAACTAAAGGATGATGACGAGGATGGGGCGGAAGGAGGTGGTGGTGGTCCGTGAAAATGGTCATTACCACCATTTCTTTGCTGCAAAAATAGTCAACAATTAGAAAAACATCGAGAAGTTTTCATAATCATGCAAATATGTTCGAAACTTATAAGCTTAGTCAAACATAGTTATAAGACACGCAAATAGAGGAAGTAACGAGGAAATAAGAAAAATATGGTATGATGGTGATAGTGGGGAAACAAAGTGGGAAATTACAGGAATGGTGAGGAATAATTTGTTAATTAATTTAGTTGTTACTTTTCATTTTCATTGAATTGTATGGTTGTTTTTTGTGAATGGAGAATATGACCAACGTCAACAACCTATGAAAATTAAACGTGTAAAGATTTTGTCTCATTAATTAAACAAGTTTCTTTAATACAATGTGAAGCTTCATTCATAATTAATGATACTGGGTGTTGAAGGAATATGTTTCATCATTAAGTGATTTTTTTGTGTAAAATAAGTAAATAAAAAAAATACTATTTCCTTTGTCTCAAATTAATTAAATTTTTAAGGCTTTTTCAAGGTTCAACATAGTTGAATCATTCAAAGTTCAAGATGAATGTTTAGAACTTTCTTCATATTTGTCATTTCATTTATTGAAGTTTTATATTTCTAAGAAACAAATTACACTACATATTTATGACTCCACAAAGGGTAACAATGGCAAGTATGGTTAAAATTTTATCTTTGAATGTTTTTCTTAATGTGTGCATTAGCTCACAAATTCAATTAAAATGGGACGGAGAGAGTATTTTACTAATTTTGTATATAACCTAGTAAGATTTATATATGTATAAGTTATGCAGGTTTCTAAATTCCAAAGGGAACACTGTATAAATTTTACACATGAACAACTTACATCCTAATATGTCTATCAAATGTTTTATAATGTAGGATTTGTGTAGCTCATCTCCAAACTAGCGCTACCCAGACAACCCCTCGGTGTGAAACGTCACTTGTGAAACTTATTTTCTAAAATAATGTATTGAAATTTCACTCTGGTAAAAATCTAGAACTTCAAGGCATATAGTGTCTATTTTTTAAAAGAGAAGCAAAATGGCAAGTGACCTTATAGTGAAACAAAGAAATGAGGGGAGTCAAAATTGTAGGGAGCCCAAGCTAAAGCCACTTTGAAGAGAATCCAAAAGGAAATTGGACCGGGCCCAATATGACTTGAAGGCCCAACAAGTAGGCTTCCTTGAGTCCAAAACGAAAATGATCTATTATACACAATCTTAGTGAGAAG
Organism: Solanum clarkiae; assembly: GCA_011800125.2. NCBI lineage: Eukaryota > Viridiplantae > Streptophyta > Magnoliopsida > Solanales > Solanaceae > Solanum > Solanum clarkiae. Next base: position 2,015,643 of record JAABOM020000001.1, read on the forward strand.
CTATTTCCAAGAAAATATATAGGAAGAGAAAAATACCTGAGAGCTGATTTGTGAACTTTTTCTAGATGGAGAAGCAAAATCAAGCAATTGAAAGAACTTTGCTTGTCCCAATTCAGTGCAATTTTGCCAGTAATAAATAGCCAAGTCAAATGCTCTTGTTCTGAACTCTAGAAAACTCCTGTCAATATCTGGTTCATGTCTTGACACATATGGTTTCAATAATGTATCATATATGTATCTTGTTCCCTTTGTTTTTGGATACCATAAGTATATTATAAGTGCCAATTTTGCCTCGCTGTACATTGGTAGCCTGAAATACAACACAAAATGGAATATCAAATGCAATTTGCACATCGTAAGGCTTACAATCTAGTGATATCAGTGTCAGTCTTTTGGGCGTTTTCAATTATAATCTTTTTGTTATAAGAATGTAAGTTGTAGTTTCATGTTATGTTGTTTTGACTCTCCAAAATGTCAACAAATGTGTGTCGGATCCTTCAAAGGTACAACTTTTTTTGGAGGATCCGACACGAGTGTGTCAAATGCAGATTGCACCTCATAAGGCTTACAAATCTAGTGATATTGGTGACAGTCTTTTGGGCGTGTTCGATGTTATAAGAGTGTAATTGTAGTTTCATGTTATGTTGTTTGGACTTTGGAAGACAAATGTGTGTTGGATCCTTCCAAAGTACAACATATTTTTGGAGGATCCGACATGGGCACAATAACATTTTTGGAGAGTTTGAGCAACATAGATTTCATGTATCAAATGGAAAGGCTAGAAGTCTATGTGAATTGAATTTTCATGTTATGTTGCTCGCACTCTTCAAAAATGGCAACGATTGCAAGTCGGATATTCCAAAACTACTTCATTTTTAGAGGATCCGACACAACTGAAGCGTCATTTCTGGAGAGCCTGAGCATATGCAGATTTTATGTGTTAGATGAGCGGAATAGAAGTTTATCGAGTTCATACCATGTCATGCATACATCCCCAATGCTCTCAAATATTCTCAACAGTGCCACAATAATCCTGAACAAAGAAAAAAAACAATTAGGAACTAATCAAAGATTTAATTGGACATAATCAAGTCTTAATTAAGACAAAACATCTAATATTAGATGACCAATAAGATAAAGAACAGTTCACCTACAACCTAATTCAAATCTATGGTTAGTGACATATAAGAAATACTAATAAGAAGAAAGCATGTCGCTCGGAATCTTCAAGAATATAGCCGGCATGTCGCTCGGAATCTTCAAGAATATAGCCGGCTATGTTTTGGATCCTTTAAAAATTATGCATCTTCAGAAATCTGACACGGATCCAATAACATTTTAAGAGGGTCCGATCAAGATAGACCTCTCTAATGTACATCTTTTACTAATTTTCAAGAATGGGTTTTAAGATAAAACAACAACAAGTGGAATCTCACAAGTGGGGTATGGAGAGAGTAAAATATTCGCAGACCTAACCACTGCCTCACAAAGATAGAGATACTATTTCCGAGAGAAAATGGGTTTTTAAGATATAAGAAGAAAAGGACCAGGTCAAGAAAAGAATAAAGTTCCAATTGACCAAAAGTATGTTCATTTACTTTATTCTAGATGTCATTTTTTTTCATATGGGAAGTTATAAATTGCTAACTACCCCATGTTAATTGTAGACTAAAGAATAGAGTGTTGGTTTATCATTGGTCGACCTAAAGTTTTATCAAATGAAAATCATTTGATTTGAAGTTATAGCAATTTGACATTTTTTTAATTAGTCTAAAAGCTTGAACATGTCAAAAGACTACTCATTACCAATTATTTCTACAAAACTCTTTTTGCCAACTTTGCTTTCTTGATGGTTCAACTCCCCCCACCCCCACCCCCAAGATAAACCACAAAATTAATACTTTAATTCGTTCCATTTTATTTGATACTATTTCTTTATTACGACACATTTTATATTTTCTTAACAAGAAACTTTTATATAGCTATACACATGTTCAAAATTATAAGTTCTAAGAAATTCATAATCCCATATGTTCTTCATTTGTTGTACACTCTAGTCATTTCATATCTAGTTACTTCTGTTTTTGGCGATAATATCTTTTGAGATGAGAATCTTGCGGAAACAATCTCTCTATCTCTATGAGATAGTGGTAAGGTCTGTGTATATTTTATCCTCCCCAGACCCCACTTGTGAGATTTCACTGGGTATGTTGTTAAATTTTGCGTCTAGTCAAACTATAACAAACGAAGTAAACATAAATAGAAAATCCCTGTTTACTATTCTCACGCTATACGCAGGGTCCAAAAAAAGATCAAACTACAAACATCTATTAGACACAATCTAACTCGTCATTTCTACGAGAGACTGTTCCCACCACTCAAATTCATGATCTTCTGATCACATGCCAATAACTTTACCAATTACCTCGAGCCTCGTCTTATCAAAAAGTAAAAAGAACAAGGTTATCTTACCAATATTGACACCAAAATCTGAGTTCTTCAATCTCAACTCTGTTCTTCTCAATAGTCTTGTAACATTCAAAAGCAGGATATGCATATCCAAGAACCAATCTGCAAAAAATAAAAATTCACAAAGCAAAGTTCAAAAAACACACGAAACCCCACATATACAAAAAGCAATAAAGTCCAAAAATCCAAAATACAGAAATAAAAGCAATAGTTAAAACAAGCAAAAAAATAAAAAAGATGACATACACTAAACTGCTGGTGATGAGTTCCCCCAACATCTTCCTTCAAAATTCCTAAATTTTAAAAAAAAAATATTTAAAATTACCCATAAAAATTGAATCTTCAAAGTGCCTAAAAACAATCAACTAAAAATAGCAAAAACTATTATAAAAATTGAATCTTGATCAAACTTACTTGATGAACTTGGAAATGAGAGGAACCCAAAAGCTAAATTACTAAAAAGAAAAACTTGGGAAATTCAAAATGCCTAAAAAAAACAACATATATTAGCACAAATTATAAGAAATAATCATAAAAATTGAATTTTTGATCAAACAGTAAACAAGAAAACTTACTTGCTGAACTTGAAATCTACCAAAATGAAAAAACTTGGGGATCTTCAAAATGCCTTAAAAAAAAAAAATAATCAAACCATTAGCACAAATTATAAGAAAAACCCATAAAAATTAAATCTTTGAATAACTATTTTTTTAAAAAAAAAAAGACTTGTTGAACTGGAAATATCAAAAAGCAAACTAAATCACCCAAAAGGAATTAAAAAAACTTAAGATCTATGAGAGAAATAATTTAAATAGGTTTAACAATTTGAAGGGATTTCAAGAACTGCATTGCAATTTCTGAATAAAAATGAGAAAAATCACTTAATCAACCCATTATTCTGAAAAAGAAAAACCTAATAAAAATTGAATCTTGAAACTAACTTGCTGAACTGAAAAGGGAAGATAAATTACCAGAAAAAAACTTGTAATCTTCTATTTATGAGTGAAATGATCCAAAGGGGTTTAATAATTTGAAATTTCTGAATAAAAATGAGTGTTTTTTTTTTGGATTTTATGTTACTTTTGTCCAAAGAAAAGACCTCAAATTCTGGACAAAAACGTGAAAGAAGAGGAAATGGAAAGAAGAAAGTAGTATGGATTGTTATTGGAACGTGTAAGGTTTTTTTATATATATACACACAATCATTTAGTGGGGTGGGTGGGGCAGGAGTTCTTTAAAAAAAAATAATTTTTTTATTTAGTGTTTAATATTTGATTTATCACGTAATTGAGAAGTTTTATATTAAGAAAGAAAAATAATATCTAACAAATGTAATTTCTTATTCAGAAGCTCGATGATTAAGAACGAAGGATTGTCACTACTTTATCATGTCGAACACCTTGAATATTGAGATTTCTTAAAAAGAAAAGGTACATACTATTTCATTATGATTCTTATTGAGCATTTTGCCAATCATTTAGTGGGGTGGATAGGGTAGGAGTTTTTTTACATTTTTTTTAATTTAATATCTAGTATTTAATTTGTCGCTTATTTGAGAAATTTTATATTAAGAAAGTAAAACGATCTCTAACAAAGATAACCTTAAAAGTTGAGATGTATCATCTCATCATGATTCGTATAGAGTATTTTGACATTTGAAACTTTTAATTAAAAATAAAAATTACAATAACTCTTAGTGAATATATATTTTGATATTTGAAATCTTTTAATCTTTAATTTAAAATAACAAAATACTTGCTGCTTTTTTGACGCTTTCTTGAGAGGGACGCCTTGTATTTTTTATTTAAAATATTTTTTCTCTTTTATTGTATTTTTTTTGTTTTTAAATTAGTCTCTCTTTTTTTCCCTTTTATTTTACACAAAATTCAGTGAAAGTGAATTTCTTGGGATTCTTTTTTGTCAAACGGCGGGTTTAGCGGTTGAAAGTCTCGTGTAGTCATGAGGGTATTTTGATATTATTAATAATAGAAAAGGTCAAAATATACAGCTAATATTTTGTTATTTATTTTATAATTATATTTGTTTAGCTATTGATTTATTAAATAATATAATAACAACATACCTCGTGATATTTTAAAAGTAAAATTTGAGACTGAGTGGTATATACATAATTTTATTCTTATCTTATAAAGATAAAAAAAATTTAAATGAAATCTTGATCCAAGTAAAATATATTATAATCAGTAAAAAAAATATAATGGTATAGAAACTACATAAAAAATAATGATAGGAAAATAGTTATGATTTTTATGAAAGGAGACCTTTTCATAAAAACTTGATAGGTACTAAAAAGTGCTTCCTCTCGAAGGAGATTCTTTGCAGTACGAATTTAGAATAATGATAGTTCAATACGAATATCAAACATCGAATGAAAAAAAAAATTAGAGGAGTTTAAGGTTTGACTCCTGATATAAAAATACTTGATAGGTACTAGAAAGCGTTTCCTTCCAAATGAGACCCTTTGCAGCACGAATTTAGAATAATGACAGTCCAAATATGAATACCAAACATCGAATAGAAAAAAATATTAGAGGAATTTAGGGTTCGAATCCTGATATTAAAAAATTTGATAGGTACTAGGAAGCGCATACTCTCGAATAAAACTCTTTACAATACGAATTTAGAATAGTAATAATTCAATGCGAACATCGAACATCTACTATGAAAGAATTAGAGGGGTCATAGAATTTAGGTTGAGTTCTAGAAAAATGGAGTTGAAAATAATAAACAAAAAAAAAACATAGAAATACTTTTATCGAAGAGAAAGTTCATAGAAGACAGTCAATGGGGAAAATAATTTAATTAGTTGAAAATTCTTGGTTTAAAAAATATCTCAATTGACTGCAGACACCTTTGCTTAATTTTCAATAATTATTATTATTATTATTACTTTTTTGTTTCATTTCAATAACTATATACTTTTATCTTCTTTGGTCAAATTGACCACAACATTTTTTTAAATGTTTCATTGACTCATAAATTTAATTAACCTATGGTTGGACTAGTTATGAGTCTTTTGGAAGCTTCATGTAATCAAAAAATTATAAAGTTTCACAACAAAATTAAAGAAAAAAATGACATAATTATAAAGTGCTTAACTCAATTATATACCATAATTAGGTCATATTCTGATAATCATTAACTAACACCCTTGTAAAATTCTACTTTACAATTATGAGTTGTTGCGTGTTATTATTTAATAATATATATGTTAAATTTAATTATAATAATATATAGCTAATTTGATATCTTATAATGTGAATGGCTTTGACATTTTTTGAATATTTAATTGACCCTAGAAAAAAATTATAGTCTATGATTTGGACTAATTATGAGCCATAGGAAGCTTCTTATCACATTATTTGAAATATGTACAAAGTATACGGATTTAACCTTGTAGTTTACATTAATAGTGTCAAATGATCGGATTAGATTAAATAAGAAGGAATTAAAATATATTGGGTTAATAAAATATCAGATTGTTGATCCTTTCAAAAGTTATTTAAATTTAATAAACTCTACTTTGAATGTCGAATATTTTGTGTTTGTAAAGATATCACGTAAAATAAAAATAAAGTTTTTATTTAAATAAATTGTGGTGGGATGAATAGCAGTAGTCAGTAAGAGCATTTTTGAACCAAACTACTAATGGTAATAATATTTTTATATCAATTTATTAACTGAAGACATTTTTATTTCTTTTTGCATAATTTAACGATATGTAATTTTATTCTTTTTTTACTTTTTTCATTTTTAATTTTTTTTTCATAATTAGCCTCTTTTGGAAGCTTCACGTAATGTAATTATGAAGTTCTTAAAAAATAAAAAATAAAAAGACGACAACAACAATGACATAATTGAGATTAACTTATATATAAATATTTTTTTTAATTATTATTTTATTATATATATAATTATTTTTTGTTCTAGATTCTAAGTTTGTCTCAAGTGACTGCAAAAAAAAAATCACTTCATTTGTTACAAATTTGACCTCTTTTTGTGCATCGTGTGTATATATATATATATATATATGTAGGAAGCTTCGTATCACATTATTTGAATTATGTACAAGTATAGGGATCTAATTATCTTGTAGTTTACACTATCCTTTAAAACTATTTTATTTTGACCCTTATCCTACTTGGCTTAGGAAAATATAATAATTATCTCCATTATTACTTAATAGTTAATAGTAAGTATTGGTAGCTTTTTTAGACATGCATGGAGATTCTTAAATAATTTAAGAAATGAAGATGAAAATTGAATTTTTAAATAATCATATTTGATTATAATTAGTTTTTCATAAGATGACAACAAAATGGATCTTTAACATTTTATATATCTATTATATACACTAATAATATACAAATTTTATATAGTCGTGATTTTTTTTATTGCCCGATCGGTATTAGGTGTCTGCATACTCCTAATTCTCGCAGGGTAGGGTTCATTTCAGGGATTTTCTTATACTGAGAGTTCGAATGTGAGACCTTTGATTAAGGGGGAAAAACAATATCATTCACTGTACTACATCCTTTAATGATATGTAGTCATGATTAAATACTACATATATTGGATAAAATTTCTAAAATAATAATAATTTTTTTTATGATAGACTTTGTTGGGTTGTTTTCTAGTAAGTCTCCCAATTCCCAAAAGAGATTAACAAACACATCATTTTTAATTTGGGTCATTTGTACAATGAAGGAAAGAAAGGTTGGAGATGCTTCCAAGATTTCAATTATATAACAATTTAGTTTGTTGGGGG
>JAABOM020000001.1:2023000-2033018 GCA_011800125.2 Solanum clarkiae
TTGGTTGCTCATATATGATTAGGTAGATATGTACTGGTTTCAGATTCGTTGGATAAACCTTTTGTTATTGTATCATTTCATAACATAACTCAATTTATGAAATTATATATACGTAAAATGCAGAGAAGATTAGGAGGTGCGAGAGGTTGGATTAGGGGTTACGCGGAAGGGTAGAGGTAGATCGAAAAAGTATTAGGGGAGAGGTAATTAGACAGGATATGATGCAGCTTTATATCACCTAGGACATGATTTTAGTTTGAAAAGAGTGGAGGTCGTATATTAGGGTAGAAGGTTAGACGGTTGGTAGGGGTAGGATGATGTCTGGCCTTATAATATAGTAGGTTAGTAAAGGTAGTCGTGTCTTTATATATTGTGTTGTTATTGTCTGTCATTTATTTTAGTCACTTCTATTTTTCTTTAGAAATCATCATTTGCTTTTCTCTCTAGTTGTTTTGTTTTATATCTAGTATTTTGTCCGTGCATTTTACCCTCCCTATACCCTACTTGTAGAATTCCACTGGTATATTGTTGTTTATATTTACTTAAAATAGAGCATGCAACGATAACCATTTTAAAAATAAAGCATCATAATTTATCTTTCCAAAGCATGGAGTATATCCTTGCAGAGGGCCATCAATGGCCAAACTTCAATCATAAGCATAAGAATAATATGCAAGTTGTTCACAAGACACATGAGCACTCATAACCTAATTTATATAGAAATGTATTTATCGAGCCTCCTTTTTCATTCTTTTTCTTTGAGCTAGTATCTCCGTATATTTCTTAGGAACAGTACATAGGTTGTACTGAAAACCAAATTACAAAAATTACTTCAACATCCTGCTAAATAATACCTAAGTGAATCTAGGATATCAATTATGGAGATAGTGTCATTTGATACAGTTGATTATACCAAAAACATAGTACAGTAGGCAGTTTAAGTTAATCTTTTGCATACTATTCTCTATGCTATCAAAACATCTAGCATTCCTTTCCTTGCAAATTATCCGCCAGATACAAGCAGAGACAATTCTCCATCTATCTCTATCATTTGCCAGCACAACAACTTCCTCCCAGCTCTAGATTGCTTCAGTATTCTTTCCAGGCATAGTCCATGAGATGCCTTTGAGATTTAAGAAAATCCTTCGTAGCTATCCAGTGACTTTGCAATGAAGAAACATACGGTTAATTGTCTCAGCATTTTCTCCAAAAAAAAAACCTGCCTAGGACAAATTGGTAGCCCTCCCCTTATCAGATTGTCTTGTCTTGGGTAAGAGATGCTTCTTTGGCTAGCAACCAGATAAAGCAGGCCACTTTATGTGGAATTTGGTTTTTCCAAATGCCTTTCCATAGCAAGTTGTTTATGCGCCAAGGTGTTCGATTCATCAACCTGTAAGCATTACTTACTTTAAGTGACCTTCTTATTACCTTTCCACCAGAAGGTATCTTTGACATACCTCTAACCCATGGAATTGTTTGATGATACTAAGGAAATGTGCAACTCTTTGGATCTCCCAGTTATTTAAGTGCCTTCTAAAGTTAAAGTTTCATCCATCGGGAGACCAAAATTCGACAATAGTCTTTTGTTGAGGAGAAACTAATGCATAAATATCTGGAAACAGATTTTCCAGCCTTTCTGCCTTATGCCATTCATCTATCCGGAAATCAGTTTTAGCCCCATTTACCACTTTAATCTTAATTGGTTTTGAATTCACTCCATAATATTCTGATAGACCTCCATAAACTAACTCCATAGGGTGTTATTATTTCTTTTGTCATCCAGTGGTCTTCCTCCTTACTTAGCATTAATATCATTCTTCCATAGAGTTTGGTTCTCATAGCTATATTTCCATTACCACTTCATTCTAAGGTCCTGCTTTGGAATTTCAAATTCTTGATTCCTAATCCCCCTTGTCTTTCCCAGTTTTCACTGCTTCCCATTTGACCAAAGTATAACTCTTCCTTATTTCATTGCAGATAAATTTCTTCCTTACCTTGTCCAGTCTCTTAATAACCCACCTCTGCTGGAATGGGAAAAACAAACATCGTATAGATTGGAAGTGAATCTAGGACTGAGTTGATGAGAGTTAATTTGCCTCCTCCGGAGAGATATTGAGTCTTCCATCTTGCCAATGTCTTTTCACCTTTCAATTGCACTATTCCATATTTCAATTGATTATGATTTTGCTCTTAGTGACATCCCTAGATAGATGGTGGGTAGATTCCCCAATTCCCCACCTATGACTGCATTCAAAATCTCCATGTATTGGACCTCTTTAGTAGGACATAGGAAACTTTTCCTCAGATAATGTGTAACCCAGAAATCCCTTCAAAAAGTACCAAAATCACCCTCAAGGTCTCACAGTGGTCCTCATTATCATCAACATATTACAAGTGAGTTATCTCCAAGTTTCTTTTTCCACTTCTAGCCATATAAACTCCTCTGAGCCACCCATTAATGTTTGTTGTTATGATCGTGCTATGAAGATTCTCCATAGCTATAAAGAAGACAAAGGGTGAAAAAGGATCGCCTTGTCTAAAATCCCTTTGTGCACAGAAAAATCTTGCCAGTGAGCCATTGCTTAGTGTTGAAAATCCACAGTTGAGATGCAATATTTTACCCATTGGATCCGCTTGAGGCCAAAATCCATTCTTCTCATGGAATCCTAAAGTACTTCCAATTACCATGGTCATATGCCTTCTCTATTGTCTAAGCTTACTCTAGATTCCAGATTTTTTTTGGGTCAAGTATGGAGTCAACAACTTCATTAGCTATTAGCACTGCATTCATGATTTGTCTACCTTTGATGGAGGCCATTTGTTGTGGATCAATCAACTTGGCTATCACAACTTTTATGGATCGTTTGGTTTGAATATAAGTTATGATGAGATAAATTATGTTAGGATTAGTAATGATAGGATAAGTTATGTTGAGGTTATTTCTTATTGAGTCTTTGGTGTGCTTGGATAAATTGTAAGAATAGCTTATTTACAAAAACATCATTCACTTTATTAGTTTTTAATGTATTTTTTTTACTAACTTTAGTTATTCGATATTCCTTTTTAATATAAATCTCTCATCTTATTTAGCTTAAATATTTTTAGGTGTGCATTTCCATAATAATATCGTATGCATTTAATTTTTTTTAAAAAAATTAATTTACAAATAGAATTTGCATTTTTAAGTTTGTTAAAGTAAAAAAGGATTTATGAAAAATTAAAATATAAAAAATATAATAATTAGTCAATAAAAATTATACTATATAGTTTTAATAAAAAATATGAAGAAGTATTATAAAAATAAGGAGTGAAGGTTTTGAATATTATTATATATTGTATTAAAAATAATGTAAATATATAAGTTATCCCTTCTAAGCCAACGAAAAAGTTATCTCTTCTAAACCAACGAAACAGACATTTAAGGAGGAGTAAAATTTTATCCCTTTCGTTTATTCCTTACACCAAATGACCCCTTAGAGATAATTAACAAATTAAAATAAAAATTATTTATTATTGGTTTTCAAAGATTTAATATACACATATATTATATTACACATTAGCCCAAACGAGACATATATAATTGGGATAAGGTATAGAAGCACACCTAAATTATAGTAAAATTGGTAATTACACATTTAAACTATCTGAGGGTCTTATTACTGTTTTGAGCTTATTTTTTCGTATTATTTATTCTCTTCGCTGATTATCTAATAAAAAAAACTTAGAATACATCATATGCATAGAAGCGTCTATATTATAATTAAAAAAGGAGGAATTATTTGGTGTTTTGTACGCAATATAAAAGTATAATTTGGTGTTTCATAATAAATGTAAGTAATTACTATCGACTTATCTACTTATAAAAAAAAATTATAATCAGAATAGAAATATTTTTTTATATTTATGCAATTCATAAAAAATAATAATCAGATTAAAATTAATTATTGATTCTGAAGTAGAGCTGTCAATACGGGTTGACCCACCCTATCTGGGCTAGCCCTTAGAGGCTTTAAAATTTGACAGGTCAGGCCGGGCTGACTCCTATTTTTTATGAGGCTAGAAAATAGCTAGCCCAATCCATTTGTACGTGGGTCACGGGCCTTGCTCCACCTCACATTTTTATTTTTATATTTTCTAAATAAATTTTTATATTAAATTATAATTTAAACATATTAAAATAAATGGCAACCGAACAATATGACATAGTATTAGTGTTACTATTACTCCATTCGTCCATCTTTACTTGTCCACTATACTATTTTGAGATGTCCAACAATACTTCTCCACTTCATGAAATCAAAAGATAATTTCAAACTTAATATTTACCCTTATCATAGTTATTTGTAATTACTATATCCAAAAGGTCATTTATTAAAATTGCTCGTATTATTTACTGTTTCTTAATCTCTGTGCTAAATCAATAAAAGACAAATAAAGATGGATAGAGAGAGTACATATTATAAAAATATAATTTGTATCTAAATTTTAATATTTAAAAATTTTAAATGAACTTTGATTTTGGGCTCTTATTATTTTTAATACTCTATTTTATTTTTAGTTTTTATTATTGCAAAAGCCCTACAAATTAGCAGGCTTATTCAGGACGGGCTAAAAACTCATTTTTAAATGAGCTTCAAAAATCGTAATTCAACCCTGCTATATTACGGATAGACCAGGCCGACCCAACGAGCCTAGCCCATATCGACGTGAATATCCTGAAGACTTAAAAAAATATATAAAAAGAATCATAAGTAGGGAAACAAAATTAAAAAAGAAAATATATAATATACTAGTAGCATTAATTTGAAAATAGAGTTGCAAAGTTAGCAAGATTCTTCATCTATAAAAAAAATTAAATAGAATATCTCTATTATTAATAATCTTATATTGTATATATCTATCATGATCGATTCAAATTAAATAAAGTTTCTTTAAAGAAGAAACGTATACATAGTCAACATATGTAATATTCAATGTCCAAGTTATTAAGGGACGTAACTATTTTTAAAAAAATAGATTAGGTAATGGATTGATGATTAATTAATGGATTATTAAAACAATAAATAGATCAATCTACGACAAAAAGAAAAACAATAGGAAGCATAAGAGATTAATATTGGGTCAATGTTGGATGACAAATCGTATTATATTATATATTTAATGTTCAAATTTTGACTAATTTGAATATATGCAAATAAAAAATATATTTCTAAAAGCAATGCTTCTAATAAAATTTAATTAAAAGATAAAAAAAATCTCGAAATTATTTCACCATACTTATGAAATTAACTTTTTAATCTTTTGTTTATGCCTTTATAGTGTTTATCCAAAGAACTTTTTTTTTTTTTGGCTATAAACTAATCAAAATGACTAAATTATCTTTACTTAATCCGTCCTCTTTCATCTTTGAAAATTAAATGTTAAAAAGATCAAAAGGTTACAAACATTTTGTGGAAGAATAAAAGGAAAACTTGAAAAAAGATATTCCTTCGATTCTTTTTTAATTGTCATGTTATATTTTTCATAAGGTAATATTAATTTTTAAAGTTAAATTAGATTACATCAATTCGATATTGAAAATTAAAATTTAAATATTCAAAAAATATATGAAAAATACTATAATTTTTATTTTTTTAATGTTAATAAGATAAAAAATACATCTTAAAATGTCAGACAAAGTTCATATCAATCTGATTGATATAAAAAAGAAAACTTTAACTAAAAAGAGATGGCGGAAGTAATTAGTTAAATTAAAAGGGGAGGCACATAATAAAAATGTACTCAATGACAAGTTAACTTATATTTTGACTATAAAAGTTTTTTTAAAAACAAAAAAAAAAAAACAAAAAATTATCATAAGAAGAAAAATAAAAATTGTTTGGAGTTTGGTGAAGAAGGTTGGACTTATTTAAGGTGAGCACGAATAATGTCGTAGACAAAAACATTGAACATGAATTGTGTGAAATGAGAAATTATTTTGAGTTATCATGGGTAAATTTGTGATTTTCTCACTTTACGTAATTATTGGTATGAAAAAAATTATACTAAAAGTGTTATTCTTAAAATTTCACATTCAATCTCTAGTATAAAAAAATTAAAATTAATATTGGAGGCGTTATCTTCAGAATTGAGCCTAGTCTTGCAATGTACAAATTCATTGCGATATGGATATCGAATATGAAAGTGATAGAGCTAAAATTTTTACTAATCCCTTGTTTGGATGGTTATTACTTGTTGTATTGTATTATATGCTTGAATACGATATTTATTTTGATTGTTATTTAAATTCTATTGTATCATATCGTTTAGTATGATGATCGATTTGATGTGATTGCATAGTTGCTTTAGTATTTTTCTTCTCATTTTACCTTTATTTATTATTAAATAATCTTTTATTCTATCTTTGTATAGTGGTTCTAACCCATATCTTACTTTTCTTGTAAATGTATCATTCAATCCACGAATGATGTAACAATACAATCTATTCTAACACTGCATTCATTTAAACAATACAATACAATATAATACATTATACAATGATACATAATAATCATCCCAACATAGTGTAAGAAATTCAAAATATGTAGAAATAAATACTGAATTTTTTTATTTAGTAATGGTGAAAAGACTCAATTTGTCTAACGATCAATTTGGTGCGATTACGTATTTTCTTCTCATCTTTTTAAATTTCTTCATTATTTAATAATTATATTTTATTATTCACTTTTATCTTTTCATGATATCTACCATATATCTTATAATTTCTTGTAGGTTTATCAATTAAATTATGAATATATAGTGTTATATAACATGAAGAACAATATAATCTGTCCAACCATTATATTCATTTAAAAAAATATAATACGATCTAATATAATATAATATATTATGAAATAGTACGTAACATCCAAACAAAGTGGTAAACAATATAACAAAAAAGGAAAAACAAAACACCCAATAAAGAGTTAGAAAACACTTTCTCCATGAATGTTGCTTATCTTTCTCCCGTTACTCGAACTCTCTCCTTCTACAGGTTCTACGCCTTCTCTGCGAAAACCCCAAATTAATTTCACATTTTTTGTTGAATTTGATAGCCATTCTTTTGTAAATTATGTAAATAAATATCGAATTTGGATTTTCTTTTCCTTTTTCTGATTTCTGATGTATATATTCCATAATTTATGACCTTTTTTATTGGGTTTTTGATTTTTCAGGAGAGGAATTTCATCGAAGTTCAGAAATTCACAAATGGGTTCTGAAAATTTGAGTCTAATTGATAAAAGAAAGCGTGCAAAATTTCGGCTTTGCAATGTTTCAGGGTATCTTTTTGTACTCTAATTTGTGTGTTTGATTCTTAATTTGATTATATGTTTTGGTACTAACATGGATAAAGCATCAATGTGATTAGTGATGGAACGAGGTTTTGTGCACATTACCCTCCCGGTCTCCCCGGAGAGGTAGGTAGAGAGGTTGTTTCCAATATATCCTTGGCTCAAGGACATCATTCTGTATACTATCATATTTTAAAAATCTATTCTTTTTGGTGTAGAATGATATTTTTTGAGATGAGGGTGTTCCGGAAACAACTTCTCTAGGTTTGCGTACATTTTAGCCTCTCAGGACCCTACTTGTGGGATTTTACTCGCCTTTTACTTTTCAGAAATGAGCAGCTGAGTGAAGATCAAGTCATGTTTTTAGTGTTTTTGATTGAGGATTTTGTACCTTTGTTTGCATGTGAAACTATTAGTCTCTCATCTTGTGCATGAAATGCTTGGTTAGGTATAAGATGGTTCTGCTGGAAATTCATGCTAAGGACCCGAAGTTTCATATCTTGTTTATTCCTGGAAATCCAGGTTGTTATAGTTTGTAAGCCAGCGAATCTGTTTTTGTACGTGTTAGTGAAGTGATTACGGTAACTAAACTATGTTGATACTGCAGGTGTTGTCTCATTTTATGTTGATTTTCTGGAATCACTCTATGATCTGCTAGATGGAACTGCATCTGTGAGAGGCAAGCTACAGTTTCACCTCTACTGGACTACAATATTCAATAGCGAGATGCATGGTCAGCCAGAAATACCCATTTGTGGTTTTAAAATCTGAACTTCTGTACTAATTGCTTCCTTTTTCTTTTGTTTCTTTCAGCAATTCCACACATTGCCCAAACAGAAAAGGTAAGGTCTTTAAACCAACATCAATTGAATAAGTATTCAGTTCTTGCCTATGAAGTGAATAGTCTCCTCGAAATGTGAATGTTGGAAACAAATTCATTTTCTTCATTTCCCATGTTCTTCATGAAGTAGGTGTTATTTCTAGCCTGAATAAAAGCCTTTTGACTATCACAATAACCTTTTAACTGCAAATCACCTGTATTTGTTGATTACCTCTACGATTTGTCATCTCCTTCTTTGCCTAGTACCTGCCTTCACAACCTCCTTTATCTTTTGAATAGTTTGTTACATGGATAATTTTCTGAGTCAAACGGGTGCAATATGGCTATTGGAGCTTCACTTGGATTCACAAAATTCTTCACAAATTAGCAAAAAGTCACCCCTACCCTTACTACATAGTTCCACAAGCATTTAATCAGATACATACCAGGAGCGATCTTACCCGCATACACAGCCTACTGGTTTCTGTTCTCTGGAGTTTATGAAGCTCCTTTAGCAAAGGGGAGTTAGGAGGATCATGTGCAGATAGTCCACCCGCAAGTTTTTAAAAATTGAGTTTGAGGCTTTGAAGTTGTAAAAAGTATGAAAAGAAACTTGGTTAAATATCTTTTTACATCCTGTAACTTTTGTCTCAAAATTTACATTGTTCAATTCCTACTTAGCTATTGCTCTTAACTCTCTATTCTTAAGTTTTGTTCCTGCTTCTTGCGCTAAAAATTCGTAGTATAACAGTTTGAGATTCCTAGTCTTTGATTGACCTATGATTTGTCATAGACTTGATAGTCTTTCAAGATGAATATTCTTTGGTGTAAATATCTTGTTTTACACTTTCAGCTGGCACTAATACCCCAACAACTGCATGGCTAACATAGTTGCATGATTTGTTCCAATTGCTAGAATTGGGAGCATGGAAGGCTGTTCTCACTGCAAGAACAAATAGATCACAAGGTAATGTTCTTACCTCATTTTAGATTTTTTTAAAAAGAAATCCTTCTTCCTGAGGGAGAGGGTGTGACGGGTGGGATGGTCAAAAGCATATCATTAGCAATTCCTTTTCAAATCTTTATTGTTTTGAGTACCAATAACACTAATTTTTCCTCATTAGTGCTATATCTACGTTAATGGAAAGTTGAAACTACCATTCAGCTTGTGGCTGAAGGATGTAGTCAAGAGCGGTTTTTACTCATACTCCATTATTGATTAGCTTCGTCTGTTCTTTAGAAATATTCCTTTTCTCTTTTGAATATGGTAATTAAATGTCTATATTGATGTTTTAAAAGGCGAGGGAGCGGGGCAAGGCGTAATCCATAGGGCATAAGTCCCATCAGTATTCAATTTTCGCATTTTTATAATTGATATTGTTAGAATAAGAATAGAATATTAGGATTTGTATATTCTGTCCTACTTTGGAGTTAAAAGTTGATTGCTTTTGCTTTAGCACTAACAAAGTCATCTATAAGAGACTTCTAGTCTGTGGAGTTGCCAATGGAGAAACTTCCAGATTAACTACCCATAGTACCACTTCCAGATGCAACAACTCATACTTCTTTCCAAGTCACATTCCCCATGAATTGAAATTTGAACATGTAATGAATGCGTTCTTGCATAAGAAACAGAAAATAGCAGGTGAATCAACATAAAAAGATAAAATAACAAAAGTAGAAAATACAAGGTGAATCAACACCTAAGAAAATAACATGCCAAAGGCAGAAGCACAAAAATAATCAAAAAAAGAAAATTCCAAAATTAATGTGACAAAAAGGAAAAGGTAAAACAACAACAACATACCCAGTAAAATCCCACAAGTGGGGTCTGGGGAGGGTAGAATGTACGCAGACCTTACCACTA
>JAABOM020000001.1:2039348-2062876 GCA_011800125.2 Solanum clarkiae
CCCCGCACACACACAACACACCAGAGAAAAATTCTCCCTTTCTGTTTTAGTTACATTGCAAACTGTAATCACTAATTTTATTTTCTAATCACTTCTGGAAAAAACCTCTCTATCTCTGTGAGGTAGTGGTAAAATTTGCGTACATTTTACGCTCTCTAGGCCCACTTGTGGGATTTTACAGGTATGTTGTTGTTTTTTAAATCACTTGCTTGATATTGATCTAATAGCCACTTTTTTTCCTTACAGATCTCCAATAAGGTACCAGGTGCTGTTCTAGCAGTAGAAAGAGAATCTTTTACTCATGCTTTTTCTTGCACAGAGGCTGGCTCATTATGGGTAGCTCAGCATGTTTCTGGCTTAATCAAGAATTATTTTTCAAAATCAGACTTTAACTAGCCATTATTTTTCTATAAATGCCTTCAAGCCGTACAGTAGACCAAGAGGCCATGGGTTCAAGCCTTGGAAATAGCCTTTGGCAGAAATGCAAGGTAAGACTGCATACAATAGATTCTTGTGGTGGGGTCTTTCCTCGGACCCTGCCCATAGCGGGAGCTTTAGTGCATCATCAACCTTGCCCTTTAGGCCGTCAATAAAATCAAGCTAATACGTGATTACGAAAGTACATTAATACTTCATAATTGGCCAAAAGGTCAAAAAAAAGTTGTTAGATAACAACTAAACATAACCATCTATGTATTTCTACAAATCCTCATGATTGTAGTATTTGCACCAGTTAATCATTTTGAATGTGTTATTTTAAGTTAATATCTAGTATTTTTGAAGTATTTAACTTTTAGCCAGTATTGATAAAATTCAGACCTTCCTTGCGTTCGAAGATTGTCTAATGGTCGATGAAATCGAATTTTTTTTCTCTTATCAGCTTAAATTTTGATAAGCAAAAATACTTGATAAATGTACCAAGGGAGGATGGGATTTATCTAGTTCAACCCTCAAGGTGCATAAGTTAGCTCAAATACCATCATTGTTAAAATTATAGAGTTGTAATAACTTATGACTTGTTTGCACATAACATTTTTTTTTTATTATTTTTCAAAAACGAAAAACAAAAAACTCACTCTCAACTTTTGTTTTTTTATGTTTGGCTTTTGATTCTCTATCCTCACTCCCTTCATAACATGATGTTTACAACGACAACATACTTAAGTGGAATTCCATAAGTAGGATCGATGGAGAGTGAAATGTATATAAATCTTATTACTAACTCATAGAGAGGTTGTTTCTAGAAGATTCTTATTTCAAAAATATAAAATCTCAAAAACAGATGATACTAGATATAAAAAAAGAAAATCGATTAAAGTGAAAAGTCAATGATAACTTATAAATACAATAAAAGTAATAAATATAAGTCAGACAATAACAACACAAGATACAAAGACATATCCAATCCTATTAAACTACTATAATCACTAGGTTAGACATTATCATACCCCTACAAGCTTATAAACCTTCTACCTTAATACTCGACCTTCGCTCCTTTCCATCTAAGGTCATGTCCTTAGTCAAATGAAGTTCCGTCATATCCTGTCTAATCACCTTCCTCCAATACTTTTTCAGTCTATCTTTACTCCTCCGCGTAACCCGTAAATCCAACATCTCACACTTTCTAACAGAAGCGTCAGTATTTCTTCTCTGCACATGCTTAAATCATTCCAGTCTCGCTTCCCTCATCTTGTCTGCCATAGAGATCACCCCTAACTTCTTCATAATATGATGCTTAAGGAAAAAAAAGTTTTTTTTTTATATTTATGATCTAAAATAATCATTATATATATATGGTTGAGATTCATTTCACTACAGATAAAAGAAGAATTTTAAAATTATTTTTAATTATAAAAAGATATTTTTTAAAAAAATTAAATAAAAAAATATCACGTAAAATGAACGGAGGGAGTGCTTTTCCTTTGCTATTGATTACTAGTGTATCAGTGGCTGCAGAAACCATTGCCATTGCCATGATGAATGTTGTTTCAACATGAATGGACTTGTAATTTATGGTGGAGGTGACCCCTTTTATCATGAAAAGATATTTGTGTAAGAAAATGCACTAATTGTTTGCAGCCAAAAAGATAAAAATTTGCAATTTGTACAATGACTCTGTACAGCTATTTCTTGTAGGAAAAAAAAAAGGTAATTTGTACAAAAATAATGGTTAAAAATTCATCCGAACTATTTTTTTATTTTAATTTATATGAATTTGTTTGATTTAACATGAAATTTAAGAGAAAGAATTTTTTTTTGAAACTTATGAAATAAAATAAGTCATAGATATTTGTGCAGGTAAAAATCATTTCATTAAGGATAAAATGAATATTTTAATGTTAAATTGTTACTAAATATAGAAATGTTGTCTTTTTGGGGAGATTGATTAAAAAAGAAAGTAAGTCGCATAAATTGAGACAAGGTGGAGTGTTATTTTTTTTTACTAGTTTATGTATTACTAGTTATTAGTTGTTGTTTTTTTTTTCTATTTAAACTATCATCATCTACATATTAAAATATACCTAAAAAATCAAGTGATGGTTAATACGTAGTGGAGGTGTGTTTTAATACATAGAACAGTGAGTCGGTGATAGATGAGATAGAAAACAACAACTTATAGTTGATCATGAAAATTTCAAATCAAACTTGAAGTCGTATTTTGAATTTGAAAAATAGCTTAATAACATGTTTTTCGACCCATCTTTTCACTTTTAAATACATAAAATATGAGCATTATAATAAGTATTCTTTGCAAGAAGAAAAATATAATCAAAGACAACTCACTCTTGAGTTCCAACTCCATAAATTTCAAATAAATAAAAAAAAAAATTTATATTAAACGCCTACTAAATTAAGAACTCAACGATTAACTTTTAAACTTGTTATTCTAAAATCCAAAACACATCAAATCAAGATTTTGGCTTTGCATCTAAACACTTACAAGTTGCGTTATTATTCTTTATACTAACAGTGTATATAACTTAAACTCGTTTCAATTATAATGATATGATATTTTAATTTAGCTAGGGTTTCTTTAGGTTCTCAATCATTATAAATTTTTTAAAAAACAAGCCAATTGTACTATCTTATCAGAGAGTTTACTATTTGTATTTATGACTTGTGGCCTACCTTTACTGCCCCTAAAGTTTATAGATTTGTGATGAATACAAGAAACCTCTGATTTTCTTCAATGCACCATTGATTTTCTTGATTCCATTGTCTTTGCATTCATGACCCAAGGTGGTTAGGAAGTGGAAAAATCCTTAGTTAAACTAAATATGTAAAAGTTATTAATAAAGTAATTTCCAAATACACCTGTTTTATAACAATAATAATATACTCAGTGAAATTTTACAAGTAGAGTCTGGAGAGGGTAAAATGTACACAGACCTTATCTCTACGAGGTAAAAGGTAGAGAGGGTGTTTTCGGAAAAATACACATGTTTTAATATAGAGAAAAGTATTAAAAACATCTTTGAACTTGACGCAGGTTATTAGTTTCATCCCCGAACTATACGCAGACTCAATACCCCTCTAAACGACTAACTTAACTAAAATACACTTCTGAACTATCACAAGTGTTAAAAACACCTCTTAACTTGGTGAGAATTTAGGGGTGCATTTCGCTCTTGTTATGACCAGGGGCGTATTTAAGTTCAACAGTCAAGTTGAAGGGTGCTTTTAACACTATCAATAGTTCAAAAATGAAACTAATAATTCGTGTCAAATTTTAAGAATGTTTTTAATACTTTTCTCTTTAATGTATGAAGTTTTATTTTTGTTTTCTTTTTCATTTGATGTATGATGTTTTGATACTTTTAAAAGCATAAAATTGAAATTTTTGTTAAAACAAGAAAAATCATTATCATTTCATAATATTCATAGGTTGTCCTTGCTTTCATGAATTCAACCTTGACACAAATATTCTCTTTCTTTTTCATACGAGAGATTTTAATACTTCACACTTGAACCAATACACAAAAAACTATTTATTAGAAAATATTTTTTTATAGAGGAAAATAATTTACAATTTAACCATGGTAAATTGGTACACTTGTATCACTAAATTATAAGTAATTAATTAATACATATTTTCAACTTAGTAGTAAGATAATATTTAAACACAACAATTTTTTAATCAAATTTAAAATCAAACAAAATAGTACTTCTCTGGAGCCAGAGAAATTCATGTGTGTAAGACATTGTACTATCCTAAATAAGATATTTGACTTTTAACTTTAATTTATGCCAAAATTGTCTTCACTTTCTCAAAATGAAATTATAGTACTTGTTTCATTCTTTTGTTACTATATCTTCTTATTATACTAAAAATAAAATTCACTTTAAACTTTTGGTTTTACCTTTTACTCTTCGGTCAAATATTATCGCATAAAATAAAGAGAAAGTAATTTTTAATACTAAATGTTCGATCACAAAGTGAATTTAACAAAAAGAATTGACTCGTGAATCATGCTAATGCTCCACATGAAACTTAGTTCAAGTAAAATACATGTGGATTAGGTAATAAATCACGTTATACTTAGTTCAAGATAAAAATTATTGGATGCGTGAACAAAATTTCATATATTGGAGTTGAAAAGATTAAGAAGGCACTTAGGGGTGTTGTTAATGGAGTGAGGACTTTTTGAAAAGAAAATACAAATTTGACAAAAAAAGATAATATCACATCATATTAAAAATATTTTTAAACTGATTTCAACACTGTTTGGATGCCTGTTACATATTTTTTTTTATAAGATATCGATTGTATTGTGTTGTATAGTATCATACTATGTCGTTTTGATGAAGACAATATTTGGATAGATTGTATCATTCTCTATCATTACATAATATCACATATCAATAATTCAGATGATAAATCTACAAGAAAAGTAGGGTACGAGATAAAGTTATTATAAAAAATAAAGGGTAAATGATAAAATCGTTGACTAATCTAATTAACATTGAACTTTGTAAAATGAAATGGTTGAATAACTGAAAAATGAGATTATTCAGGAATATACATCGAATGATGAAATTATTCATTGAATTTCTGATAGTATATCCATAATGAAAAAAAAAGTCGTTGTGATTGTTCAGCAATAATTAAAACAAAGGATGTATAGTAAAGCTAGGACGGTTATTGTATGAGGTCTACCAAACGCTAGACACAGAGGCACATAATAGATTGATATGAACATCACAATTTGTTCAGTAATGAATCAGTTGTTGCTAAATCTTCTTGACGGTTCTTTCTTTCATAATCGGAGCTCGGAGAGGAAAGAGGTAAAGAGCCCTATGGAGAATGTGGTATAGATTCCAAAAAGAGGTAAAGAGCCCTATGGAGAATGTGGTATAGATTTCTAACCACAACGACTGAATTGATTATCTCCATGTATAAGGATTCCAAATTACATAGTAACAAAAATTGAAAAATAATCACAAACCTCACCTAGCACCGAAATAGAATTATTACATAATAAGAAAGAAAATAAATCAGGAAGCAAATAATTAGGTAACAATCCGATTATACTATATTGATTTACGCAAAATGAGACTTTTTATTTTTATCTTTAAATAATACAGTAATAAAATTAAAATAATAATAAAAATAAATATTATATTTAAACTAATAATACAATACGATCGATAACAAGTTAACAATCCTCCAAACAAGATGTTAATAACTTAACTAATTAAGACTTAACACACTAATGTAATGGCAGAGAATCATTTTTATTTTTATTTTATGAATCCCTAGATCATTATACCCACTGTATTTGTCAGATTTTAACATTTTAATTTCTCATTCATGCATTATATATTTTAATTATCTTAATTAATCCAACTTGCATATAATATAGTAATAATATTTCAATATAAATAATCTCTACTTGTGTGCATCAACCATTAATCCAGCAGGGGGTTCAATAGGTTATAATAAATTTTCATTTAGACAATTGAACTAAGTTTTATTTTTATCATATATTTTTATTAGTTTTTAATAATATATTATAATAAGATATTTATAATATATTATGTGAATTTTCATTTATCTATCTTGTAGTGCAGATAATTTTTCAAATTAAAGAATTATAACTTTTTTAAAAAGATGTGACTTTTTCGAAGAGTTATGAACTGTGACTTTTTTGAAAGGTTTTGACTTTTTTAAGAAGTCGTGGACTTTCTCGAAAAATTATGAATTTTTCAAAGAATTATAACATTTTCGAAAGTTTATGACTTTTCTGAAGGGTTGTGACTTTTGCGAAGGGTTGTTACTTTTACGAATGATCGGGACAGGCTAAAGAATCATTTAATTAGAAATAATGTCTTTTGAGTTTTGTTAACGTCTATTGTTATTTAATTGATTTTTAAAATGTTGAATTATTTAAGAAAAATAAATTATAATTATATAAGAGTGTCATGTGGATGGGCCTAACAATCTTTTATATATATATGATTTTGTAATAACTATGAGAAAAAAATTTAAAACGACAACTAAAATGAGACGGAAATAAAATTATAAAGAAGAAGAAAAATAGAAAAAGACAAAATTGGCGACCTTAAATTGACTGTCATCTATAAGTTGAGTCAACTAGCTGTTACACTATCGTAAAAATTAATATACCTTCAATTTATATGTGACTTTATCCTCACTTTTTTTAAAAAAAAATTCTCAAAAGAAAAGTATATTTATTTTATATTTAAAAATAATTGAGATATTTATTTTTCTTTTTATGAAATAATTTATAGCTTCATCTTTTTATATTCGTTTATTATCTATGCAAGCGATATTTCTATCGAAAATAAAAGTAGAAAAAAGAACTTGACGAAGAAAGTTTTTGTAAGAGAAAATGATTGTTAGAACGTGAAAATTGAAGTATTGTTATCTCATTCAATATTTGATATTTTTAAATATTTATATTGAAAATAAAAGTAGAAAAAAGAACTTGACGAAGAAAGTTTTTGTAAGAGAAAATGATTGTTAGAACGTGAAAATTGAAGTATTGTTATCTCATTTAATATTTGATATTTTTATTGGAGTTTTGACTAAATTAATATTTTAATAAAATAACATATTAATTAAATTTGTGAGAGAATACACACATATTAAGAAAATCATTCAAAGAAAAAATTTACACTATACTTTTCACTAGTGTAATTTATCTCCTAGAAAATATAAAACTTTGAAAGGGCAAATATAGAAAAAATTTCAAACATTTTTCTTGAATTTTGAACAATTCAACTATTTTGAACATTGAACAAAGCCTAAAAAATTTAATTAATTTGAGATAGAAAAAATAATGATAAATCAATTTTATCACTATACCATAATTCATGAAAATTGAAGTACTATTATTTTATTTAATATTTAATATTTTTATTGAAGTTCTGACTAAATTAATATTTCAATAAAATAATTAATCATGAATCAATTTCATCACTATATCATAACTCACGTTCTTTAAAAAAATTAAAATATCCCTATCTCCCGTACCAAACAAGTCCGAGTCACATGAAACCATTTATATATCATGACTTTCTCCTCACTTTCTCCTTCCTCACTCCAACAAAGGAAAAAATAAAACAAAATCTCTCTGCAACTTTTTACTTTTTCCGGCAATGTCAACTCACCGGAGAAGAATCACTATCAGCAATGTCACCGTGAAACTCGGCTGCAGCAGCAGCAGTTGTTTCCGGCCAAAACTCTCCAGCATTTTCCACCCAAAACCCCATCACAAAAAATCCCCAAAATCAAAACCCCACAACAAAAATTACTCAAATTACTCCTCCTGTAGTTCATGGGACACGACGACGACGACGGCGACGACTTACTCCCCAAACTCCGACGAATCTTCCGATTTCAGAACCTCAAAGGCCGTTCAGGGGTTCGGTCGGATCGGTGGCGAGAGCGTCGCCATCGAGAAGGATTCCGACGACCCATATTTGGATTTCCGGCAGTCGATGCTTCAGATGATATTGGAGAAGGAGATTTACTCGAAAGACGATCTGAAAGAGCTTTTGAATTGTTTTTTGCAGTTGAATTCGCCGTATTATCATGGGATTATCGTTAGGGCTTTTACCGAGATCTGGAATGGGGTTTTTTCTCTCCGTCCGGGAGTCGCCGGAGCCAGCTCGCCATTCTTGCATGGCGGAGGTCACGTGACTTATAGCTAATGGTCACGTGATATCTATCGGAAGTTAAGGTCGCCGTTTTTTCATGGCGGAGGTCACGTGACTTTTTAGGTGTGGTCACGTGACTCTTATTTTTTTTTCCTTATTTTAGTTTTAAGTGTGTAGTTTACGGATGTTTTGTTTGGACTCTTCGAAAATATTATTTTATTTTGATAATATTTTTGAAGATTTTGAACAAATATAGGATTAAGGGACTCCTAAATATTAGTAGTAGATTTGGTTTTCAGAAATAGTTTTATTTATAGTAAGTGTTATTGTGAGTTTTTTTTTCTTTTTTTAGTTTTGGATTAGGAGGAAAAATGGGGTTCTATTTTCACAGTATTTTTGATTATGTTGGAGAAAAAAATAATTGTATTTTGTTGTCATGGGGTGGTCAAAAATGCTGTGAAAATTGTAATCTATTATTGGTAATAAAATGTGATGTTCTTGTTTTATATTTATTTTTATTTTTGCCTTATATATATAACTTTTGCATTTTTGCCTTGTTTTTATTTTGCTTTATATATATAAAATATTTATTTTTTAAGATTTAGATAAAAATATTAGAATTTCAATCAAGACTTATATGAAGTTAAACCATATAATTTTTTGTAAAGTTTTTCACTCGATATTTGATGCTTGCAATGAAGTTCGACTGTTTTGGATTTGTGTTGCGTAAATTCTATTCAAAAGAAAGCATTCCCTATCGAAGACTTTTTCATATTCATAGCACGAATTCAAAATCTTTGATTAAAAAAGAAATAATCTGCTTCACTATATTATATCTTTCGATGATAAATCATATAAAATTTGAAGTAACTCATATCTAAATTGTTCTAAAAGTGAATAGATATGTAAAGTAAAATATTATTTATTTTTAAAAAGTCACTTTTATTTTTGTGTATGCTACTTTTAAAAAAGATATGTGATACTTTCCATGCATAGCATGATTTTGGAATTTTAAAAAGTATAAACAAGATATGTACTAGAGAATATGTACTACTTTCCAACAAATAATTTATATAGTGAAATTTTGCAAGTGAAATTTAAAAGGATAAAATATATATAGATTTTATCATTATCTTATCAAATGAAGAGATTATTTTTGAAAGATTTTAAACTCAAATATATCAATCTTAAAAGTAAAAAATATAGATACAAGAATGAGTATAGTGAAAAATAATTGGAAACTTATAATTACAATACAAATAGAAAATAAAGGATGACCAATAACAAACCAATATATAATGATATGACTAATTTTATAATCCTATTATATCATAAGGCAAGACATCATCTTAACTCTGCTAGTCTGCTAGTCTACTAACCTTCTATCCTGATACGCAATCTTCATTCCTTTCTATCTAAGGTCATGTCATCGGTGACACGAAGCTGCGTCATATCCTATCTAATCACCTTTTCTATTACTTTTTCGGTCTATCTCTACCCTGCTGCATAACCTCTAACTCCAACCTCTCACACCTTTTAACAAAAACGTCAACTCTCCATATGTACTACTTTCCAAACACTAAATATTTTGCTAAACACATTGAACATTGTGCTTACCAAAAAAAAAAACTAAAACTAAAACACATTGAACTATATGCTTACCACAAAAAAAAAATGAAAAATATATATGGCTTAAAATAATTTTTTTACCTTGCTTTTTCTTTTTCCTCCCTTCTCTTGATCAAAATATTAAAATAATTATTTTTACAAAGGGAACAAAGATGAGTATAACACTGAAATTTGGTGCTTCTATTCTTCTATTCTATAGTATTATAATATTGTATTTTGGTCAAAGATCCTTACTGGGTTTTTCGAGCTGCAGTCCTCTTATGGTGGTGAAATGTAGACCTAGGGATTTGGATAAATAAAATAATTTTGTAAAATAAAATAGTAAATAAATAAATAAATATATAAATAAAATAACAAAGAGACAATAGTTTTAGATGCAATTTAATGAGAGGGGTAAATAGGGTTTTATGTGTGGTTTGGAAGTTTGTACATATAGCAACAATTTAATTATCATTAAAACTCAAATGTGGTCATACCCTCTTGATTGTTCCCTTGTCTTGACATGTAAAAAATACAACCACCACCACCCCCACGCCAACCCACCCCACCCCCAAATATAATTTTACTAGGCAAAATTTGGAAAAATTAAATTTTATTAAATAAAAAGAGAAAAGTGTTGAAAACGTCTCTGGACTTAGATCAAATTATTAGTTTTAT
The DNA here is from genome assembly GCA_011800125.2 of Solanum clarkiae. Taxonomy (NCBI): domain Eukaryota; kingdom Viridiplantae; phylum Streptophyta; class Magnoliopsida; order Solanales; family Solanaceae; genus Solanum; species Solanum clarkiae. The sequence continues at coordinate 2,049,759 of JAABOM020000001.1, forward strand.
TTCTGAACTATTAACAATCTTGAAAACAATTCTCTATTTGACTAATTGAACTAAAATTACGCCCCCAAACTATTACAAATATTAAGAACACCTTTTAGGTATTTCACTCTTATTAAGTTCACTATCAATAATTCAGAGATAAAACTGCAGAAACAACCAAATTTTTGACCTTTTGCATTGCATTACCATAACTAAAAGAAAAAAAAATAATAAAAAAAAGATTACTCTTGTGACTATTAAAAAACAAAATATAATTTTTGAAAGATTTACTACTCATACTTTTCAACTTTATTCTTCATAAATGTGATTAAATATGCATTACTCTTAGTCATAATGATATAATAAAGGACCCTATATTCACTAAAGAGCTGTACCACATTCACAAATTCAAGCAAAACAATTGATATTTTGTGTCTCATTTTATATGATATTTTTTTTATTCGTATCAAAAGAATATTATTTTATTCTCTTTTTTCTGTTTTTTCTCTTTTTTCACATCTAGTATTTTCTACTTATGGAATTTGATTCTTGAGATGAGTGTTTCTCGAAAATAACCTCTCTATCTCTATGAGATAATGATAAGGTCAACATATATTTTATCTCCCTAATCTCGTTTATGGAGTTACACAGAATATATTTTTATTGTTGAATTAATAATTTTTTATTTTATTTTCTTAAAAAAAAGAGTTCACTCCATATGTCATGTGAAATGTGAGAGAGTTTACCAAGGCAATTAATATTCATATTTAATCAAACTTTTCAGTACAAAAGTCTTTAATTTCACAAGAAAACAACCTTCTTCTTTTAAGGCTTTTCCAGTTGCTTAAAGTACAAAAAATAAAAATACAAATAAAAAATTAAAAAACTTCAGTTGTTTTTAATAATAATAAAAAAAATAAAACAATATCTTTAGTGCCTCTAATTATTATATGCAGAATTGTCTTTATTCAGTTTTTTGTGCTCTTTCAACAGTGTAATAATCATTACACATTGGTAAAATAAAATGCTCACGAGCTCGTTTGTACTTTAAAAATCTTTTGTTTTTTAAATAAGAAAAAAAATCTAATAACCTATCAGTCTTTTTTAAAATTATGAAATTGGATAACACGTTTCAGCATGATATAATATGTGATTAGATTTCACATTTTGATTTGATATATTTGGATCAAGTGTCACATTCTGATATGATAATTTTAAAGAAAAATATATTAAAATGACTTAATATATTCAATCTCAAAGAACTCATTTTCAAAAAAAAAAAGAGCATGATCTGGAGGATTGAGTCTTCATGTTTGTTTTTGATATTGTTGATTGATTATATACTTGTTTATTGTGTTGTCACTTATACTTATTACTTATTGGTTGTCGTCGTTGAGTGCTATAGTTATTTTTCTAATTTAACATGCATACTGATTTCTATTTGAAGTCGGCCGATGATACCTATTCAGTACATGTTGTCCCGTACTGATTCCTACTTGTATTTTTCTTTCTTTTAATTTGTGTAGTACTATGAGTGTTTCATCGATTTCGACTCGCTCTCAGCTCTAGCCGATCATCGGTATATCAGATTTTAGGGTGGACTAACCTTTTAGCTCTAGTTGGATTCTATCAACTATGACATGATGTCCTTAGTTTTCGGACATAAACTATTTTATTTACTTATTTTGATGTTGTTACTCTTAGACTTAATATTTGAGATTAGATGTTCTTGATGTAATGACTTTCAGATTTTGGAGAACATTGTGTAACCAGCTTAATTAGTGGATTTTGTTAATTCTTACTTTTATAAATGGAGCTTCTGTAGTATATACATCGCATTTCATAAGTTGAATTGCTAATATAAATTGAGACTTGTACAATTAATTTACCTTTTTAGTAGGTTAGATGTGAGTATCTCTCACTGCTCATTTTGGATTATGACAATTATTTTTTCAAATAATATTTTTGAGAGGAAGAGAAGATCAATTGTTATAGAAATTAATTTAAAACAACGATTAATTATGATTCTGAAAAATAAAATTTACATAATTTAATTCACATAGTTCAAAAACAAATCTAAATCATCCCAAACATTTTAAAGAACAAATTTGACCATTTTTTCTTATACAAAAGTTTACATTCATTAAAAATCTTTCCTTGTTACTTCATTAGGATATATTGGATCAAATAATTATAAAATAAATATATTTGACTCCAACTACTATTGAAAAAGTAAAATTGGACAATTTTACAAATTCAAAAAATACGTTTGAGCATTTTCCCATCTTAAAATAAAGAAAACCAATGGTCCTAATAATTGGACTTCAAAATATCTACACCGTTTCTAATTGGACTTTTCTAATTAAAATTACGTTACGCCCTATAAATTATCAAAATATTCTTAGATAAAAGATTTATTCAAATAATACATCATCTAAACTTTTTTTTTTTATAAATTCGAGGCCGGATATCGATCAGGACAAAAAATTATGTTGAAAAATAGTCTCAGTTGAATTTTAGGTCAACCGGATCAAAAGATAATTTTTTGAAGCAAAATTGCAAAAGCAAAAGAATAAACGAGAGGTGCGCGCCGCCGGCCTGCTCTGTGATAGTTCGTTTTTAAGTTTTATTTATAAAAAGCACTGAAAGTATTATTTACATAAAATGCATTCAATGAATGCCATTTATGTGTTATTTTATAGAGAAATAATTTCTAAACGTGTTTTAAGTTTTTCATCAAAAAATGAACTGAAATAGAACAAGTCCGCATCGTGGACTTGCTCCACCACAGTACTTGACTTTTAGTTTTTAAAAGTAAGGATATTTTAGTCTTTTCTTCACCCATCCTAGACTAAAACTCAATCCTTTTGAGGTCATTTTTGCCCTAAAATCAATAAAGTATTCTAAGTGATTCGCTTGAGATCAGAAATGATTTCTAAGTGCCAGCCACGTTCAGAGTATAGATTCGAGACATGAAAAATTACATGGAAAAAATTATGAACATATATTTTAACTAATTAATTTATTAATATAATTAAAGCATATATAAAACATATTCTATCTATATATTTTATAAATTGTAATAATCGAATGATTCAGACTCGTAATTATCCTAAACTTATAAGATGAAGAAGCAATCCCTAGTAGATAAGTAGACATAGAAACTATGTCTAAGTTCATGTTAAGTTGTTTTCTTAATGGAGGACATAATTTGTTCTCAACAAAAAGAGACAATGGTGATAGGACAAAAGAACTACTAACATGAAAGTACAAATGCTAGAAAATAATTGGATATTTAAGGCCTCATAAAAGGTGTTTCAAAAAAGCAATTTAAAAGATTTGGGTCCAATTGTTTCTAAAAATTGGAGAATGAAAAAAAAGTAGTCTTCAAATTGTGGTTATTTTTCTATGAGGAAAAAGTTAGTTGGGGCAAAAAGAAATTTATTGGTAACATGTGGGACTATAAAAGTAAAATTGTCAACTCTAAATAGATGATTTAGAAAATAATTGGTGGATTTTTCTCTTACTATGAATTTTTATTGTTATTGGTATTGATATGTAGAAAGATTTATGAAAATTATGTTGAAGGTGTGGTTATTATTAATTCTTTTATTTATTTTTCATAAGTTTATGTACTTTTTTGAGATAAAATTTCTACGATTGATGATCTATCTTATATTTAATGTAATTTTTTAAGTTACTGTTCTAGAATTCGATGAATATGAAAACTAAATATACTCACGTTTAGAAAACCTAAAGGACAAAAATTGCTTAGAAACAACTTTAGGGGCTACTTTAAACCTACATAAAAATTGGAGAGTGGTTTGTAACAAAAAAAATCTTAAAATTGTGGTAATTTTTCTTTGGGAAGAAAGATTCCAATTATTATTGTGCTACTATAACGAATAAAGAATTTCATGATAATTATTTAGTGACAATAATATAATTGTCTTCGCATTAAATTTAGCGATAACAATAAATTTGTGAACTCACAACAATGCTTTACATAAATATTAGTCTTCTAGTATCACTAAATATTTCTTTTGTTGTAGTTTATAACTTACTTTTCAAAAAAATAAAATTTCCAAAAGTCATTTAAAGGAGCTATTTTTATTATTCTTTCCGTTTCAATTTGCTTGATAACTCTAATGCAATTTTTTGTATTGCACTTTGAGATTTTCGTAAAACTTTCCAAGTTAGTGACTTCCTATGATTAGTACCATCTAAACAAACTTTAATGACTTTTTTTTCATAAAAAATAATTTGATTCTTTATGTTCTAAAAAATATATTGTGACTATACCATACCATATATTATAGTTTAGGACTTTAACCCAAAAAAGTAAAAAAAAAAATCGAAATTCATTGCAATTTTATAACATAAGATCTTCAATGTCAATACTAGAGTAGTAGTATCATGTCAAAGGTGCATAGAAATAGAAAGTGACAACATTGAAATGATAGTTCTTGGACCAATTGAGTTGTTAATCACATCATCTCATTGATAAAGATTACTATTGACAACACACTAGAGTCCCTATTAAGAAAAAGTAAAAAAGATAAAGCAATGAATTTGTGATTCTTATTACTCTCTCCGTCCTATTTTATGTGGCACACGTTGACTTGATACGATGTTTAAGAAAAAAAGAAAGACTTTTAAAACTTGGGGTCTAAAATCATTCTTTAATATTTGTGTGACTGAGAATCATTTTATTAAAGGTAAAGGGAGTTTTAAAAAGTAAATTGTTTCCAATTAGAGTAAGATGATTTTTTTTGGACGGATAAAAAAAGAGAAAGTACCACATAAATGAGACAAAAGGAGTAGTAATTTTGATTGAGATTGAGACTTTAAAATATATATATAATATTTTATTTAGTGAAATTAAACTAAATTCACCTTCGCACACTGCAAGATTTATTTCCGAGAACTGAACTTCCAACATAATTTTGTCATCCTTAAAATCTCAAATTCTAGACATAAATTCATAACTCTATCACTACAACCCATGTTGATTAGTAAGGGTCATTTAACATCTAGATTCTTCTTTCTTTTTAAAAAAAAATAAAATATGAACAAATGCTTGCATACTTGTAGTGAGACAAGACATTTCACAAATCTTTAAGTCTTGAAAAGTAATATTCCTATATTTAACTTTATATATTTTACTTTTAAGTTCATCTTACAAAAAAAAAAAAAGAAGCCATTTTCTATTTTTTGTTTCATTATTTATTACTCAAAATTCATCGACTTAATTAATTTAAATTTACACCACGTAAAATTATTAAAAGAATTATTTATTTATATATTTAAATTCAATTTTTTTTAATTAAGATTGAGAGTCTCATATATCCTATCACATATCTAGGTGGACTTTTATCATTAGTAGTTAAAGATGAAACATTATTTTATATAGATAAGTAGACAAAAATACCAATATTATTTAAGTTCTTATTTAGTTGTTTTCTTAATGGGAGACAATGTTGTTTGTCTCCAATAAGAAGAGAAGAAAGAAGATAATTAAGAAAACCAAAGGCTTGAAAAGTAACAATACATTTTGGACATGATAAAAAGTGTTTGAAAGAGAAATGGGGAAGTTTTAGGTCCAATTATTTCTCAAAATGGACAAGACAATGTTTGTGGTTTGATAAAGACACTAAGGTCCTATCTTTGAGAAAATAAAGGAAGTTATGTAATTATGAAATTTATAGTCATTTTATTTTAATTTATAGGATATAATTTAAATGGATATGTTTTGAATTCGAGTTTCACTAAAATTAAAAAATATTAGGTGATTTCTTTCTATCTATCTCTTCGGCTTAAGTTTATTTGGATTGACCCTTCTCTTCACTTAATTTCACATATAAAATTTAGAATCGGATTACATTTATGCGAGCTGACAATAAGGTGTAGAGAAGCTATTATTGTTCCTCATTTGAAGACACATTTTCATATTAAATATGTGATTATCTTATCTAAACCTTTAAGTAATATGATTTGAATTGGTATGTTTTGAATTCGATTTAAACATAGTTTCATATTTCATATTTAAACCTTAAAGTAATATGAAAATTTACAATCACTTTATTTTAATTTATAGAATTTGAATTGATATGTTTTGAATTCGAGTTTAATCGAAAGTAAAAAGTATTAGGTGATTTCTTTCTATCTATCCCCCCTCGGCTCAAGTTCGTTTTGATTGAGCCGCCTCTGTACTTAATTTCACATACAAAAATTAGAATCAGATTACAGTTATGTGAGTCGACGATAAAGTTTAGAAAATCTCTAATTATTCCTTATTTAGACATATTTTCATATTTAAATATGTTATTATCTTATCTAAACCTTAAAGTAATAGAGAAATACATTTAAATTGACTTAATTCAAGTGGTAATAATGCTCCTATGAATATTGAAAAAACCATCATGTTATGGCAAAACAAAAAAGCAATTGGTATAATATTGGCTTTCACCTTCTAAAGATTTAGGAAAGTGAATTTAAACATTTTAATTTAGAATTAAAAAACTTTAAAAAGAGTAAAACTATATTTTGTAAAATTAATTGAGGTACACGTAATCTAATTCTTGAAAACTATTTATTTTTTTAATCTTTTAGAGAAATTACTCTAAAATATCTACATGGGTGAATTTCCATGATATTTGCTAATACATTATGCCAAAATTGAAAAGGTGCCTAAGCAGACTTTTGGCGATAGATTTCAAATATTGTTTAATTTTATTTGAAAGTTATGAAGTCAGAATCAAATATAGAGTTATGTGTGGTTATAGTTCTGATAAGAAAAATAAAATAACACTTTATTTAAAATTTATAAAGATGAAGTTGAAAAACAGATTTATAACACTTTTTTTTATATATTTAATATTCAATTTGAGATTAAATTTATAAATTTCATAACTAATTTTATGACTACGTTTTTTTTTTTTTTTTTAAAGAAAAATCTAGAAAACATTGTCTTCAAACAGATTTGACAAATGAAATTGATAGTTAATAATTGGAGTAATTGAATTCTTATCAAATCGCCTTATTGGAGAACAAGGCCCTCTATTAAAGATTTTGATAAAAAATGTAAGTTTCATATATTTAAAAAAAAAAGGATAAAAATAAATAAAATTGGATTATTCTATTTGATTTTGGGGAAAGTGGGGCTAAACTATTATTTTGCCCAATGAGATGTATAAAGTTTTGACAATATTAACTACTTTTTTATTTGAAACTTTAAAAAGTAGTTATTTGCGGACCTTATATTTATAGTTACTATTTATACATTTCTTTATTATTTGTATCGTGATTTTAACGAGTGTACGAGCAAAGACAGAGATAAAGTTGCCTCCTCTTTCGATCATGTCTATCTAAATTCTCTCGATCCAGTTGAACTTACTTCGACGTAAGATGGAGTTGAAGTCATAAGGAAAGCAGCTCCGTGAATACTTTTTTTCTATTGGGTATAGCTTTTAAATAATTTATGTTTAATTAATATAGATATTTGTTATATATTCTATTTGACATTATCTGATGTATAATTTACACATTAAATTATCATATTAGCAATACCATTCTTTTTTAAAAATAGATGCGTAAAAATAGTTAAAGCTACAATTATTTTTGAAAGTATACAAATTCAACAAATATGAAGGATATTTTTATAGATAAATAATTTTTTATTAAAAAAATTATGCGAAGCATGTTTTTATTATTATACCAAATCAAATTATGGATAAGAAATAACGTCAAACTCAACATAATTAATCCTCATATTAATAATACATTTTATTCAATATTATTCTTATACATTCGACCAACTGATAACTTATAAGAATTATTCATGTTCTCTTCCTCCCATTTTTGCTCCTCAAATTCCATTTAAGAATTTTTTTTAGAGAATAGTATTAAAATAATACATTTCATTCCTTATGAAGGAAAAAAGAAGAAGATATTATTCTCCATTTCTAGAATTTACATATTAATTTTACAAGTATCAGAAGAAAATTTAAAATAGTCATATAGTACAGGAAAAAAAAAACTTTTGTGATGGAATAATAAATGAAAATTTGCCATGAATTCCTCACAAAGTTTGTTCACATTAATAAATTGATGGATTTGTTTTTCATAAATATTTCATGACAAATTTGTATTTTTCTTGTATAAATTCTTTATTCAATAAGGAAATTCATGAATAATCAATGTGTATATGGATTTGACATTTGTTAGATAATTAGTGTTTATTAATGATATTATAATTAGTGGATTGAATTTTTCTTTAGCCAACAAGCTAAAAATGTTTTCATAACATATGGTTTCTAAATCTATAATGGGCCTCATTTTTTAAGAAAAATGTCATCAATTTCCTCTGCCTTAATGGGTGCATTTAGGCAAAACATTTAAACTCATAAATTTCAAATTTTAAAGTTGTCTCTATTTGTCTTAAATCCTCCATCTTCCATCCCGAAAGGAATAATCACTCAAATAATCGATGGGTAGACTGACATTCTAAATCCGTAAATTTTAAGTCAAAGTTCGCCTCTACTTGCCTTAATTTTATCATTTCTTTCAATAGCTTAAATGATCGTTGAGTATCCATAAGTTCATCTCGATTTACTTATTTTAATTCCTCCATCTCCGCCTCAAAAGATCTAATAACTCAAATGATTGATGGATACAACAACATATCCTGAATCTGCTTTCGTTGGACTATCTCACCACCAGTGCCGGAGCCATATTCACTTGAAGTATTTGTCGAAAACTTACACTGTCTAGCTAGATAAAAATATTTTATTTATTTACATATTTTTTTTCTCATCCCATTTTAGTTGTCATGTTGCGTTTTTCGAAAGTTAATTTAACTAATTTTTAAAGTTAAATTAGACTAAATTGATTTGATATTTAGATATTCAAAGAATATAAGAAAAATATTATTGATTGCAACTTTTTTCATATCAGTGTGATGAAAAATATATCTTAAAATATTAGTCAAAGTCTACATAATTTGATTCTAAAAATGAAAACTATGACAACTAAAATAGAACAAAAAGAGTATTATGTATTGACACCTCTTAACTTGTAAGTGATTCTGCTTCATTACTACTCACCACCTAACCCAAAGGGCTAATAACTCAAGTGATCAAAGGATACAATGACATTTCGAACTCATAAATTTCAAATTCTGAATCTGCTTTTGCTCGACTACCTCACCATCAATGGCGGAGCCATATTCACTTGAGGAGTGTCAATTGATACCTCTTCGTCAAAAAATTACATTGTTCAACTAGGTAAAAGTATTTTCTTTTTTTACATATGCATATATATTACATATTAACACCTCTCGACTTATATGTAATTTTACTTCTTTAGATTATGATACCCCGACAAAATTCTGACTCCGTCACTGGTCACCCCGACCCAAAGGACTAGAAATTAATCAACACCACCCTAGTAATGTAGTCACAAGTTATTGGTTGATTCCTTGATTGCATTAGCATTCAATGCACATCTCATAGTTAAGTTGACACTCAAAGGGCAAAAACTTGTAGCATTATTTTGACAGTTCATATATCTCAGATTTAGATTTATAAGTCTCTTTCCTTGCAATTTCCCAGAACAAGTTATTAAATACTAGAAATCATGTCATGGGAATCCCATTGTCAAGTTTTTTTTTTTTTTTTAATTCTTGAAAAAAATATATTTTATTTTATTTTAACTAATTTGTCTAGTCTTGATTTGATATAGTTATTTCAGAAATTAAAGATGATTTTTAAATTTTGTGGTATAAAATTAAAAATATGTAAAATGTATCAAATGTTCTTTAATCTTGTGGTATTAAACATGCAATGTAGAAAATTGAAATTAAAGAGTTGCCACTTTTTTTTCTTCAAAAAATAGATTTGAAAGGAAAGTAAGACGAATAAATTGAAAGAAAAGATTGTAGAATAACCTTTCACAACAACAATAATAAGAACAGATACACTGATAAAATTGTATACGTGAGTTTGAAGAGGGTAGAATGTAGGCAAACTTTATTTCTATTTTTATAGGATAGAAATATTATTTCAGATAGACCATCGACTCGAAAGAAACTTAATCAAAGAAAAATTATGATAGGAAATGAACATTTTAAATAGAGTAAATTTCATAAATGGCAAACATATAAAATCTAATTATGCTCCATAGCTATAGTTTGAGTAATTATATTTCGTAACTATAATTATAGTAACGTTTGTATAATTCGCGCAATATTTGTATATGTTTGTATAATTTGCTATACAATTCGTAGTTTTTGTATAGCGTTTGTATATTTCGCTATATAATTAGTGCACATAGTTTGTATAATTCGCTATACAATTCACAATATTTGTATATTTTGCTATACAATTTGATTCACGCATAACTTTTGTATAGACTCGCACAATATTTTACATCACAACTTAAACAAAACTCAAACTGTAATTATAGTTAAATGTTTGTCCTAAATCATGATTAATTCAAACTATAGCTATTTTAACTGATTAACTAGTATATGTTTGTTATTCGACTATCGATCTATCTGAAGTATACCACTAATTGGGTCCATGATATATTATAAGGTTTGCATTCCAATCCACACAAAATTTGGAATATAAGAATGACACAATAGTATTGGGTAAAGCCCATATAAGAAATAATAGGAAACAAAAAACTCTAAAATAATCTTTTTTCAATTAAACAAAAAAAAAAAAAGAAAGAAAGAGAAAAGAGAGGGGCACCAACTTCTGTACCATTTATGTTTGGTCATAATAATGAAATTCTAATCGTTCTTGGAATCGAAAACTTTCATTAATGGTCATTAATTAATTTATCAGACAAGATAACCTTGAATTTTTAAATAAATAAAATAAATTAATTTCTTGTTTTCTATACTTTATTCATTTACAGCTTATAGCCTGCAGATTAAAGGCCCATTGATTTGTTCATTTTTTGGGATCAACATTCAAATTACCTATGTATTTTTTTAATGATTTTTAATTTTTAATTAAATTGTGTTTTTCTTTTCAAATATTCTTTCGATCGTCCTCATCGCATGAAGTTTGTCTAATACATGACTAATTCATATTTTTTATAGTTTAACTATGGGCCGAAACTAAATTTTACTTATCTATAATATCAATTAACTAACTTGTTAAAATATGAGTTCAATTTATTAGTATTATTCTCCTACATGGTTTGTACGCTTTTATAATATTGAAACGTGGTTTACCTAATTGTGTGAATCCCTTTTTGATAGTGATTGTGAATTCTCTTATAAAAAATAATGCGATTTTCAAAATCGTATTGTTGAATTTAAAGTGTTTTATTCATTAACTAATGGACAGATATTTATGAGTCCCACATCGTCCATGAGATGAGAGCAAGGATTCTTTATATGGTCTTTTTCGGTTCTAATTTTTGAGATTAAATTAGATTGAAAAAATCAATTTTCTATTATAGTAATATCAGATCCAAGAGAACACAAACTCTTTTTATGTAGTTTTAAACAACCCTCTCTAATCTAACTTTTAAATAAAGGATAATTTATTTTTTGATATTTTCTTCATGCATATGTTTTAATTAATCTACCTAAATGTTAATTATTCTATAATTTATTACTTTACCTAGGTTCTAAATATTATCTCATATTATTTGGGACTTGATATGTCTAATGTTTGCTATCTATCCTAATTACAATTTCAAGATTATAATTATGAAATAATCTTAATTTGAACTCAATTTTTTTTTCAATTCTTTATTAAATTTTACCAAAATGAGCTATGCAGGATTCAAACTATTTACAAGCCACACACCTGGTTGATTGCAATATAATTTTTTATATACCATAATATTTCATCCAATATACCAAATTAATAATAAAATTTTTTTTCAGGTACTTGGATAATATAAATTATATTTTTGTTTTTGACATCCATAAGATTAATTAATTTTCCTTCTCGAATATATAACAATACAAGCAAGACAAAGATAGATATATATCTTGTCTTGAAATAAGACAAAAACATACTGCATAACTGATGTATACAAAATAATGCAATTAAACCCCACAACTTATATTTGAATAATAATACAATTAAAATAAAATCATATGCCATATTTAATTCAACCTACCATTAATTAATTAATTAATTATGATAAGTGTTATTTTAGAAATTCAAAATTATGGATGATAACTACTTTACTTGGAAGCTTAATATTGAAAGTCTAACTGATTTGATACTATGATAAATAAATTTTGGATTCAACTGTACCTCAAAAATTATCTCAAAAAGTAAAGATCGCGTAAGTTATATAAAACGTCCAAAGAACTCATTCAACCTCGATATTAACTCTCTTGATAGAATATCCACGGATTGGGATCAGATATGGTCCAAACATGCACCCTCTGAGACCAAACCGTATCCATTCGCGGGGGTGGATGAAGAATGAATACTATATCGATGATGAATAAGGTCCTCGACTTGATTATTTAATATTACGTAGATAATTCTTAAAATTAAATTATACTCAAAATTCATTTATCAATTAACGTGAGACTTTCATACTATTAAAAAAATATTAATAAATAGCACAAAGCTTAATCCGAAGGTTCGCCGCTCAGAAAAAGAATCTTGGCTCTGAGATTAAGGCCATCATATAATTATTATACTTTAATTATTTATTTTGCAACGTTAAGTTGGATAGTTGATGATAATTAATTAATTTTTGGTATTTCCTTTTATTTAATTATTATTATTTATTTTTATATAATAAAGTACTCGAATTTTGGGAGAGAGAGCACAAATGGTGGAGCATATTATGGTAAGTTGTTTAAAAAAATAAAATAAAATTTTGGTTTTGTGGTCCTTTTTAGATTTTTTTTTTTTTGAAAAATCGTGTAAAATATAGTATTATTTATTATCCACTCTTTTATCTTTTTTCCTATTATGTATTAATTTGTTTTTTTTCTTGGGTGCGTGATTGAATGATATTATTTGCCACTTTGATATTTAAATGTTATACGACAATCACATACTTTTATTAATGGTTTTCGAGGGATCGATGGGCGTGCCCCCTTCTTTTACACTTAGTGGCATTTTCCAAGGATCCGATCACCGAACCTC
>JAABOM020000001.1:2062976-2085460 GCA_011800125.2 Solanum clarkiae
AATCTCTATTTACACACACAATATATATATATATATATATATATATATATATATGAATTCGGCGCCAGAAAAATCTATCCAAGGTTTAAGCCAGATAGTAGAAAGTGGACGATCCACCATTAAAACTATTTTGTTGTTAAGCAACACAAGTTGTCCATCAAACATAGCATATAGTCTCACTAAATGTTGAAAAACAATATCTATTATAAAGACATGCAGGAAGGAACCACATAGGTGCAAGGGATTTACTTCGACGAAAAATTATAATGTAGATAGATATATAAGGTTATAATTATCTTTTATATATATATATAACAGATGTTAAAATTCCTCGATTTCTTCATGCGTTATGTTATTACTTCTTTGTATTTTAAATTGTCTCATAAAATATTCTGGCTCCGTCGTCTATTATACAAGGACCACAAGAACACATGGAGTTTAATCTTGTGGCAGTGACATTCTCCCTTTCAATCCCATGAGGTTTCTTGTTTCTTTCTACTCCAAAAATCCATTTGGCCAGAGAGGATTGAAGTGATAAGGTAACCCTACCCTAAAACAAAAACAAAAAAATTTCCCTCCAACATAATGTTTTCCATTATTCATTTCCACCCCACCCTCCTTTTGGGGTTGGGGGGCGGAGGGTCAAATATAAGGGGCGTAAGCGTAACGAGGGTTTTATATGACTGATCTTAACTCATTTGTCACTGAGACGTGGTTATTGTTGTACATATATGAGAGGTGATGAATGTTGAATTTCTTCAACTTCTTTGTGTATTGCTTTTTATATTTTGAAGAAGGGAATATCAAATCCCAACACACTTTGTGTAATCATAAAATAGAGTTTGAAGAGAAATGATGCGCATACGATCTTACCTTGTCACAATAAAAAGATTATTTCAAATAAAATTACGATTAGTGATGTAAGATTCTGTTTTCAAAATTTGAATCAGATCAAAGACTAATTTATATAACTAGACATATAGACATGATTTGGTTGCATTTTGAAAAGAAAAAAAGGTAGTATATTGAAATTGAAAAAGGCTAATTTTATTGAAATCTCAAATATTATTTAAGATATTCCAAACTATTTTCATTACAAAAAAAACATCATATGTAGAGAAGACATCATGGAAAATTCAAAAGGTATGATTAATAAAAACATCTATCAACAATATGGTAGAGTCCTATTAATTTATACCAAAATTGATACTACAAAAATGACTCTTACATTATCTATTTTTTCCCTCAAATTTAGATTTAATTTTTTAAAAAATATTTTATTGAAAAAAAGGACCACTTCAAAAATTTCAGGCCCAGTGGTGTTGTAACTATCAAGATAATGACTTTCCAATTTTTAAAAATCTGGGCTATCATTATTTGATCAGCAGTTAATGTATGTGTTGTAAACTGCAAAATTTTCTGCAAAATCTGGTCATCTATATTTGTGTAGTTATATAGAGTTTAAGAACTTGTTTGGATGACTTTATAACTTTGTGTCTCAATTTTCGATTTAAAAATAACTACTTATTTTTATTCAAACAACACAAAACTGTTTAAAAGCACCTAAAATAAGTCAATCCAAATAGACTCTAACTTTTATCTGCAATCAGATCACCTAATATTTAACTATAGATAATTGCTCATAAGTAGCAAGATTAGTAACCTATTCCTTTCGTCTCAATCTGTTTATCTTACTTTTCCTTTTAGTCTGTTTCAGAAAAAATGTTTGTATTCTTACGTGATAATTTCTAATTCTAATTTTTCATATTATATGTTTAAGACCACGAGAACAAAGGATATTCTGATTTATTTTACATAATTTTAGTTTAAGATCACAATATTTAAAAATCTTTTATACTTTTTTAAATTTCATATCAAATCAAAATTAGATAAATGAATTGAAAATGGAGCGAAAAAAAAATGATTCAAGTTATATAATATAGACTTACAACATGTTTAATTAAACTAAAAAGTCTTTACAATATTAAAGGTAAATATGAATTCACACTAAGTATTTATATCAAAAATTCAATTACTTGTGGTTAAGAGACTTAACATAGTTAAAGCATTATATTTGTCCCAAGAAATTTATTGAATATGTGTAAATTATTAATTTATAATTCAGTTATACAAATAAGCTAAAATGTTAAGTTTATATAAATTTTAAATTCTAACTCTATTTTAATACACTTAATTAAATGATGCATTTATTAATTTGATACGAAAATGAAGAAATTGAATGACACTAAAAAAAAAAAAAGTGTACAATTGTATATTGTACCATTGGTTCTCTTTAGTCCTCAAATATTAAATTTTCCCAACCAACAACTATTTCAATTTCAGGTCTGCATTAATTAAGCAATTTTGATTTTTTTTTTATCTTACACCAACAAAACGTTCAATATAGTGTCATAAAATATTCAATGTAGTTTCATAAAATAGTGTCTGACGAGCATAAAATATATACACGAAATATATTTTGAATATATACGGCGAACAATTTAAGCTTAAAGGATGTATGATAAATATTATGACTGTTCAAAATTAAATTGAGAGTTTTTCTTACTACATAAAAGTGAAACGAATTCTCAATCTCAATTCGTCAAATTCTAACCCCCTTATTTGTAGCCAAACTAAAGATTAGTATAAAATTAAAGTCGCTTGATGTCCGTTCACTTTTTGGCAAATAGAGGTTATCCATATTCTCTTACTTTTTTAGTTTTAAATTTAAAGAATACTCTTTCAATTTTATTCTGCAACAAAATATGATGGAGCGATAAATATTAATCCTTAATTAAAAGTTTCAACATCGAACTTGATCATAATTCATATGGGACTAACTTTAAGAATTCGAGTGCAAATCTGTATTAATCGGCCTCCAAAGCGAGAATCAAACACTAAATAAATAGTAACAATAAAAAATACATTGATGTAAGAGGATTTGATATTGATATAATTCTACTACAATTTAATGCACTTGCTAACTACACCAACAACAAGAAATAACAAAAATTACTACTACTACTAAAAAGAGACCAAAACATTAAAAGAGGGTCAACTTCTTTTATAGAAGCAAAAGAAAAAAAAAAAAGAACTACTCCTCCACTAGTATTCATATATATATATTTACATTTTTTTCTAATAATGTCTTTGTTCCAAAATAAAAAATCAAAAGATGATGAAACAATGCTATCAACATTGTTTTTTTCTTTGAATTACCTCATCTTCTTCTTCTAACAAAGACAAACAAACACTAGTACTAGTAATAGATGAACTAGTAGAACAAGATGAAGAACAAAGTGACAATGGAGATGTGAAGGAATGATGACTTGTTGTTGTTGAAGATGATAAACATTGTTGTACTTCATCAGTAGTTGTCATTATGGTAGAATCACCAACACCAACATTGTTGTTGTTGTTGTCGTTATCGTTATCATGACCACTAAAAGATGCAAGATTGACCAATAAATCAACAAAAGCACCAACAATGTAACCATGGTTACTTTTGGAATTGACCTTCAAGTAACATGTCAATAACTCTTCAAGACTCTCCCAATCTTGAATCCCATATGCTTCCACCATTTCCTCCATTGATTCTCTAAAATCCACAAAAGGATCCTTTGAATCCATTCCCATTGGAACAAAACTAATAATATTACCTTCATCAACAACATTAGTACAAGTACTAGTGCTAATATTCTTGGATTCTTGAAAATCAAGAATTGAACTTGTTTCTTCTGGCTCAAAAAATAGCCTCTCTTTCTCTAATCTCAATCCTTTAATCACTTTCTCTATGCAATCTTGACCATTGATAGTTGTTGTAGAGGAAGAACTTGTTTCATCAACTTCACTAAAAGATTCATCAAGACTATAACTTGTAGTGTCATTAATACTATCAAGATGAAAAGTGGAGTTGAAAATGTTGTCTTGGCTTTTTTCTAATCTAAAAGAGAGGGTTTTTGGTTTTCCACAAGTTGGTAATGACCATGGCCATGGAGAAGTAGTAGTAGTAGAAGAAGAGGAATTTTGTGATGAGTTCTTGAAGAGAAAAGAGAGTTTCATATTTGGCCCCCCTCTTTTTTTTTTGTTTTGTTTGAATGAAATGAAAAACAATGAGAGGAGAGAACAACTCTTGAAATTTGAATAGTTGGTGTGATGGTGGGCAAAAAAATATGAATCTTTTTTAATTTTTATTTGGTTTTTTTTGGGGGGGGGGGGGGGGGGGAGGGGGGTTGTTTGGTTTTTTCTTCTTCTAGCTATGTTGGGATGTGAGGATTGTTGGTTGTGAATAGTTGTTAGTATGAAATTAATGCTATGCAATTTATTGTGAGTTTAAGTTTTATACTCTCTCTATGTAAATAAAATGATCTCATTTTCTTTTTAATTTGTTTAAAAGAGTGACTATTTTTCTTTTTTGACAACATTTTAATTTCAAATTTTCACATGACATGTTTAAGGCAATAAGATTAAAGGATATTTTGGTATATTTGACATCATTTTGACCCTGAAATAACCTCTTTACCTCTATGAGGTAGTGATAAGGTGTGCGTATATTTTACCTTCCCACTCTACTTGTGAGATTCCACTGGGTATGTTGTTATTTAACATCATTTTGATTTAGAACTTCAAAATTAAAAAATCGTCTTTATTTTCTTAAACTGCACGCCAAATCAAATCAAATCATTCTTTTTGAAGCGGAAAAAAATACTATATTATTTAATGAATAATCATAAATAAATTGATTAGTAAATAATAATTAGTATGTAATTTGATTAGATATTAATTAATCTTTTTACTATAGGTTATAAGTTATTGATAGTATAAATTTTTTGTAATTATCAATATATATAACTTAAATTCAATTAAGAAAAGTTGGCCCATGAAAAGATAGGAGATGAGGTGGCCATTGTCATGAGGTCTTGAAGGGACAAGAGAGTTGTATATTTTTCTGTTTTTTGTTCTTTTGTTTGAATGAAATGAAAAACTTAATGAGAGGAGAGAACGAACTATTCAAATTTGAAATTTGGTTGATAATGGATAAAAATTTATGAGACCTTGTTTAAAAAAATACTTTTTTATTTTGTGGGTTTTTTTTTTTTTCCTTCTTCTTGATATGTATGGGGTTTGAAGGGTGAATCGAAGGTAAAAAACTTATCTGCATTGAATAGTTATTATAAAAATTCTCAAATTTTAAATTTTGAATTTATAAGTCTGTCATGCTCATGAATGTAGTTACATTAGACAAAGAGTGATTGAAAGGATATTCTTTATTAGAAAATTATGTGAGGTTAATTAGTATAAATGTATATTAATTTTATAAACTCTTTCTTTTTTATGATAAGGGGAACCTGCAACCGCTATTCTTTCGAGTGCACACAAGTTAAATCCTTGGTCCTATGCAATAGCTTGCAAACCACATAGGAGAGGTAACCCACAATTAGACAAGCTCGGTACAACGAGTTCGACCCAGAAGACAAACTCCTTACTTTCACTGGCAGTAAATTTCAAACTTGATACCTCCAACATGGAAGCCACAAACTCAAACCACTAGACTATCCCAAAGAGTTTAATATTATAAACTCTTAATATACTAAATTTTATATATATATTATTTGTTAATTAAATTTTTTGACTTCATCACTCATCATGTTGTCATAGTTGGTTGGGAATATGTGAGTATGAAATTAAAGTGTATTTTCTATTTTTTTGGAAGGCAATCAATGCAATGTGGGCAGTTTGTTGTTCAAAACATATGATTCTAAAGAAGTTGGCTCATGAAAAAAAATAGGGTTGGTGGGGTATACTACATTTATTTATTTAATATATTTTGTGTAATGTAATATATACGTTATACAATTTTATAAGTAAGTGAATTAAATAGTTGTTCAGAAGAAATCAGAAGGTCCCATATAGTAATTGTATAAATAAATATTATAGTTGTACTGTTATTTTAATTTAATACATCATATTCAACCAACATAAATTGTAACAAGATGTTGGAATCTATTTACCTTTAATTAGGCATTTTAAATTTAAATAATAATAAAAATAAAAAAAAAGTTTTTTAGAAGTGTTACTCAAAAAAATGAATTATAAAGTGTTCAATTTAAATTCACTTGAATTTAAATATAATGAAAAATTTAAAAAAAATATATAAAATAGAGGTGTTTGGCGACGGTTGATTTTTAAAAAGAAAAATTACTAGATTTAAAAATTAAAGTTATGTTAATATAAAATTGCAATTCAAATTTTACAAGTAAAAACTTGATAAATGAACTCATAAAATCGTTATTTTAACATTCCGTCCTAATATCAAAGATTGTCATAGGATGGATCATTGTGTTCATCTTTGATAAAAATTCTCGGTTCAAAATATACAACTGAAAATAAGTTGTTAAAGTACACAATTCAAAATTTTCAAATGAAAACTTGACAAATGAGGAAACTCTTAAAATCTATTTTTTCAAATTTCAAATTATAGTTATTCTAACATGCCATCCAAATATAAAAAATTATCGTCGAATGGACCAATTCACCCATCTTTAATTAAAATAATCGGGTTTAAATTATGTAAATAAAAATGATATATGAAAAAATTTATAGTAACAACAAATTATTTCCCTTTAAATAAGTCATTCACAATACAAATTTAAATTAATTAAGTCAGTAGAATTCTCAACACATATTAAAGATTCTTCTTTCAATTTTAAAAATAAGAAGTTTAAGTTATATATATCATTATTAATATAAATAATTCTTTGTACTACATTCCTAGGATATCCACATGTAAGTGCTATTAAGATGTAAGATTTATAGTCACTAAAATAAAATAAATGATTTGTTATTAAATAAAATAATTTGGTATTATAAACATTTATTAGCTATTGTACGTATAACTTAAATAAAAAAAGATATAAACAATTTAATATCGAAATGATATTTTTTTCCTTATAATATATATATTCACTTCAATTTTATCAACCAAGTTTTCAAATTCTTTGACTAATTTTTTTAATATGCAACAATTAAGTCATGTTTTTTCTTTCTTTAAGACAAGGCAAGATACATGTAGTTTGAGAAAAATAACGTAAAAAAGGAAAGATTTTGAATGAAATTGTATTCATGTGATCTATAAATTATGAGTTCAAGTTATAAAAATAATTATTAATAATTATATTACTATTTATATCATATTTTATAAAGTGCGATCATTTTTTAAATTATATATGAACATGAAGTATTTTATGTATTGAATTGTTCGAAGTTAATAGATTGAGACCGTTGGGAGAAATTTATTTGATATGACACCAATTGATAAAGAAGCTTTGGGAATAAATGATAATATTTGATTTTTGGGCTCAGAAAATTTTGTAGGTGACTCCATTTAATGATATAAAGCAGAAAAAAAAAATTATGTATTAGTTAAGTCCATGAAAATGACGTTGAATTATAAATGAGGACATAGTTAAATTTGTATAATATGGTTGGGAGAAAATGATTTACCACTTATAAATGAATGGAAGAAAATATTAATGATTTCATGTGAAATTTTTCTTTGGCGTTTTCAATTTATTATTGACCTTCATTAAATTTGTTGTACTGATTCACTAAATCTCGTCTACGAATCGTAAATCAGTCAACACTTCATAAAATGAAAATTATAGAACCTGGGAATTTAAGCTTAGGATCTACAACTAACATCTATGGATCGTAAATTCTTTTATAGGCTCGTCCTGTCAAATCGTAATTGAGACTCAGAGATTATGATTTTGAGATTGATGGCTAGAAATCTTAAGTAAAGGTCATGTAAATTTTGATGGATTATGGACCCTTCTCGTGGATCAGTCATTGATCAAGGCTTGAGACCTGGTCCACAACTTGTATATCTACAACTTGTGGACTAGGCTCAGCGAATGAGCCAGGTCTTGGCATTGAAGGGCAGGTTCTATGAAACCTCCATCTTCGGGCCATAGATGTGGTTCATGGAATCCACTTTTTAATAGATCCTATTTTAATTCTGGGCTCTTTGGACCTTCTAAGTTAGGAAATTTTTTGGGGTGGTATATTTTTTTAAGAGTGTATCTTAGCTAAAAATATTACTTATTTTAAAGAGGATTTTTCGAATTTTTTTTTTTTGAAACATAATAAGGCAAAAAATAGCTAAAATAACTATAGTTTGCTAAAATTATAGAGAGGAGAGCGAGATCGAGAGAGGGAGGAGAGAGGAGAGAGGCGAGCGAGAGAGGGAGGAGAGAGGCAAATTATATATGTATATTTGCCAAATTGTATGTATATATCTGTCAAATAATTGTGTATGTGTAACTGATATACATATATTTTTGTTTATCTGGCAAGTGAGATTAGAGAAGGATGAGGGAGGTGAGCGAGATCGAGAGGGGGAGGAGAGAGACAAGTGATAGAGGGTTGAGAGTGGAGAGAAGCTCACTTTATATATATATATATATATATATATATATATTAGTTGAATTGAATATGTATATCTGTCAAATAATTATATACATGCAATTGGTATACATATATATTTTTATATCTGGCAAAAGAGGAGAGAGGCGAGACAGATGAAGAGAGGAGAGAGAAAATAACAATAAAACACCCACTATAGCTATAAGTTATATTCTTTTTCAAACTAATATATATCAGATATTTGTCTAGTTACATAATTTGCCCTATTTTAGAATGAAATGAGTATCATGTTTCCTTTTCAAAAGCTAATTGACTCAATATTTTATAATTAAAATTTAAATATTCAAAAACTATACAAAAAGACAAATTGCAATTATTCCAATGTCAACTTGATAAAAACATTAAATTTTATCGCTAAGCTATAAATTTTCACCTTTTATCAAAATTTAGTCTCATTTTATGTAAATATCGAGTGATTTTTTATCGTATCGAGGTGTATGTATATAACAAAGATAAGTTGGGGTGGGCGTGGGGTTGAACATCACATCTGTCACGTGTTTTCCACATGCTTTCTAGAAGTAAATTGACATGAGAGGGACCATCCTCTTTAGTTTTCTCAAATTTCTTTATCAATATTTTTTCTTTTTATATATCTATACACACACACGCAAATTCATTAAAAAATTTAAAGAATTTTATATATTTGTAATATATGGTAAAATGTTTTATTGTTTTGTTTTGTTTGTAAGTCTACGTAAAAGAATTTGGACATACCAAATCCACCCATTTCACGCTAGAGCTTCGTTAATGATGATAAAGAAACAATATGAGACGATTTGCAAATAGTAAAAGTATAGAAATGTCATGACATGAGGTTACAAATGATTTGGGTTCACTATAAATAGGTTTTTTTCGAGATAAAATATTCAGAAAAGCAGAAATGACCCAGAGGTCATTAAAAAAAATTCAAACCTTAATGACGGGGAAAAATTAGGGTACTCCATATAGTATTGAGACATATTTGAACCTTTTTCATGTTTTTATGATTAAATTAGAAATTAAATATGGCTTAAATAGTTTTGTTTTTTTTTTTGAGTCGCATGAAAGTATAAATAAATTGAAAAAAGATTAGGAACAATATTTGGATTAAAGTATTGTGAACATTGAACATATATAATGGATGAATAATTATGGGGAAATAGGGAAGCTTAAAGGGATATTAAGTTAAAGGCCTTAGGAAATACATCTTCATCAACTAAACATAAACAAAATAATCCATAAATCATTACATGTAATCCATTTACAATGGTGTCTTGTTTTTGCCTTAAGTGTTACGAAATAGAAATTTTAAGATTTTAAGCATTTTTAGATGTGTTATTCCATTAATTTTTTAGAAATAAATCGACCAACACCGTTGGCCTGCAAAGTTAGTCCATTAATGACATCTATTTTTTAAACATTCCTATGTCACCTAATAGTAATTCAAGATTTGCCAAGGAACACGAAACAAACAATGTCGACAACTTTTTGTGGGTGTTAGCCCATGAAATTCGGGGCTGTTGGGGGCTCAGAGCCAATTTTCTCAAAAAAATTATACGAGTAAGTACGTAACAAGAATACCAAGAATCCCAGGTGGCCCGGCGGCGCCAGAGGACACCTGGTAGGATTTTATGGGCCAAGGAACAGGAAATAGGTGATTTCGATAGTTTTTCATAGGTGTTAACCCATAGTAGGACTTTTTGGGCCTAGGAATAGGAAACAAACGATTTTGATAGTTTTTTGTGAGTGTAAGCCCACGAAATCTAGTGTTACGGGGGCTCCGCTGCAACTTCCTAGAAAAATCATATGAGTAGGCCAATAACGAGCCTAATAAGAGCCTAGGTGGCTCGGCTGCGCTAGAGGATTTTATGGGCTCAAGAACAGGAAATAAGCGATTCTTGTAATTTTCTGTGGGTATGAACCCACAGAATCTGGTGCTGCTGGGGCTCTGGCGCAACTTTCATGAAAACTCATACGAGTGGGTCCGTAGTGAATCCGGCAAGAGCCGCAAGTGGCGCCGCAGTGCCAGAGGATGCATGATGTGATTTTATGGGCCAAGAAACCGCACATAGGCGATTTCAGTAGTTTTTGGTAGGTAAAGCCCACAGTTTCTATAGTTGCCAGGGGCTCGGGGCCAACTTTCCTAAAAAATTTCACCGACCTATCCGTAACGTACCCGATAAGTGCCCCAGGTGGCCCGGCAACGCCGGAGTACACCGAATAGGATTTTATGGGCCAAAGAACAGAAAACAGGTGATTTCGATAGTTTTCTGTAGGTGTTAGTCTATGGAATTTGGCCCTGCCAAGGGCTCTGGCGTAACTTTAAAAACAATCATATGTGTGGGTTCATAAGGAGCACGGTAGGAGCCTTAGGTGGCCGGCGGCGGTGAAGGACTCATGTTAGGATTTTATGGGCCCAGGAATAGGAAAAAAAACAATTTCAACAGTTTTTGATGGGTGTTAGCCTACAGTTTCTAGTGCTGCTAGGGGCTAACTTTCCTAAAAGATTACATTGACCTATCTGTATCCAGTCCGACAAGTGTAACAGGTGGCTCGGCGGCGCCGGGGATGCCTAGTAGGATTTTATGGGACAAGGAATAGGAAACAAGCGATTTTGACAGTTTTTTGTGGGTGTTAGCCCACGAAATCTGGTGCTGCCCGGGGCTACGACACAACATTCCTGAAAAATCATACGAGTGGGTCCGTAACAAGCTCGGAAAGAAGCCCAGGTGGCCCGGCGGCGGCGGACGATACCTGATAGGATTTTATCAGCCAACAAATAGGAAACAGGCAATTTCGATAATTTTCTATGGGTGTTAGCCCACAGAATCTGGCGCTGCAGGGGGCTCCAGTGCAACTTTCCCAAAAAATCATACGAGTGGGTCCACAATGAGCCCGATGATCTGATGTTCACGCTCCAATAAGAAAACGGTCACTGTCAGTAATTAAGCTAACCAAAGGTTAGGGTCAAATCCACAGAGAATACGGGACTTGACTATAGAGATTCACTATCAATCATTTCAAGCATCGATTACTAAAATCTCTAAATGGGGGTTTTCTTTGTAATTCAAGAATAAAAATAAAAACTAAACTAACTATGCAGGAAGACACTCAAATTTAGGGACAACTTAGGGATTTGTGTTCCCCATGGTTCATTGACTCAAATTCCCTAGATAACATAACTACAATTGGTGAATCGCATGTAGGATGGTAACTTAGGTTCTTCCAGCCCTCTTGTGAAGGTGAAGGTCGAATTTCACCATGGCGCTTGGTCAGCTACCATGCCGTTCCAACTAACAATTACCTATCGTCCTAGTCAACCTCCCTTGGTCAGGTTTGGTCAATTAGACGGGAACACATCAACCTAATCCTGTCATCAGCTTCTTTTTTCTTATTTGTCACTACCTTAGTCGGGATCGTAATAGTAGGTAGAGTTTGGTGTTGGCTACCACCAAACAACAATCAAAATAAAGGGAAATAAACAATACATGCAAAATCCCGATCAAAGAAATTCACAAAGTCTAGGTTATTTCAAGTCAACTACTTGTGGTTCCCACAACCCCAAATTGTGGGTGCTTAGCTACTCATGGCTAAGGCAAAATCAATAATAATGCAAATAAATGACATAGTTAAGAGTTTACCCAAAGCAATGAAGAGCAAGAGCACCTTCAAGTTGAAAACCATAAACTTAGATTAATGGCAAATGAGTACAATGCGGGTTTTCAATTCCCCAAAAGTAGGTCTTCAAATTGAAAGATAAAAATCTACTTTAAACCCTAAAAATGCTCCTAGAATATTTACAAGTAGCTGTGAATGTCGGGTCTCTCCCAAAATAAACTCTCACATAAAGTATATATAGTATTTACAAATTTAACCCTAAAAATTATACAGAGAAGACAGCTGGCAGCAGGTACATCGCACAAGTACGACTCGTAGGGTGACATATGAGTCGTAATCGGGGTTTCGAAGTCAACACTTGGCATTTTGGACTTGACTGTTACGACCCACTATTACGAGTCGTTGTTCGCGCTACGACTTATATGCTCCTCTTGTAGTCTAGGCCTTCAATTTTTTTGGTCCCATTTTGGCTCTCTGATTCTTGCTACGAGTCCACCTATACGAGTCGTAGTGCAACTTACGACTTGTAGGATGAGCTCGTAGGGTTGACCTCCACTTAGCAGATTTCTGAGTTTTTTAGTCTCTGTTTCTTTCTATGATACACCCTATGACTCGTAGCTTTGGCTACGACTCGTAGCTGAGCTCGTATGTCCTATGATTCAGCAAAATCTGCAACTTTTTTTCAAAATCATGCCAACCTAACTTTTCTACAAGATCAACACAAAAACACATAAAAACCATAAAAAAGTCGCATTAAGAACTCACAAAATCCCTTATTTTGGGCATCAAATGTGCTATATTTTGACAGCACATCCCAACAAGAGGCCTAAGTGTCCTAACGGCGGGGCGGGACGTTTGGTGGGATTTTATGAGATAAGAAACAAAAGATAGGTAATTTCGTAGTTTTCTATGAGTGACCACGATTTCTAGCGCTACGGGGGGCTCCGACGCAACTTTTTCGAAAAATCATATGAATGGGTCCGAAATGAGCACGGGAAGAGGCCCAGGTGGCCCGGCGGAGGCTGGGGACTACTGGTAGGACTTTGTGGTCCAAGGAACAGGAAACAGACGATTTCAACAGTTTTCTGTAGGTACTAGCTCACGAATTTTGGGGATACATGGGGTCCGCAAGATTCTCGAAAATTCATACGGTTGTCTCGGCAATGAGCCCAGAAAAGGCCCAGGTGGCCCAGTGGCGTTGGCGGAGGCCTGGTAGAATTTTATGGGCCAAGAAACAGGAAACAAGCGATTTTCGCCAGTTTTTTATGGGTGTTTCCCTACGAATTTTGGAGCTGCATGGGGTCCGACACAAGATTCTCGAAAAATCATAGGATTGGCTCTGCAATGAGTCCGTCAAGAGGCCTAGGTGGCCCAGCGACGTTGGCGGAGGCCTGATAGAATTTTATGGGCCAAGGAACAGGAAACAAATGATTTCGCCAATTTTTTTTATGGGTGTTTACCCACGAATTTAGGGGTAGTATGAGGGTATGGCTTATGATTTCCAAAAAATCACATGGGTGGGTCCGAAAGAGCCTGGAAAGAGGCCCAAGTGGCCCGGCGGCGTTGCCGGATGTCTAGTAGAATTTTATGGGCCAAGGAACAAGAAACAGGCGATTTCAAAAGTATTCTGTGGGTTTTTGCCCATGAATTTTGGAGCAGCATGGGGTCCGACGCAAGATTCTCGAGAAATCATACGGTTGGCTCTACAACAAGGCAGACCAGAGGCCTAGGTGGTCCAGCGTCATTGGCGGAGGCCTGGTAGGATTTTATGGGCCAAGGAACAAGAAAAAAATAATTTCGCCAGTTTTCTGTGAGTGTTTGCCCACGAATTTTGGGGGTGTATGAGGGTCCGACGTAAGTTTCCCTAAAAACCATACGAGTGGGTCCGCAACGATCCCGGCAAGAGGCGCAGGTGGGCCGGCGGCATTGGCAGAGGCTTTGTAGGATTTTATTGGCCATGGAACAAGAAACAGGCAATTTCGACAGTTTTCTATACGTGTTAGCTCACGAATTTTGGGGCTGCATGTGGGTCCGGCGCAAGATTCTCGAAAAATCATACAGGTGGATCCGCAACGAGCCCGCCAAGTGGCCTAGGTGGCCCAACAATGTTGGCGGAGGCCTGGTAGGATTTTATGGGCCAAGGAACGGAAAACAAGCAATTTCGGCAGTTTTCTGTGGGTGTTACCCCACGGATTTTGGGGCTGCATGGGGGTTTGGCGCAAGATTCCCTAAAAGTCATGCAGGTGGGTCCACAAAGAGCCTGGCAAGAGGCCCAGGTGGCCCGGCGGTGTTGGCGGAGGCCTGGTAGGATTTTATGGGCTAAGGAACCGTAAACAGGTGATTTCAGAATTTTTCTCTGGGTGTTAGCCCATGGATTTTGGGGTTGCATAGGGGTCCGATATAAGATTTCTGAAAAATTATATGGCTGGGTACGCAATGAGCCCGGCTAGAGGCCTAGGTGGCCCGGCGGCATTGGCGGTAGTCTGGTAGGATTTTATGAGGCAAGGAACAGGAAACAGGTATTTCGGCAGTTTTCTATGGGGGTGAGTCCACGAAATTTGGGGCTGCATGGAGATCTGGCATAAAATTCTCGAAAATCATATGGTGGGTCCGCAATGAACCCGGCAAGAGGTCCAAGTGGCCCAGCGACATTGGCGGAGGCCTGGTAGGATTTTATGGGTGAAGGAACAGGAAACAAGGATTTCAACAGTTTTCTGTGGGTGTTAGTCTACTGATTTTGGGGCTGCATAGGGGTCCGACATAAGATTCGTGAAAACTCATATGGGTGAGTTCTTAACGAGCCCGGCAAAAGGCCCAGTTGGCCTGACGGCGTTGGCGGAGGCGTGGTAGGATTTTATTTGCTGAGAAACAGGAAATAGATGATTTCGGCAGTTTTTTATGGGTCCACGGATTTTGGGGCTACATGTGGGTCCGATGCAAGATTCCCGAAAAATCATTCGGCTGAGTCCGCAATGAGCCCGGCAAGAGGCCCTGGTAGAGGCATGGTAGGATTTTATGAGCCAAGGAACTGGAAACAAGCGATTTCAGCAGTTTTCTATAGGTGTTAGCCCATGGATTTTTGGGCTGCATGGGATCTGGTGCAAGATTTTTGAAAAATCATATGGGTGGGTCCGCAACGAGCCTGGCAAGAGGCCCAGATGGCCCGGTGGTGTTGGCAGAGGCCTGGTAGGATTTTATGGGCCTAGGAATAGGAAACAGGCAATGTCAGCAGTTTTCTGTGAGTGTTAGCCTACGAATTTTGGAGCTGCATGAGGGTCCGGTGCAAAATTCCTAAAAAATCATATGAGTGGGTCCGTAATGAGCCCGACAGAGGCCCAGGTGCCCCAACGGCATTGGCAGAGGCCTGGTAGGATTTTATGGGCCAAGGAACAGGAAACATGTGATTTCAGCAGTTTTCTGTGGGTGTTAGCTAATTGATTTTGGGGCTGCATGGGGTCTGGCGCAAGACTCCTGAAAAATCATACAAGTGGGACCACAATGAGACCAAAAAGAGGCCCAGGGCACCCGACGACATTGTCGGAGGCCTGGTAGGATTTAATTGGCGAAAGAATAGGAAACAAGCGATTTCGGCAGTTTTTTGTGGGTGTTTGCTCACAGATTTTGGAGCAGTATGGGGGGTCCAATACAAGATTCCCAAAAAATAATACGGTTGGCTTTGCAACGAGCCCGGCAAGAGGCCCAGGTCGCTCGGCAGCGTTGGCGGAGACCTGGTAGGATTTTATGGGCCAAGGAACAGGAAACACGCAGTTTCGCAAGTCTTCTGTGGGTGTTAGCCCAAGAATTTTGGGGCAGCATGGGGGTCCGAAGCAAGATTCTTGAAAAAATCATAAGGGTTGATCCGTAACGAGCCCGGCAAGAGGCCCAGGCGGCCCGATAACGTTGGCGAAGGCCTGGTAGGATTTTATTAGCCAAGGAACAGGAAGCAGGCGATTTCGGTAGTTTTCTGTGGGTGTTAGCCCACGAATTTTGGGGCTGCATGGGGTCCGACGCAAGATTCCCAAAAAATTATATGGCTAGGAATTTATTTGCCAAGGAATAGGAAATAGGCGATTTCGACAGATTTCTATAAGTGTGAGCTCACGGATTTTGGGGCTGCATGGGGTCGGCGCAAGATTCTTGAAAAATCATACAAGTGGGTCCGCAATGAGCCCGGCATGTGGCCCTGATGGCTTGGCGGCATTGACGGAGGTCTGGTAGGATTTTATGGACCAATGCACATGAAACAGGCAATTTCGAAAGTGTTTTGTGGGTTTTTGCCCACGAATTTTGGAGTAACATGGGGATCCGATGCAAGATTCTCGAAAAATCATAGGGTTGGCTCTACAACGAGGCAAGTTAGAGGCTCAGGTGGTCCTGCGTCATTGGCGGAGGCCTGGTAGGATTTTATGGGCCAAGAAACAGGAAAAAAATGATTTCGCCAGTTTTCTGTGGGTGTTTGCCCACGAATTTTGGGGTTGTATGAGAGTCCGGTGTAAGTTTTCCAAAAAACCATACGGGTGGGTCCGCAATGATCCTGGCAAGAGGTCTAGGTGGGCCGGCGGCATTGGCAGAGGCTTTGTAGGAGTTTATTAGCCATGAAACAAGAAACAGGCAATTCTGACAGTTTTCGGTAGGTGTTAGCTCGCGGATTTTGGGGCTGCATGTGGGTCCGACACATGATTCTCGAAAAATCATATGGGTGGGTTCGCAACGAGCCCGCCAAGTGGCCTAGGTGGCCCGACAGCGTTGGCGGAGGCTTGGTAGGATTTTATGGGCCAAGGAATAGGAAATAGGCGATTTCAGCAATTTTTTGTGGGTGTTACCCCATGGATTTTAGGGCTGCATGGGGGTTTGGCGCAAGATTCCCTAAAAGTCATACAGGTGGGTGCGCAAAGAGCCTGGCAAGAGGACCAGGTGGCCCGGAGGCATTGGTGGAGGCTTGGTAGGATTTTATGAGCTAAGGAACAGTAAACAGGCGATTTCAGAATTTTTTTGAGGGTGTTAGCCCATGGATTTTGGGATTGCATGGGGGTCCGGTGTAGGATTTCTGAAAAATTATATGGCTGGGTCTACAGTGAGCCTGGCTAGAGGCCCAAGTGGCCCGGCGGCATTGTCGGTGGTCTAGTAGGATTTTATGGGGCAAGAAACAGGAAACAAACGATTTTCGAAGTTTTCTATGGGTGTTAGCCCATGAATTTTGGGCCTGCATGGATATCCGGTGTAAAATTCTCGAAGGTTCATATGGTGGGTCCGCAATGAACCCGGCAAGAGGCCTAGGTGGTCCGGCGGTATTGGCGGAGGCCTGGTAGGATTTTATGGGCGAAGGAACAGGAAACAGGGATTTCGACAGTTTTCTGTGGGTGTTAGCCTACTGATTTTGGGGCTGCATAGGGATTTGGTATAAGATTCGTGAAAACTCATATGGGTGAGTCCGTAACGAGCCTGGCTAAAGGCCCAGTTGGCCCGACTACGTTGGCAGAGGCGTGGTAGGATTTTATTTGCCAAGTAACAGGAAATAGACGATTACTGCAGTTTCTATGGGTGTTAGCCCACGGATTTTGGGGCTGCATGTGGGTCTGATGCAAGATTCCCTAAAAATCATTCGGCTGGGTCCACAATGAGCCCGGCAAGAGGCCCTGGTAGCCTGGCGGCATTGGCAGAGGCCTGGTAGGATTTTATGGACCAAGGAACTGGAAACAAGCGATTTTAGCAATTTTCTATATGTGTTAGCCCACGAATTTTGGGGCTGCATGGGGATCTACCACAAGATTTTTGAAAAATCATATGGGTAGATCCGTAACGAGCCTGGCAAGAGGCTCAGATGGCCCGGTGGTGTTGGCAGAGGCCTGGTAGGATTTTATGGGCCTAGGAATAGGAAACAGGCAATGTCGGTAGTTTTTTGTGGGTGTTAGCCCACGGATTTTGGAGCTGCATGGGGTCCGACGCAAGATTCCTGAATAATCATACGGGTGGGTCCGTAACGAGCCCGACAGAGGCTCAGGTGCCCCCGACGGCATTGGCGGAGGCTTGGTAGGATTTTATAGGCCAAGGAACAGGAAACATGTGATTT
The DNA here is from genome assembly GCA_011800125.2 of Solanum clarkiae. Taxonomy (NCBI): domain Eukaryota; kingdom Viridiplantae; phylum Streptophyta; class Magnoliopsida; order Solanales; family Solanaceae; genus Solanum; species Solanum clarkiae. Next base: position 2,081,128 of record JAABOM020000001.1, read on the forward strand.
CGGCAGTTTTCTGTGGGTGTTAGCCTACTGATTTTAGGGTTGCATGGGGTCTGGCGCAAGATTCCAGAAAATAAACACAGGTGGATCCGCAATGAGACCAGAAAGAGGCTCAGGTCACCGAGCAGCGTTGTCGGAGGTTTGGTAGAATTTAATTGGCCAAAGAACAGGAAACAAGCGATTTCGGCAGTTTTGTATAGGTGTTTGCCCACAGATTTTGGAGCAGCATAGGGGGTCCGATATAAGATCCCAAAAAAATAATACGGTTGGCTCTGCAACGAGCCCGGCAAGAGGCCCAGATGGCCCAGTGGCGTTGATGGAGGCCTGGTAGTATTTTATGGCCAAGGAACAGGAAACAAGCGATTTCGCCAGTTTTTTGTGGGTGTTTGCTCACGAATTTTGGGGATGTATGAGGGTCCGGCGAATGATTCCCAAAATATCATATGGATGGGTCCGTAACGAGTCCGGCAAGAGGCCCAAGTGGCCCGACAGCGTTGGCGGAGGCCTGATAGGATTTTATGGGCCAAGGAACATGAAACACGCGATTTCGCCAGTTTTCTGTGGGTGTTAGCCCAAGAATTTTGGGGCAGCATGGGAGTCCGACGCAAGATTCCTGAAAAATCATTCGGGTGGATACGTAACGAGCCCGACAAGAGGCCCAAGTGGCCCGGCAACGTTGGCGAAGGCCTGGTAGGATTTTATTGGCCAAGGAACAAGAAACAGGCGATTTCGACAGTTTTCTATGGGTGTTAGCCTACGAATTTTGGGACTGCATTGGGGTCCGACACAAGATTCCCAAAAAATCATATGGCTAGGATTTTATTTGCCAAGGAACAGGAAACAGACGATTTCGGCAGATTCTATGGGTGTTAGCCCATGGATTTTGGGACTGCATGGGGTCCGGCACAAAATTCTTGAAAAATCATACAGGTGGGTCCGTAACGAACCCGGCATGTGGCCCTGGTGGCTCGACGGTATTGGCAGATGCCTGGTAGGATTTTATGGGACAAGGTACATGAAACAAGCAATTTCGGCGGTTAACACCCACGGATTTTGGGGCTGTATGGGGGGTCAGGCACAAGATTCTCGAAAAATCATATGGGTGGGTCCGCAATGAGTCTAGTAAGTGGTCTAGGTTGCCCTACGGCGTTGGTGGAGGCCTGGTAGGATTTTATGGGCCAAGGAACAGAAAACAAACGATTTCGGCAGTTTTTTATGGGTGTTAGTCCACAGATATTGGGGCTGCATGGGGGTCAGGCGCAAGATTCTCGAAAACTCATATGAGTGGGTCTGCAATGAGCCCGGCAAGAGGCCCAGGTGGCCTGGTGGCGTTGACGGAGGCCTGGAAGGATTTTATGGGTCAAGGAACAGGAAACAGGAGATTTTGACAGTTTTCTGTGGGTGTTAGCCCACGGATTTTGGGGTTGCATGGGGTCCGATGCAAGATTCCTGAAAAATCATACGGGTGGATCCGCAACAAGCCAAACATGTGGCCCAGGTGGCCCGGCAGAGGCCTAGTAGGATTTTATTCACCAAGAAACAGGAAACATGTAATTTTGGCAGTTTTCTATGGGTGTTAGCCCACGAATTTTGAGGTTGCATGGGGATTCGGTGCAAGATTCTCGAAAAATCTTACGGGTGCGTCCGCAACTAGCCCGACAAGAGGCTCAGGTGGCCCGGTGGTGTTGGCGAAGGCATGGTAGGATTTTATGGGCCGAGGAAAAGGAAACAGATGATTTCGACAGTTTTCTTTGGGTGTTAGCCTACAGATTTTTGGGCTGCATGGGGAGTCGGCGCAAGATTCTCGAAATATTATATGGGTGGATCCGCAACGAGCTCGACAAGAGGCCCAGGTGGCTTGGAGGCATTGACAGAGGCCTACTAAGATTTTATCGGCCAAGGAACAGGAAACAGGCAATTTCGACAGTTTTCTGTGGGTGTTAGCCCACGGATTTTGGAGCTGCATGGTGGACCGATGCAAGATTCTCGAAAAATCATACGGGTGGGTCCGCAACGAGCCTGGCAAGAGGCCTAGGTCAAAGACTTTCATGCTAACGCAGCAGAACATAATAATTAGACTAAACTCAATCAAAAGCCTCCATACTAACACATAGAACATGTCATCTCTATATACAATGTGTAAAATAGAACGCAAGAATACTTATGTACGTCGTCATTTTTTTAATACTTATGTACGTCGTCGTTATTTTATTCATATATAATATGATTCTTTCATCTGCAATATGTGCATAAGTACATTTGAATTCATCATTATAAGAGTTGTAGTCATCAGCTTAGCAAACAACTTTTTTATCATTCTAGAAATCATCATATGAAGAAATTTAGGATGAATATTTGTAAAAGAGAAGTAAATAATAATTAATTGAAATATCGAAATCGATACCAAACTATTCTAAAAAGCATCGCAAGTCACAACACAATATTATTTTTCCAACATAACAATGGAGGAGGAGGACTAACAATGTTTTATTAATTGCAAAACATACTGCTAAAAAATACCATATGCAAAACCAATAAAAATTTCAAATGTTTATTCACATTACCAATCAAAAACGATGAGTCAGTTGTAGAAAGTGAGAAATAAAAAGCCTAGCATCTTAAAAAATTTCAACCATTGAAAATTCAAAAAATGTGCAAAGCTTGCACTATAACTGTTTTAATTTCTCTATAATCTAGGAATCAAAAAGAAAATATAAAGATTAAGTCTTTTATGTGATTTAATTTATGTAAAGATTAAGCCTTATATGTGATTAAGTTCTGTAGGTGAGTAGATTCTAATATAATTCTAAAACTTCCTTGATAAGCTAACTCACTATTATGCATAATTAAGAGCCTATTACTATTACAAAGAAAATAAAGTAGGTATATGAGTTTTTAGCTGAAATAAAGAAATATTGTAAATAAAAAATAAAGAAAATAGAAGTAGGCACATGGGTTTTTAGCTGAAATAACAAGAATGAGATATTTATTATAGACAATAAAAGAGTAAAACTGATATTTCTAGAATTGAGTTTTGTGTAAGTGTCTAGTTTATATTTTTATTTTTTAATAGATATTTGATATGGATATTTATCATTCATCCTTGTATGGTAAGCATGATTATAAGTTTGTAATGATGTTTCTAGAATTAAGTTGTGCAAGTGTATTTTTTTTTTAAAAAAAAATTAGAATAGAAATTTGGAGTGAGAAAATCAATAGATATTTCAAATGACTACTTAATTATTTGCCCTTGATGATAACATAATTACAAATATGTCATTGGTCGTCCATAGGTTGGCTTTTCTATATATACTAGATAAGAATGTTCGTGCTCAGCACGGCCCAACATGTTATTTTTTTATGCATTTTTTTTATAAACACAACTAAAACAATTAGACTAAGTCAGTCAAAGACCTTCATGCTAACACATAAAAACATAATAATTAGACTAAACTCAGTCAAAAGCCTCCATATTAACACAACAAAATATGTCATCTCTGTACACAACTTGTGAAATAGAACGCAACACTTATGTACATAGCTATTCATATATTATAGCATTCTTTCATCTCTAATATGTGCATTAGCACATTTGAATTCATCATTTCTTATAAGTAAGAGTTGTAATCATCAGTTTAGCAGAAATTTTTTTAATCGTTCTAGAAACAATCTTATGAAGAAATTTAGGATGAATATCTGCAAAATGGAAGTAAATAATAATTAATGAAATCTCGAAATGGATACCAAACTATTCTAAAAGTATTGTAAGCCACAACACAATATTATTTTTTCAACGTAACAATCGAGAAGGAGGACTAACAATGTTTTACTAATTGAAAAACATACTGCTGCAAAACCAATTAGAATTTCAAATGTTTATTCAAATTACCAGTCAAAAACCACAATTCAATTGTAGAAAGTAAGGTATAAAAGTCTATCACCTTAAAAAAAATTTCAAAGGTATAAAAGTCTATCACCTTAAAAAAAATTTCAACCTTTGAAAACTTCAAAAAATACTCAAACCTTGCTCTATAATTATTTTAGTTTCTCTACAATCCAGGAATCTAAAAGAAAACATAAAGATTAAGTCTTTTATGTGATTAAAGAAAATATAAATGAAGTTGTGTGTAAGTGTTTTTCTTTAAAAAGAAAATTTAGAATAGAAATTTGGAGTGAGAAAATCAATAGATATTTTAAATGACTATTAATCATTTACTCGGAATGATGAGCATAAAACTAACAATTGATATTTCTAGAATTGAGTTGTGTATAAGTGTCTAGTTTTTTTTTTTTTAGAATAGATATTTGAATTGTGCAAATTCGTAGATATTTGATA
>JAABOM020000001.1:2094424-2119523 GCA_011800125.2 Solanum clarkiae
CCAAAAAAAAAGGGGTGGGGTGGGGGGGGGGGGTGCACAACAGAAAATTAAAAGAACAGCCAAAGGTGCAGGGTTCTTAAAATAAAAACCAGTGAACATGGTTTTTTGAAGAAACAGAACCTGGCAACTGCACAAGATAATATTTGGAAGAAACCAATTTAGTACAAGTCGATAAAATGTTTAGATCATAGTTCTGAACGAGATCTTAATCTTGATCAACAGTTGGCCCAAGTGTTAAAAGTTGCATTTGGAGGAATCTAGATTCCAGAACCACAAGCATAGCTAGTCAAGATTTGAGGAGAAGAAGAAACCTGGCGAGGTTGAGAGACAAGTGTAGTTGAGTTCCCAACATCACTAAATGCATTGCCCTCATAAAAAGACTCAGGAAGTCCATATCATCGTCCCAATGTGGCATAGCTCCAAAAACTTCAGTTCGTTAACAGCTTCATCTAACCAAAAGACCAGGCAAGTCAAGTCGAATCATAGCAATAGTTTCATCTGGGCATCATATGTCCTATTTCTGAAGACATACTGCCAATGCTATTAAAATATATGTGGTAGAAGACAACCTATGAAATTGTCTAGAAACCCAATAGAGGGCACTCGTGTATAGGGGCATGTAACCGAAGGAGAAAGTGCAAAAAGACTCTTCAGGCTTGTGCAAAGCGCAAATGAAACATGGGGTTTAACAAAGAAAGATGCAAATAGATAAAAATAAATATTGCATAAATAAAATATGTATGTCTAGTCCATGAAAATAATTATAAGCATGAATAAGAAATATATGGATAAAGAAATAAATTAAAAAGAATACCGTAAAGTGAAATATCAATTGTTAATGTCGCCTCTTTAGGACTATGCTGATTGGCGAGGAAAAGGATGTCTTAGAGCCTTGATGATGACATTGAAGCGCTTGCCAAGAGAGCCGAAAACGCTCATAATTTTGCGCCCAACTTGAGGGCTTAAAGCATGCCTTTGACAACAATGGTACAGGGAAGTAGGATTTAGAAAAGACATCACAGCAAAAACTCTTCTAGATCCAACTCAAAAGCAGCAACATAAAATATCCTTCAATTGATAGTGGATCACATACAAAGAACCTAACCTTCCAGCATCTAAATGAAAAAATATCCAAAACCACATGTAATTCCAAAGCGACAAACCTGCAGGCAAAACATGTATACATGGACTCTGTCTATCATGCCAAATTGCTTATGGTACAGACTTCCCAGGGTATCTTGAATGAACCAAAAAGGACATGGCAGTCACTGTAGAATCCTAGGTTAGTCAACAAAGGACTCTTAGCATCACCTTCTTCAATAAAGAGGATCTACATCAGAAGCGGATGTCAAATAGACAAATAAACCATTTATAAAATGAAAAGAGATATATTCAGATGAAGAAGAAAAAATCTAAGACAAGAAGCATGTATACCATCAAATTTCTTCACGTTAAAAGAATTGAACGATGACTCCAATGTGGATAAAGGCAATAGCTGCAATTTGTACTCAAATTGGTTTAGGAACAGGAAAAATACTCTGCAATTGTTATTTCTTAAAGAGAGGAAGAGTTTAAACCTTTCTTTCTTGCTCTTTTATTGGTGGCATCTCTCCTGGTCATTTTCAGGGAGAAAGCAAGAGAAAAACACACATCGAAAACAGTGGAACATATAAAGATGATAATATGGGGATTGTGCACTGAAATTGACCATGCCATAATTTTTTGTTTCTTTAGCTCAGACTAAGAAAATTTTAAAATTCTTAAATCCATATTAGGTAAATTGAAATCGATAATGATGCAAATTCTTGACTAACCATCACCAAAGGAAAAACAGCATCCACATACTTACAAGTGTGATCATATCCTCTATTAACTTGAACCAAGATTAACACACAAAAAGGGTAAGTTCCTAACATTATCTTTAGAAGAAACTCTGATATGAGCAATGGATGCCGACTAACGTGATACTTATGATAACAGTTACAGATGAATATGCTGGGACAGGGCAGATGACCAGTTGTTTAAATTGAGTGTGTGCCTTTATTAAAGCTTAAGGGTTTCTTTTGGAGGGGTAGGTTGGGGAAAAAGAAAAGGAGAGAAATAGTAGTGCCTCTCTTTTATTGATTAATTAATTTTACTGACTGGTTATTTTACTTGTTAAGCATGGGATATTATCTCATCAATAATGTAAAGCAAAAAATGGATTTAACAATAGGAAAAAATTGGTCGTCGTAAGCATATTCATAAGACTGGATTTATGTCATTCATTAAGAAATTGTCGTTCAGAGTCATATTTACATTTCCAAATTAAGGTGAAATTTGTTAAAGTATCAAGAATATATTGCTAAATTTCAAAATAGATTACAAGTAGGTTCTATTTTTGTAAGGATCAATTAAACTAAACAGATTTCAAGTAGGTTTTCTATTTCACAATTATTCTTTTGAAAACCAAAGCAACTATTGTATGCATGGCAACGGGCCAGTTCAACTTCAACTAGAATGGAAAATTCTTGGTGTGTTCAGATGGCAAAACAAATAAGAGGAAGGCCTGGATCAAGAGAAACAAGCTGGGGCTCTTTTTGGTACCTAAAAGAGAAAATCTCAAAAAAACTACTGAAGAATCCACCACATAACTCTAATGCAAAAGCAGTAGACAGATGGCAAAAATTTTAACTCATATTTGTTATCCCTTATTTCTTCCTTTCTTATTAAACAAACCTTAGGTAATTTTTCGCAACGGCATTTTGGATATAAATATCAACCAATAAATTACTATGAGGGTGTTTTTCTTTTCAGCTTATTTCAACAACAACATACCAGTCAAATCCCACGAGTGGGGTCTGGGGAGGGTAAAATGTACGCAGACCTTACCACTACTTTATAGAGATAGAGACGGATAATGACAAAAAGTCATAAGTAGAGTGCTCAAAGTGCTTATAGGCTAATATCAGTCAAAAGTCATAAGTTGGTCACTCCTAACTTATGCCTTTTCAGCTTATAAACACTTTTAGTTTGACAAAGAGTTTTACTATTTCCCTTAATATCTTCTTAAATTCTAAAAATATCTTTACCAAAATAAAACATCTAACTCCATATTCATTCTATATCCGTCGCTGCTCCTTTTCTTTACAAAGATAATATCAAATTTGTAATTTTTCGTAAAAGTAGTAAGGATATTTTAATCATTTTAAATAAAAAGTAGCTTATCAACATTTTTTTACCAAACATGTCAAACTGATTATTATCGGTTCTATCCAAATATGTAACAACTTATTTAAAAATTCAGTTTCAACACTTAAAAAAAGTTTTTCAACACTTAAAACTTAGCAGCTATTTACAATCAACTAATACCAGTGTAGTTAAAAAGCGTTGAAACAATCGCTTTAAGTGAAAAGCAAAGCGAAGTGGCAAGTTGTTGCTCTAATGCCTTGAAGCGAGTACTGAAGAAGCATGGACAAAAGCGAAAAGTGTGCCTTCTATAAAAGCGAGAAAAAACTCACTTAAGCGAGATAAGCGCTAACTAGGGTCTTTTTAAATTTCTGTAAAAATACTTAGGTTAAGTTTTTCGAAATATTTTCCCGACTGTTGCTGAAGGTCAGCTCTTCTCTTCTCTTCTCTTTCTGTTTCTCTACTGCACAAGGTAACTAGGTTTTTTTTTCAATTAGTTGTTTGTAATGTTACTTAAGTAGTGCTATTCTCTTCTTTTCCTCTTTTGATTTGAGGTCCTCAGTTATACAACTTATGGCATTCAAACAGTCTCCCATCCCCTCAATTTTAGCAAGAGGAGGTATTGGAATGTTAGTAGGTGCAATCACGACCTGAGGTTTTAGAGGGTCATGACAATAATTTATACCTATTAGCAAGTTGGAGATATCTGCAACAGAATAGGTGATTAAAGTTTTAATCCACAATTGCAAAGGGCGGGGGTGAGGTTGACCTCCGTGTTTGCGGGGTCATGTCTGCGATTATAGAGAACTAGAACTGAGTTGGTGGCTGCCCAAACAGGCCCCTAAAGCACTCCAATCCCTTGTTCTAGCTCCCAAGAGCCCTCTGTTGCTATCAGGATTAGGAATTTCCTTTGTTGTTCCGTGACTGAGGCACATCAAGAGTTTTGAGGATTTTTTTGAAGAATAGGATTTTGTCCCCTTTGTAACTTGGTTATGCAGTTACTATATGTTATGACGCATGAGGATTATTGACTATCTATTTACCTTTTAGTCTAAGAATCGAAAGATTTGCTTAATATGGTATCTCTATTAAATTTTAGATTATTTATCTATGCATATTTAATATTTTTTATCTTATACTAAATAGCGCTTATTTGAAAAAAGTGTACACTTCGCTTCTCGCTTTTGTCAAGCGATCCCTTATTGCTTCTTTAGCTTCTCGCTTCCCAAAACACTAGATAGCGAAAAAGCCATGTAAAGAAAAAAGGACATTGTTCTAATGGTTGATTTTACTTTTGATATCAATAAAAGATAGTTTTGTATATGAAAATAAAAGATATTTTTACTAAACAAATATTTGGGAGTGGGTGTTACATATTCATAAAGCTTGTTTTATAAAATCAAGTGAGTGTTGTAAAACAAGACAAATAGACATGTTCATCATTTTTACAACTCCTTATTTGTCTTACTCCAGTTTTCAAAAGCATTCTATCATTTACAACTGATTTGCTTGTTTCACTATATTATTTTGTTTCATTGTATTGCATAAAATTACTAGAGAAGTCATATATTTATTTTATGAGCATTTTCTTCTTATCCCACTTGTGGGATTCCACTGAGTATGTTGTTGTTGTTGTTGAGCATTTTCTTATTGATTAACTCGAAAACATAACTATTAAGGACCAAAAACCGATAAAAAATCTTATTGGTTTAACATATGTAAAAATCAAAAACTGAACTGATACTATCTAAAATTGAACTGAACTGAATCGAACGACAGACACCCCTAGTCATAGAAGAGTCTAGCAGCAGTAGACAAGGGAGAGAAAATAGAAAAACTTAAGTATTTTAACATAATTTTAAAAAACAGTAATAATTATTATAATAAGCGCTTATCTCGCTTAAGTGAGTTTTTTCTCATTTTTATAAAAAGCCTACTTCTCACTTTTATCCACGCTTCTTCATTATCGCCTCGCTTCAAAACATTAGAGCGACAGCCAGACGCATTCGCTTAGCTTCTCACTTAAAGCGAATGCTTTAGCGCTTTTTAACAACACTATCACTATCACCACTCCAACTATATTGAAAATCTCAAATCAAAAATGGAACACTTCAATTAAATAAAATCTAAACTTTTTTATACAGAAAAAATTGACAACTTCAAATAAATTATAAAGATTACAATAGACTAAGTGGGTGTTTTGAGCAACTTTTTCTTTGGCTTTTGGCTTTTGGCTTTTGACTTTTAAGTACTTTTATAGTTTAAGAAGTGTTTGGGTAACACAAAAAAGTGTTTTTAAAGCTAAAAGTGTATTAGAAAAGCTAAAAGCCAAAAGTTAGGGGCTCCCAACTTATGTCTTTTGGCTTTTAACTTATAAGCCACTTAAAAAAAGTCAATTCAAGCACCCCCTAATAGTCAATGCAACAATAGACAAATTATGTTGAACCTTCTTCATATATGTATTAGAACGAAAGAGGCTCAAATAAGATGGAAGTGACCCCAATATAGAGGCATTGTCAACTAATTTAGTAATTATACACTATCAGGATAGGCTAGTTTTTTATATGTTCAATCAAGTGACACTAAAGCAAAAAATTCCAAGTTTAAAATCCCCACGAAAACATTTCAAAGACATAATGTATTAGCACATAATCAGAAAAAAAAATTCAATATGCTTCTAGAATCACCAAAATACAATTAAGCATACAAGTCAATACATGGACAACTCCATCTTAATTTCTAGATGGCAAAATCTCAAATAACAAGTTCATTAACACACGTGTAATGGTTCAACCTAATAAATCATTACATCTCCAAATTTAGATTCCAAAAGTGTGATGAAAATGACTATGCCCAATTGACAAAGGTTGGGGATTTGTGTTTTACTTCACTAGTTTGAGTTCTACGTCAAGTAAATCTAGTATTTAAGTGGAGAAAAGTAAAGAGCGAGACCATCATCCCCGAGTTTCCAAAGTTACATTGGTCAATGGGTTGGTTGCAAACCAATTTCTCGGTCACCAAAAAAATTAACTACAAAACTCATTAGTTACCAAAGAACTCTCAACAACTAAGTCAACATCATTCACTTCCAAACTACCTCTACAGCTCAACCACATCACAATTTCCAATGATGCTTTTAAATGCATTTTGAACAAACTCTGCAACAACAATATTTAAGAGATGCTTATCTATAATCAACTACTTACTTAAAGACAAACCACTATAACCGACCCATCATAGTCAAGATTACACAGCTAATACTTCCAAACCATCAAGATTCAAACAATCTAATCTAACAACACAACCCATCTCATTGAACAATCACATTTCAAATCTCAGCTAATTCAATCCATTTCATTTGGTTACGCATGAACATTAAAAGTCCTTACATTAACCACAAACCTTGTTCACGGACTGAATTTCACAAACTCAATAATTCTACTCCCTGTACAACTAAGTGGACTCATCTAGGACTAATAAATTCATAGCTCTAATCAACATCTAATGTTCTTCAATTTATCTTGTTGATGCAGATAAACCATATATTTCAGGTTGAACAAATCGAATGCACAACATGAATTACTAGGATTTCTATTGGTATAACCATGTTAAATGTTAATTCTGAACCACCATCACAGCAAAGTCTATTTAATCAGATTCTCTATCTAGTATTCAGTTGCTCATCTCAAGACAAATAGTAACAGATCACTAACTATGACTGTCAAAATTATACACATCCTTCTACTCCCTCACAATTCAGAACACTCAAATCTTCAAAATTACAAAAAATTGACTTATCAATACACAAAACACATACTTTTTGACATTCAAGCTTATTCTCTCTTAGCCAAAACACAATGATATTCAGATATTCAATTCCATCTGGGAAACACAAACTTCTTTGATAAAGAAACAGTGTATGTGTAATCATGGGAAATCGAACTTGGATTCTTTTAGTGGATTTAACCCCACTAGACCAATGGACCAAGGTAGACTGACTGAAATCTGATGATCCCCATTCTTTATATGGCTGAGCGAAATCATCTAGGACTAATAAATGCATAATTTCGGTCTGGACTTTGGACTTAAAATGTAAGGTTTCCCAATTTACCTTACTTATCCAAATAGACAACACTTTCTAGGGTGAATAAGTTAGATTTACCAGGTGAACTACCAGTACTCAAAAGTTACATGACCACTCTTCTGCTTTTGACTGAGTTATATTCATGCACACACAAAGGGAATGCATATAAATTAAGGAACATAAAATTAACCAAACTAAAACTTCTTCGAATTAAGAAAAGCGATTTTACAAAAGTTCTGAACTTAAAACTCTACATCTAGGGAGAAAGAACCTCTAACCCATAGAGAACACCACCAAACTTCTCGGTCCGAGCCTCATCGTCATCCATGTAGACCTGCTTCAGTTTCTGAAATACATGCCAAGTCAGTAAGCTATCCGAGCCAGCCTGATGACTATTCCCAACCAATCGGTTCACCATGAGAGTATCAGCAACGCGGTCCAATCCTCCATGAAGACCCGGGCAAAATATCATCATATGTTTCACATCATAAACCCTTTTACCGAAAAAGACCCTCAGCAGCCCCAGAAAATCAGTCACAACATCTGGCAGCTCACAGCCTGTGAGAACCTTAATCAGGTACCCAAAATCATAAGCACTGTGAAAAGTGACATAACTAACAGCGTCATTGCAAACCAGCCCAGAAGACACCATCAATTCAGCAAACCGGGTGGTATCAGCACCACGCTTACGCGTCATCTCAAAGTTCATCCCATGATCACAGAGCAACTCAATCGATGCCGGTGAGTGATCATCGTGCAGCACATCAAAATCACGGAAGTTAAACTCCCAAATGAAACCAAAACCACAGCCAAAATCCGGAAGGTTACCGTAAGCATCAGTCAGAGTGATACCTACCTGAATCAGCTTAAGAGCATCAACATTCAATTTCAGAATGTTGTAGTGCTCAATCGGGTTGTTAGCATGTATACCTGACCGGTGTACAACACCAGGAAACTCTGTATCCATTGAAACAAAAGGATAGCGGTCGATCAAGCTACGGATCAGCAAAAACTCCGATTCCAGATTGGTCGCCCAAACAGAACGGACGAAAACAGGTTTTTTCACCCCGGCGGCGAACGGAGGAGGAGGTGGTGGTGGGATAACAATGGCGGAGGGCGACATGATCGAGGTGATCAAAGCTAAAATGGTGAATTTGGGGATTTTTAGAAGAATGGCCGGTAGGGTTCAGAGAAGGGGAAGAAGATCTCTCTATATATAGCAAAAGAGGAGTTACACTCTGTGTGAGTGTGAATGATGGTGAAAATAGTGTGGGCCATAGTTTTCTCGGTATTCGATCGCGATCGACTAATTTTAATTTACGTCAAACTTCTATTAAAAACGATTTCAATTTACGTTAAAGTTCTATTAAAGGCGATTGCAATTTGCATCAAAGTTTTATTATAATTGTCATGTCCCGAGTTTATACCCTGGATGTGATTGGCATTCAAAAATTATTACTGGTCCCCAAGCGAATCATTGGTCTGACTAACTTACTCAACTGAAAACTTTAACATGTACGCAAAAGTTTTAAAAGATGAACCTTTTAAAATATTTAATAAAACTTAAAGAATCTCAATCGTATTTTATACAAAGTCTGAAAATATCTCTTTAAACAAATAGTAATAATGCTTCAAATGTATAAATGAAAAGACTACACTGATTTTATTAACTCTGTCCATGAAACCTCTATTATACTGAAGATAGGTGCTGCAACAAGACTCACGACTACTTAACTGTAAAATAAAATACATAAACTAAACTAACTAGAGTCCTTTGGAGGCGAAAAGGTCTCACCAACTGCTTCTGGAAAGTTGTCTTACTGAATGTCTGCTATCATATGAATACTTGAATCTGCATCATAAAACGATGTAGTGTCAGAGGGAGTCAGTACGTGAAATGTACAGTATGTAAAATGGCCAAAACAGAAAAAACTCAGGATATAATGCTCAAATCATAGATTCACTGTAGAAAATAAGTCAACAACATAAGTAATGCATTATAGCAAAATATTTGATTTAATGCATAACTGAATGCAAATTTGTCTATGTCTAAAAATGATGAATACTATAACTTAAGGAATTTTTCTAACCTACAACTATCACAATAAGCCTTGTAATGATACAACGTCGTGCCCACGTTGTTGGAGTCATCCCATACCTTGCCAGGGTAAGGGATGAAGTACTGGGGATCCATATAAATTGGGTCATTTCAGTGGCATATGAGAAGTTGTACATCTGGTACAATCCTATCCTAAGTTGGCTACGTAGTTTATGAGGTTAGAGTTATCTGAACTCGTACCCATATCGGTGTTCAATACTATTCCCAAAACATGTGCTGTGCTCAATAATTGTAAAAATATCCTACTTTATGGGCAAACTGAGAATCGGCTACTTGGAGCCTCAGCTCAACATATTTTTTATAAATTGGCTAATGTTTTCTCATAACTGGTAAAACTTTCTTTTTTTTAAAAAAAAAAAAATAACAATCATGTTCTTTACTGATATAATAATGCATTTGAGACTATCAAGATTTCTCAAACTCTAAAATTTATACATGATGAATAGTAATACAAAATACCTTAACTGACTGAACTGCTCTTTTAAAATTGGCATGCTATACTCAAAAGATAGTGTAGTAAATAAACTACTTGTATAACTCATGCTAAGCTACTTCTTTAACCAACTTATACTTTGGACTGAATAACTTTTCATGAATTCCATAGAGTCATAATTATATAAACATAACGTCTTATCATTCAAAGCTTAGCTTGACAATATGGTAATAATAAAACATAATATGGAAAAATAATTTTCGAACTAGTTAGAGTTCTTGTAATTGTAGTAATACTTCAAGAATTTAAAGGTATGTACTCAACACTGAAGTTCTTAGCATGACAATGATAAAACAACAAGGATTTCATGATAATGTTCTATATTTTCTCCATAAAATCATAGGAATGAAATTGACTTGACTCTTGACTAGAATTCTTGATAAGGAATATAGATTAGGTACGAAAATAGGATTTCAGGTAGTCTTATATACTTGGAATGAGGATTGAAGAATCAAACAATGAAGATTAGCCTTGAATCTCTTGAACCCTAGCCTTCTCTTTTCTCCTTAGCCCTAGTTCTTTAGACGAATTAGCGTAAAAATGATTGAATAATCACACTTAAGACTTGATATAGGGTTGAAAAAGGCTTCAAAACGATAGGGTTTTAGTCTAGGATGAGTGGGAAAAAGATTAGAATACCCTTGCTTTTAAAACTAAAAGTCAAGTTCCATGGTGGAGCAAGTCCGCGACGTGGACTTATTGCGCTTCAGTTTATTTTTTTGACGAAAAACTTAAAATGCATTCAAAAACCATTTTTCCACAAAATAACACATAAATCGCATTTGTCAAATGCGTTTTATGTATAATTATACGTAAATCATTTTTCGATCGATTTTCTAATCCTGTAGAAATAATGACCCAAAATTAAGTGCAAATTCGTGATGCGGACAATGTCACACACTCTTTTGGAGTTACTTTTTTGAGTAAAAAAATTATTTTTCGATCCGATTGCTCTAAAATTAACCAAGACCATTTTTCCACACAATTTTTCGTACTGATTGTATTTTCGATCTCAGATTTGCCAAAAGAAGTTGGAAAGATGCATTATTCGAGCAATCTTTTTGTCTAGTAGTATTTTAGTAATTTTTATTATAATAACGAGTCTTAATTTTATTTTTAAATACTTTTTGAATAATTTTGATAGTTTATGTAACAATTAATTCTATTAAAAAAGTTTTTAAAATTATTATCAATAAAAGTTCCCACCTTTTTGCCTCCTAATGCCTCGAACTTACAATCTTATTTCATTTGGTTTTTTTTTTTATAATTTTTTTTTTAATTACCTAATGAGATAATGTGACAAAAAATTAAAATTACTTTAAGGGGCAAAAATGTATTAAGAGCATTTGTGAGAATGATAAATTGAGTTAATAAAATAAATCGATTATTAACACACTGAAACTTATATAAGTTGGGATCCTTCGAGGTAGGCTAGTGATTTGGGCTTTAAACTTTTATGTTGGTGATCTCAAATTCGAAACTCTTTGCCAGCGAAATCAAGAGGTTTGCCTTTGGATCGAGTTCGGTGCGGGTTACCTTTTCTGTGTGATTTGTAAGCTATTACATAGGAGTTGAGCTAACCTTCTGGTCCAGCTCGTCTGATGAGGATTATCTCTCATTTGTAATTTATGAGCTATTACATAAAAACTCTCGATCTTGAGGTTTACTTTGCCACACAAAAAAGATAACATTGCGAATTTCCCTTATAAAGATTTGAAATAGTTAAGGGACCAAAAAGTGTTTAAAAGAATTAATGCCCTAATGTCTCAGTAAGTTAATTCTTCTTTTGAGTACTTTTCAAGAACGAGAGGAAAGAACCAAAGCAAAAGAAATCAATCTTTTTCTGTCTTTTTAGAAAAAAAAAAATCTTTTTGTGTCTTTGAAGATGATTGCTGTATGGACTGTCATTGTTCTTGCAGCTCATTGAAAGATATTGCTTTTTCTTGATTGATGGAACTCGATTTTCTATCTGCTCATATGCGCAATCCACAGACTTTTCGAGGCATTTTTTCGAGTTTTTGTCCTGTGCCTAGAACCCGTTTGATAATATGTCCCAGTGAACCTCAACTGGGTAAATTTTCATTCTTTCCTTCTGTTCGCTTTAACTGTTTCTCATATGCTGCTGTAGAAGTAGTTGAACCCAACTGCCCTGAAAAAAATCCAAAAGTTCAAGTGGAACCCAACTGGCCATCAGTTGGAAAAAACTCAAACTTTAAAGATTCTGTTGGGGGTATGAGGTTGAGTAGTAAAGAGTTGAAATATGGTGCTAAGAAGAGGTTAGTTGAAAGGGGTGATGGTGGGTTTTTGATGAAGGATAAGAAAAGGGGGCTTAAATGGTATTCTGAAATACTCAAAGATTATGCTGCTATGTTATGTTTGAAGGAAGGTAAAGCTCTACATGGTGAAATGATTAGGTGTGGGGTAGAACTAGATTCACATTTATGGGTTTCTTTGATTAATTTCTATTTGAAATGTGGGGATTTAGTTTCCGCGGGTAATGCGTTTGATTTGATTCCCACCAGAGATGTTGTGTCGTGGACGGCGTTGATAGCAGGGTTTATAGCTCAAGGGTATGGGAGTAAAGGGATTTGTTTATTTCGTGATATGAGGGGAGAAGGTATTAGGCCTAATGAGTTCACTTTGGCAACAGTTTTAAAGGGTTGTTCAATGTGTTTAGATTTGGAGTTTGGGAAACAAGTACATGCTGAGGTTGTTAAAGGTGCAGCCTTTTCAGATGTTTATGTTGGTTCTGCTCTTGTTGATTTGTATGCAAAATGCTTTGAGTTAGAATCTGCTGTTAAAGTTTTCTTTTCCATGCCGGAGCAGAATTCAGTATCATGGAATGCTTTACTTAATGGGTATGTGCAGGCTGGTCAAGGAGAGGAGGCTCTGAGATTGTTTTCGAAGATATCAGATTCAGAGATGAGGTTTAATAATTATACCCTATCTACTATTTTAAAGGGTTGTGCAGATTCAGTTAATCTGAGAGCTGGTCAAGTTATCCACTCAATGTTGGTCAAAATTGGGTCCGAAATTGATGATTTTACAAGCTGCTGTCTTGTAGATATGTATAACAAATGTGGTCTGCAAGTTGATGCACTGAAAGTGTTTTCGAGGACTAAAAATCCTGACACTGTCGCATGGACTGCAATGATCAGTGGACTTGATCAGCAAGGACAGAAGAGAGAAGCTACTCAGCTTTTTTGCTTGATGAGGCATTCAGGTTTGATGTCTAATCAATTTACACTAGCTAGTGTTGTTAGTGCAGCTGCTGATTCGGTGGATTTAAGGTGTTGCAAAAGTATCCATGCTTGTGTTTTCAAATTTGGTTTTGACTCAGAAGTGTGTGTCAGTAATGCATTGATTGCAATGTACATGAAATTTGGGTCAGTTTTTGATGGTTATCGTATATTTTCTTCTTTGAGTGAAAGGGATATAATATCATGGAACTCCCTTATGTCTGGATTCCATGATAATGAAACTTCTTCTGAAGGGCCTAAAATCTTCAGGCAGTTGCTTATAGAAGGTTTGAGGCCAAATATGTACACACTCATCAGCAGTTTGAGATCTTGTGCAAGCCTCTTAGATGCTAGTCTGGGAAAACAAGTGCATTCCCATGTAGTTAAAGCTAATCTCAGTGGCAATATATATGTAGGAACTGCTCTGCTTGATATGTATGCCAAGTGTGGGCAGTTGGATGATGCAGAATTGATCTTTTACAGATTGAGTGAAAAGGACGTCTTCACTTGGACAGTGGTTATTTCAGGTTATGCACAGTCCAATCAAGGAGAAAAGGCTTTGCGATGCTTCAATCGGATGCAAAGGGAAGCTTTTAAACCCAATGAGTTCACTCTTGCTAGCTGTCTTAGAGGTTGCTCGAGTCTAGCCAGCCTAGACAATGGGCGGCAGTTGCATTCCGTGGTAATGAAGTCTGGGCAGTTCAGCGATGTGTATGTAGCTAGTGCATTAATTGACATGTATGCAAAATCTGGATGTATCCAAGATGCCGAGTCTCTATT
The DNA here is from genome assembly GCA_011800125.2 of Solanum clarkiae. NCBI lineage: Eukaryota > Viridiplantae > Streptophyta > Magnoliopsida > Solanales > Solanaceae > Solanum > Solanum clarkiae. The sequence continues at coordinate 2,108,308 of JAABOM020000001.1, forward strand.
TCAGAGCGTGGGATTCGGTGATACAGTGTTGTGGAACACAATTATATGTGCCTACTCCCAACATGGACTAGATGACAAAGCATTGGAAACATTTAGAACCATGTTAAGTGAAGGTATTCTGCCTGACGGGATTACCTTTATTGCTGTCCTTTCTGCATGCAGCCATCTGGGCCTGGTCAAAGAAGGAAGAAGGCATTTTGACTCGATGAAAAATGACTTTGGTATCACTCCTTCAAGTGAACATTATGCTTGTATGGTTGATATCCTTGGCCGTGCAGGCAAATTTAGTGAAATGGAACACTTCATTGAGGGTATGGAGCTTGCTCCTGATGCCTTGATATGGGAGACTGTTCTTGGAGTCTGCAAGGCTCATGGAAATGTGGAATTGGCTGAGAAAGCTGCAAACATACTTTTCAAAATTGATCCAAAAGCAGAGTCAAGTTATATATTGTTATCCAATATATATGCATCGAAAGGTAGGTGGGCTGATGTTTCAAAGGTTAGAGCACTAATGTCCAGGCAAGGTGTCAAAAAGGAACCTGGTTGTAGTTGGGTTGAGATTGATAATAAAGTTCACGTCTTCTTATCTCAGGATGAGAAGCATCCTAGGTTAAAGGATATCCATAAAAAGTTGGAGGAGCTGGCTACGAAAATTACTGCTGCAGGATATATTCCAAACACAAACTATGTGCTTCATAACGTCTCTGACAAAGAGAAGATAGACAACCTTTCACATCATAGTGAAAGGCTAGCTCTAGCATTTGCTCTCATGAGCAGCAGTAGGAATAGAACTGTCAGGATCTTTAAAAATCTTTGCATCTGTGGAGATTGCCATGAATTTATGAAGCTGACTTCAATTGTTACAAACCGAGAAATAGTTATTCGTGATGTTAACCGCTTCCACCACTTCTCTCATGGAACATGCTCATGTAAGGACTATTGGTGATTATTGACCAGCTGTCTTATCAGGCAAGACTATTCATGTTCCGCGGCTGCAACAAATCAGTAGTTTTCAACTGAAGTTCTAAATGCAAGTCATGATATGTCGATATGAATATATTATTGAGGCAGGAAGTTATGAGGTACTTACCAAGCTTTTAGCTCTTGCATTTTACTTCACTTTTTGGAACTACACTGGGTATGTTGTTGCTGTAGCTCTTGCACTATTATGCAGAGTATAAATGTAAGAGAAAGATCTTAGATCTATATTCATTCTTTGACTTTGACTTGACTTTTGCAGTTAATCACCAAGCTACAGTGAAGCAAGCATTTAATTGTGAGAATTTTGGTATTCATTTGTTCTTATATAATATGTGGTTTCGTATACTCCTCTTTGAGCCGAGGGTCCATTGGAAAAACCTCCCTACCTCCCAAAGGTAGGGATAAGGTCTGTGGTAGACCCCACTCATGAGATTACATTGGCTTTCTTGTTGTCGTTTTTTGTTATATGATATGCGGTGATGTTATGTTGTCCTCAGTTTCGTAATATGGGCTGTTCTTTCCAATTTGTCCTAGGAAATTGAATTTTTCTTGTGTTTGTTGGAAGTATCAAGCTGTTTTAGTTAAGTAGCTCTCTTTTTACTTCTAAAGTGACCAAAGTTCCTTGATCCAGAAAAACTTTGAAACTTCTATAGCATATCTTTACATTTGTTTGATTGAGTGTCTGCCAAAGTTATGTTTTCCTTATATGATCTTTCTAATTCGAACACAACTTTTTTCTTTTACCTACAGGACTTATAGCTGGATTGATAAGTTATCTGAAGGGACTAATAGATCAAAAGGTCAATCAATCTCTGAGCACCAACACTATGTCTGTCAAAGCTCTGATATAGCTACTGCAGAAGGTGAAGAAACCGCTCAAGTAAATCAGAGGTACTGACTTTTCCCTTTTCTCCTGTTTCATGTTTGAGCTATACTCCATTTATTTTGGTAGCTCCAGTGATAACTGATATCTGATCATTTTCTGTCATCCACGTTGTTTATTATATGAAACGTCTCTTATTAAAGTTCTTCTTCCATCAGAAGGATTAAAAAAAAAAAGACTTTATTCTAAATCATAATTTTGTTTGGAACTTGGTAACTTTGTATTTCTAAATCATGAAATTTGAAAAAGAATATCTTCGGTAGTGAACTCCCACCAAAATATTACACAATATTTGCCTAATTATGACTTTGAAATACTGCAAATGGACGATTCATAAATCATAATGCTTTCCATTGTCTTCAAAAGATGAAAAAGTGAGTTCCTGCTCACTTTTCTTATAGACTTGCCGAGCTAAACACGCTTTCACCTCTTCTTACCTGAAATGGCTGAAAAAGTATTTGGATCATCGAAAAAAGTCCAGTCAATTCCCCTTTAATGAATGGTTATCATCTGGTATAATATTGACAGATATTAGGATGAGCTTGATCATAAAAAAGATAAAAATAGAATGAGCTTTAATTAAAAAAAAAAAGAAGAAGAATAAATGAAACTACGGGATATTAAAATAACAAAAGAGAAGCAGTTTATTAAAGGTTCCAAACTCAACGATGACAATTAAACACGTGTCAGGAATAAATGAATTGTGTCCTAGTAAACATGTATGTTTAAATAGTTTCAAACTATTCTAAGATAAGATTCAAGCTATAGCTGCATCATTCTGTGTCTGTACAGAGCTTGCTACTATGCTAATTATGATTGATATGAGTCTCTGTGCTCTATCAACACTACTTACCCCATAACAAATTTCCATTGAAATCTGCGCTTTGATTTCATTGTTTAAATTACATTTTTGCATTTCCTTTTTTTCATTTTTCTGTTCACAGGCTTACATTCTTCTCGGTCTGTGCTGATGGCTTTTCTGAGGATATGCGTATACATCATTCAGAAACTTAATTATATGGAGGAACAACAGAAAGACCAAATCCTTAGGTTTCTCAAATTAGTAGGGAGGAAACAAGACAACCCTATCGTGGTAAGGTTTCATCCTAGTAATATGTTTTCTCAACACTCAGCCACTCAGGTTAATTGACTGAGATTATATTACTCTGTTGTCTCAGAAAAAATCATCTCAGACTGGCATGAGATGTGTTCAACATACACTTGATCCAGCGATAATAGATTTGTCTGACGAAAAATGCGTGGAGTAAATAGGTGCGTTTCATTGAGTCCTATGCCATATGTTAAATGTTTGACCATTACATTATAACTACTAATACATAACTAATCTGGATGACGCAACATGAGGTTGTAAAATAACTTCATCGCCTCTTCTTCTACTCTGATTAGTTCTTGATCTTTTTCCTGTCTTCTTCCTACTGTTTCTCCGCCCTGAACTCCTTCATTGATTCTCTCTTCTCCTCCACTTATTCTTCTCCAACTACTGATGCAAAATCTTTTTTTCTGGTTTCTTGCTTCTATTTTTCGTTGTTTTTTATCGAGGCTTATATTTTGATTTGTAGGAGGTTCAATGTTCCGTATCGCATAGGATCTACGCAGCTGCATGGGACTGCAGTGGAGCCTCAAAGAAAGAAGAGCAAGAGCAAAATGATAGGCTGACGTGCCAAAGATGGGGATGGCATTGAAGCTTCAAAGATGGTTGAACCCTTACGTTTTTCAGTGCCAAACCAGTAGGCATGCTGCTGCACCTCACAAGAAGGTCAAGCGAGAGGTCCCTCTTGTGCTTATCCCATTTATCTCATATGAAATCCTATCGTCTTCTTTTCCATCAATCTCGGATGGAGCCAAAGATTCACTATTTTTTGGCTTTGGGTATGATGGAATAAAACAAAATGGTTCTTTAAACTGTCTGCGCTTCTTTCAATTGTAAAGTAGCAGTTAGTGAATGCAACTTTCGACGCTCATCATGGGTCATCCGGAAACAGTCACGCTATGTTTTTAAACATAGGGGTCAGACTGCATACATCCGACTCCCTACCCTGCAATGGGCGGGAGCCTTTGAGGCATTGGGGTAATGTTGTTGTTGTTTGTTTGAAATCCTATCGTCTTCTTAAAGCATGCTGAGTAACCATGGTTTACACAATAATTGTTTTAAGTTTATCATGTTCTCTTGAATGAGTAGCATCATTTTTACTTGATATTGCTTAAAATGTTGTAAATCTCAGACATTGGCAAAAGGCAATCGCAATGTAACAGCGTATAAATATTGAGTTTTTAACACATCTAATGAAGTTTGATCCTTTATTTTTGGCGTTTTCACCTTCTTATGCATCGTTCATTACCACCGCGATGGGCATTGTTTAACTGGATTACACAAGCATATGCAACGATTTCTGGGCTACTTCTGTTGGTGAAGAAGTGCCAGTGTTTCTCTAGGCTCAACAGTGGCATTGCTTTGGAATTGATAAAAGCAATGGATTTCTCTAATTGCTGCTCTGTGAATAGTGTGAAACTGCAAACATATGTAATTCATCTTTAAGTTGCAATGATTCTGCCAAAATTTGATCTTTTTACCATCGCCGACTTGAAGGGGTGTCCCGGTGCAACGGTAAAATTATCTCCGTATGACTTAGAGGTCATTGATTCGAGTTGTAAAAAGAAAAAGAGAAAATATACTTTGTGTTGACATTAGACTTAGTTGTGAATTTTACTGACTTCCCTTGGAGACAACAACAACATACCCCAGTGCCTCAAAAGGCTCCCGCTCATTGCGGGGTGAGGGGGGGTCGTATGTACGCAGCCTAACCCCTATGTTTAAAAACATAAAGCGACTGTTTCCAGTGACTTCCCTTGGAGAATCTTCTTCAAATGGGGTTCATGACCCAAGCTAGGGTTAAGTTTTTTAAAAAATGAAAATGTCTATATGAAAACAACTAATTTATATTTTTCCTCTTCTTATAGTCAAGTGACTTTTAGCTCCTCTTTTGTGACAATTATTTCCTCGTTTGGAAAACAATCCTTAAACACATTCCTCCTTGATAGGGTGCAAGGCATTCCGCTATTGTCCTTCCTTTTTTATTACATACCCTTTTGAATCAAACAAAGTAAGGAGCTAGGGGCATTCAACCATTTGACTGTAAAGAGAGTGGCTTCATAGCAACTTTCATTCTAAGAAAGCTAAAAAAAAAAAATCTTTTGTAACTTTTATATAAATTCCTGACTGTTGTTAATGCGAGTGTTCATTTATTGGTTCTATTTTTTTCCTTTTTTTTTTTTTAGTAACTGTTAGTAAGAAGGATATCTTTGAGCTATTTGGATAGTTAAAAGGCATTTTTAACCTAGTTGATAAACAATGTAAGTATTTTTGAGCAATAACCAAAATAGTGAATAAAATTATAAACCTATTTCGAATAATTCAAGAATATTTTTGAGCTTTTTTCCTTTCGAAAATGTGCACCAATGCAACTTGCCATTTAGAGGGCCCTTCTTGGAAAAGAAAGGAAAGAATCCTACCACTACTTTTCCCCTTTACACATAATTGGTGTACTAATGGTTGACTCTGATGGTTTCTAAATAAAAAATTAGAAGTACCAATTTGATGCATTCATTTTATCCAATTTTTAACCTTAAGCATAACATCATGTGCAAAAGAATCTTTTTTGGCCTAACAAATCCAATGACAACAATGAAAAAGAAAGAACAAAAAATGTATCTACACTAGTTTCTAGTTGGCTGCTTGAAAAAGAGTGCCAACACCATTTTCCAAGTGAAGAGTGTGTCTCTAGTTAACAGCGCTAAAAGGGTGCCAACACCATTTTCCAAGTGAATTTAGTGTAGGAAACAACAGTTTGGTCCCTACAGCAATATATTTAATAAAATTGGAACAATACAGAAAAGAATCAACATCGCCCACATGCAAGGATGACATGAACAAATCGAGAACTGGTCCAAATCCAGTGTAGAATTTAAAGAGGTATCCTTCATCTCGCTCCAAATGAACGATACTATCTTCTCTTTTCTTCGCGAACAAAGATAGGAAATGCTAGAGACTTGTCCAGTATCAACCATTTGTTGTGCAACATGACAAGATAAAGGATGAAAACACCAAGGAAAAAGATGATTCAGACAGCAAAAGAAGCAATAGACGATTCATTCGGATAGCACAAGAACCAGATCCATTAATCAAACAGCAAGCATAGACGTCAGTTTAGAAAACAAAAAGCAGAGGGGGTGATCAAAGATGCCATTGTGACATAAGAGGAGAAGCCTCTTCAGGCATTCAACCCCTTTACATTTTAATTCCCAATGGGACAACACAGCAGTACAATTTCGCACATAGTTGACAAGACCTATACGTTATTGCCCTTAACGCTAGAAATAGGTGCCTTCAGGTGGCTGAACTAGCTTACGGTTGTGGGGAGAAGCCATCTCCTTTTTCAGTTGAGTCAGTATGTCTTCCATGGTGTACTCTCGCTGCCAATTTGCAAGCAAAGCAAACTTTTTTGGTTCCACCTGCACAAATTATACGATGGAACGAATTATAGCACAAGAACTGTAACATATTACATTAAGTCGGCATACAAAGCATCACAGAAGAAATATTATTGCAGAACTTGTAAGGAGAATCTTTAGACATGACTCTAACTCATCCTAAGCACCCTTTTGCTGGTGGCTTCATATTTCTCTACAGTTCTATAACTTTCAGGCAATCATTCAAATCCCGTCTACTAGAAAAATAGGATGTTATCCAACATCTAAAGCTGCAAACCTGAAAAATTGTTGGAACATAACATCGTATCATCATGCTTTAGGAGAAAGGTCATCTCGAAAGCATGTTGAGAATTTTGGGAGCAAGAATACCATTGAAACTAATTTGGAATATTCAACAATAAGAGCTAAATCTACCTACTACTCAGACTACTTAACTTTTTAATACAGATTTTGCCTACATCTCAAGAAGCATCTTTTTATTCCAAGGAATAAAGCATTTATGGATATGAATCCTTTGAGGGTATCTGGAGTTGCTCCACTTTTGTTTTTACACGTACCATTCTACATGTAATGCCACTGAATTCAACCATGGAGAACAAAAGATCAAATTGTTTTAATCATTTAGCATAGGAGCAACAATTCTGTTGATGCACATTGTCACATAATAATAGCTCGGTAACAGAAACTATGCTTATAGTGTTATAAGAAGGTTATAAGAAGGTGTTGCTTACCACTCCTGTTTCATGGTTGACACACGTCATGTTAACTCGAGAGTAGAAACGGACACTTGGTGGCTTCTCCGGATAATCCTTGTCACAGAATAGCTTCAACTGATAAATGCGACCTTCGTGCACAGACTAGAAAAGAAGTTAATCATTAACTGTGGAAGACACAGGAATCATCACAATGCATAGAGTAGCAGCCAGTAGGACTAGTGGACAAACAAATCTACACTCCCAGGAAATTCATTGTTCCACAAACTCGGGCACCAGTCTAACACCCAAGGGAGTATATAAAATTTCAAAAAGAAAACTGACAGGTCATGTCATTCTAGGATTAGCATATCAAGTATTTGTTATTATATCCAAACAAAGAGATGGTAGGAAGTAAAAAAGAGAAAAGAACGCGTACATTATGAGGACCAATAATGGTGCCAGTCCAAGAACGCATATAAATGTCATCTCCATCATCCATACCATAGCTCACTGTCCCATCTCCGATACCCTTCTCCCCACGTTCAAGTTCCTCCAGTAATCTGAAATTGCGAGGGACTGCAAGGAAATTGAAAGTTTGATTGGTGAAATCTTCGGAAAAAAAAAAGTCCCGAATTGTGAGAAGGCTTCAAGATACAAACAAGATTCTACAATCTAAATGGAAATGACGTTTTTATGCATTTTACCTCCAAGTAAAAAGGTTATAGTAAAAACTTCCAAATGCATAGAATTAAGTTAAGAACTGCTAGCACATCAAACAGTCAGTGGAATGCTGACTTTAGGTCAATCAAAGGTTCTACATATCTGCCCTTTCTCAACACATTTCTTTAAATAAAGACTCCATTTTATCTCTTCCCGGATGATAAATCTTATGCTGTTCGCTGGGAGTCTTTTAATCTTGTATGAGTTTTATATGCTAGAAGAAATATAGAGATTGAGAACCTTAATTACTGAATATTGGTTTGAGATGGATCAAAATGGGTCAGTGTCCACCATGAACCAGCAATAGGGACAGCACATGATTACGCATAGGAGCACATATGAAGCACAAATCATCATCATCTTCTAAAAACTGAAGTTAAATTGAGCATACTTCTACTATCAGTTCCATGAAAAAAAGAAAGGCAGAACAGAAATATTTGTGCCATATTTACCAAAAAGCAATCAATCCACAACTTGGCAAGTTGTAATAGTAAACCGCGCTAGGCAAGCCCCATGGCTGAGTAGCAGACGGAGGCTGGATTTGATCCCACGTCTCTCACATGGAGACCCTCCTCTGACCCACTCAACCCTGCCCTTGCGGGCAACAAAAGTCATCTTGATGATACAATTATTGTCAAAATTTACAAAATAATTGACTACAACAAATTTGAAAACAAACAAAAACAAAAGAGAACCCACAACCGGAACTACTTCCTAGCTAATCCAAACCACAAAATCCTAGTTAATAACTGAATGAAAAGTCGTACTCAGCAAGAGCCGAGACATTGATTAAACTCCCACAAGCCAAAGAACACATCATACATTGATTAAACTCCACATTCGAGAACTAAAGCCCCAACTAGGATTAAAAAAACTCATCTTGATGCGACAACTATTGTGAAATTTGCTAAATAATTGACTGCAGCAAATTCGAAAACAAGCAAAAACAAAAAGCACACACAACTGGAACTACTTCCTAGCTAATCCAAATTAGAAAATCCCAGATAATAACCTGATGAAAAATCATATCAGTACGAACTAAAACATTGATTAAGCTCACACAAGCCAAAGAACACATCAAATACATCGATTAAGCTCCACACTCGAGAATCTAAAGCCCCCAAAAGGATTTAAAAAAAAAAAACTCATCTTGCTGATACAATTATTGTCAAATTTGCAAAATACTTGACTACAGCAAATTTGAAAACAACCCCAAAAAAGTCCACAACCAGGACTACTTACTAGCTAATCAAAATCAATTGATAAGTAAGTTCCTCGATGAGAATGATCCAAGATAATAACAATGCGAAAAAGTCCTAATCATCAGCAAGAAACTAAGACACTGATTAAACAACCACAAACCAAAGAACACATCAAATACAAAACTAACACTTTTGGAGAAATCCAATGTAGGTGCGACAACATTTTTGGAGAGTCGAGCAACTTAGCTCCAAACCATAACATCTGCTCCACATTCACTAATCTAAAGCTCCCAAAAGTAATTAAAAAACTCATCTTGATGATATAACTACTGTCAAATTAGCAAACTAATTGACTACAGCAAATTTGAAAACAAGCAAAAACAAAAAGAACCCAGAAACAGGAACCACTTACTAGCTAATCCAACCCAATTAATAAGTCAGTTCCTCAATGAGAATAATCCCAGTTAATAAGCCATTGATTAAACACCCAAAAGCCAAAGAACACATCAAATACAAAACATGCATAAAAGAACAGAATCAAAGCAACCCCATAACCAGATTTGAATGGAAAATCAAGAAAACCATAACAAAGATCAACAAAAAGAAGAAAAAGGGGTTATGGGGTTTTCAGAAAATTGGCTCACCAACAACACTAGATCCTCCTGAGCCAAGCGTCATAGCTGATTGATGCTTCTGATGATTCTTTGGGGTTTGTATGAATATAGATTTGATCGAGAAAAGAGAATAAAATACTTAAAAGACTCGAAGAGAATCTTGAGAAAATCTAATGGAGGGCTCAAGAGAGGCAGAAGGGAATAGAAGGGGGCAAAAGAAAAAAGAGGGGATAAAATAGATATATAGTTGGTAGTGGGTAGGAAAATTGCAATTGCACAAAAAAAATCACAATTTTCGAAAAAAAAGTCTCGAAGTAATTGATAAAATTGAATTCATAATTGATAAAATGTGAAAACAGCTTCTTACAGAGATACAGGAGTTAACATTGCATATAGTAATTTCTCATGGTTTTGGATCTTTCTTGGACTTCGCGCATAATAAAAACGTTAGTGCATCAAACATATCGTCTTTTTTTATTCCATGAGTCCCTAAATACTCGTTTATATTTTATTTTTGGGGAGTTGATTTGAATAATCTTTAAAGTACAATTGAATTAGATTAATTTAAAACTTTAAAATCAGAATTTAGATATTCAAAAATTATAATAAAAAACAATAACATACCTAGTGAAATCCCACAAGTGATGTTTGGAAAGGTTAAAATGTACGCAGACCTTACTACTGTCCCATGGAGATAGTGACGCTGTTTCCGGAAGACCCTCAACGCAAATATATCAACGCAAAATAAAATTATAATAAAAAGTATTATAAAAATATGAAAAACATATACATTTTAAAATATTGATCAAAATTTATATAATTTGACTCTGAAAAAAATGTGGCAATTAGTTGAAAATGAAAAGACTAAAGAGTAATAAAAAGGCGAAATGACCTAATTTACCCTTATACTTGGTCCCGTTTGTGACATAGACCCTTGTATTTAGAATTTTGCCAACTGAACTCTTGTACCTACTACAGCCAACCATTTAAATCCCTCTGACCATTGACCAAGTCTATGTGGCAACTTAGTTGTGACTTGGCAAAGGAGCGTGATTCCACTAAAAAAAAGAGAGCGTGAAATACCTATATTTGACCCAAAAAAAAGTACCAGACAATAATTAAAAATGAAATATAATTCATTTCTTCTTCTTCGTCTTCTTCCCAGCTACCCTCTCTTTCCATCTCCACCCGCGCCCCGCCCCCAACACCCCAGCCCCAATTTCTTTCTCTTTCTTTCTTTTCATCTCCATTTTTTCTTCTTTTTTTTCTTCCCACTTTCTTTCTCCCCAAATTTCAAATGAATTATGCTATAATTTATTATGTGGTAGATCTAATAACTTTTTTTAACATCAAAACATTCTTCAACAAAGGAAAATTTTTAATAGTACTTAGTATGCTTAGGAAACAGAAGCAAATAAAAGAAGAGAGCACTAGAAATACAAAATAATCATCCAAAAATCAGAAGTGAAAGCATTTTTTGTGAAGAAATGTGAGTGTATGCTCTTTTGAGAATAGCACTATCCAATCACAATGTCGTTTTCCTGCACATTCCCATCCCAAATTTCATGAGTATTTTTGAAGTTTTATATGAGTTAATGTGAAGGATAATAGT
>JAABOM020000001.1:2138358-2150782 GCA_011800125.2 Solanum clarkiae
CCCCCCCCCCCCCCCCCCCCAAAATCACTCACACACAAAACCCCAAGTGAAGGATGAGATAAATTTCTGCAATCTGCTGTATAGGCATGGAGCTCTTCACCTTCTTTTGTTTTTTTTTTAAATAACAAAGGGAATCGCAGCCCTACCCTTTGAGTGTGCACAGGGTATACCCCCGCTCTTATGCAATAGCTCGCAAACCACATAGGAGAAGTAACCCGCATTAGGCAAGCCCTATGCGACGAGCTCGACCCAAAAGAAAAACCCCTTGCTTTCGCTGGCAAGAGGTTTCAAACTTGAGACCTCCAACATGGAAGTCTCAAGCCCAAACCACTACGCCACCCGAAGGATAGCTCTTCACTTTATATCCTAGGTTCAGAATTGGAGCAAGTATGAAACTTTAACTATGTTTTTATTAAGGACGGATGTACAGCAGATATTTAAGTCATATGCAAGCCTAGAAACTACAAAAGAAATATAATTTAAGATGGTAAATCACACATTGTTTGCTCATTCATCATATTTGGCGATGTATCTCAGTTAAAAGTATGAAAACAACATTATTTCAGCATTAACCCAACTTTAAAATTCCACTGCAGCATTTGATTTTTTAATGTGTAAAAATGATGCCCGAATTAGAAAAGTCGGGAAACAAACATGCATACCTCATTCCATCAATGTTGATACAAAGAAAATGACCATGGCGCAATCCATCTTTAAAGTGACCAAAGAAAACATCACCAAGCTTTGAATAGAAACGGCCTTCTCCATTTGCCTTTCCCTTCCAAAAGTTCACAAACCACCGATCCCCAGTATGAAAGTAAAACCATCCCTATATATAGTTAAAGGATGTTATTTTGCTTAGAAAATGACAGCAAGGATGATCCAGACTTTTTCTTGATAAAAAAGTGTGCAGAACCTGCTTGTAAGTGATATCCACGGCATCTATAAATTTTAGTATGATAAATTACTAAATAAACTACCTCTATGAGGTAGTGGTAAGGTCTGCGTACATTCTATCCTCCTCCGATCCTACTTGTGGGATTCCACTTGGTATGTTGTTGTTGTACGACATAAACTATCATAGTCTAAAATGCAAAGGAGCTGTCACTAGCATGAGAACAGTAGCAGGAGATAAAAAGGAGTTTCCCATAATAGTGCTCTACAATAGGAATTGGCTTTGAAACACTATCTGTTTACCCTAGTTATGGATGAGCTAACCAACATAATACAAGATGGGATCTCATGATGTATGCTATTTGCTGACCATATTAAGTTGATTGACGAAATCAACAAGGTTGTCGACCAAAAAATTGAACTACGGAGAATCATCTCTGAGAGTTAGGGTTTTAGGACATGTAATGTAAGACTGAATACATGCACTGCAAGCTTAGTAAGCACGAGAAGAGCAAAGTTGAGGTAAGAGAGACTAGATAGGATTGCGGTGCCAAGAAGCCAACGATTTAGATTTTTAGGCTTGTTGTATCAAGAGAATGGAATGATAAACGAGGATGTCATCACTAACTAGCTGCATCAGATCTTCCTTAATTGATAGGCATTAAATGGATAATGTCAAGATCAACTAGTGAGTTGTTGGCATGTTGGAACAGTATGGGCAAATAAATATACCCGCCACAAGAGCTGATGGAGAATAATTCCTACATGCATATGTGGGTAATCTGGAAGGAAAGAAAGTCTAGATGTTTTCAATATATAATCAAGTTGAATTGTATTTTATTTTTCAATTTTGGTGTAATGAAAATTATACAGATAATCCAGTATCTATTTTGGAAGCTTTAGAATCTTGTGAGAAGAATCAAGGATGCAATAGAATTGTCTTGTTGTGAATATGGCACCCATCACTTCTTATCTGCTAATTTATATCCTGCTATATCCTTCCTGTCCAAAATTGTCGTCTCCTTTACAGTTTTCAAGAATCAACTTGACCAATTCTCATAATGAAACCAAACATGGATGAATTGATCGCTTGATAAGTTATATGCAGATACAGAAGTTACACAAAAGATGTCACAAATTCAAAGTATTTCTCCAAAATATTACAGAATTCTTGTAAACACTTGTTATCAAGTTCAATTCACTTGATGTTTGAAATGCAAAAAGTGGGAATAATTTGGATAGAGGCTGGGTTTTTTTCTTTTTGATGAGGTAAAAGTTTATTGATGTAAATGGGAGTAATCCCATATACAACAAATATGCAGATAGTAGGAAATCTCAAAACGGATTTAAATGAGAGCACCCAGTCGTCCAAATGTAAATCTCGTAGGTAAAATGTTTTACCAAAAACCAACATGTTCTTTCAAATGCACAAACAAGTTTTCACATTCTTAAAAAGCTCTCAGGTTCTTTTTCTTCTATAGTCCACGTGAGTACCACGGAAGCAGCTTTTGCATGCTGGTTAATCTATTTCAGAAAAGTGATGCACTTGCATCCATGATGGGTTTTTTTTAATAAAGATAACAGAAAAAAATTTATTAACTGAAGAAATCCATGATTTGTTGAAATGTTATAACCTTCTGAAACATCAGGAAGTATAAAAAGAAAAGCTGATAGTCTGCAGCAGAAGTGCACACACACTAGTTTTTGTATTGTAAATTAATAGAGAACTATCAAACTCTGCAAAGCACTTAAGGATTATAAGTACCTTTCCATGCATGAGATCATCTCTCCATGAACCCCGATAAGTATCACCGTTATTAAAGTAAAATGTACCCAACCCTGACTTCTTCCCGTAGCGCCACATACCATCATACTTGCTTCCATCTTCAAGAGACAGGCAGCCCTATAGAATTCAAATTCACTTCATCCGTACAAACAAGGAAAAAAATATACTCATCATCCCAAAGCTGAGCGGCAGGGTCTTGAAGCATGAGGGTCAATGCAATCTAATTTACAGTGGGAATTCAGATAATGATTTTTTCTTGAAATAAAATTTATGTATTGCTAAAATACATTAAAAATACCAGAAACCGTAATAGTCTAAGTTAAAAATATTCAAAAAGATGTTTCATAATACTTTGGTAAAAGAAAAAAAAAACTGTTTTTTCACTCCATCTAATTAACAGTTTCTTCTTTTTGGGACTCGGTAAAAGGCTTTTTTCTTTTTCTTTTTTTTTTTTCTAAAAAAGGGGTAACCCAGAAACAGGCCTTCTGTGTCTGTATAGCTAGATCAAAGTACCTTTCCTTCTGGAAGTCCTCCTTCAATGCGACCTCTGTATACACCTCCCCTGTATTTCATTTCAACTACAGGAATCCACTTCTTTTTTGAATCTCGTTCAGCTTCCTGAGTATGATGACAAAAAATATATATATTTTACTTTCCATCAAAATTCTAATTATCCCTTGTTATACAACCAACCAAGACACTAAGATGTCTAGCTTCCTCTATACATGGATAAACTTGAGGTGGAAGGAGGAAATGGCTCATGTCCCACAGCTTCAACTATGGACGAGCACCAAAACACAAATTCAAATCTGCTCAACGAAATCATTGAACCACAAGTAAAATATGAATGCGTAAAAATGACAGTCCGGTATAAAAAGCATCAGGCATTAGCAGGGTCTGGTGAAGACCGCATCCCAAGGGGTATGCATAGACAGCCTACCCTTATGATTGAGTAAAGAAAAATGAATAAGATCCAGTATGTCATTAACATATACATTTCCTTTTCTTGGTTTCCACTTGTATTGAGGCGCGTTTAACAGAACACAAATTTGCCTTGTAAATAATCAACAGCAGAAGTTGATATAACACCTCTAATTTTTTTCAGTATTAGAAACAGTATCCATCATTTCTAGTTCATAAGGTATCTGTTGTGAACTATAATGTTGGTGAAGTTTGTGCAATTATCTACTGAACTATTTCTAAGCAACTTATAACTATCTAAATTGGTAAGTTTTTTCTACAATAAAGTTAAATTTGATTATGTCGAGGACTAAAATTCGGCTATTGACTCCTACTGTACGAGTTATCCTTGGTCTGGCACTAGTGTCATCACAAAGAGCGCTTTGGTATCCTGAGACGATCTGTATTCCTATGTCTACAAGAGATTTGGGGCTAGATCAAACTGGCTTTGTGGAATAAGGAAGCACTAACCAAAGCTTGTTGGGACCTGGCCCGTAAGGAAGATAAGATGTGGATAAAATGAATTCATTCCTACTACATCAAAGGACAAGAATGAAATGACCAAAGAATTCCAGCTCAACGAAGCTGGTTGGTAAGCAAAACTGTGGAATGAAGCAATACATGGCACTGAGTTCAGAGGATTTCCAAGACTGGCAGGTTAACAAAACAGGTGTATCTCTTCAGATGACAGGTTACTGTCCTAGAGCAACATGGAAATGCCTGATTTTCGACAATGACGTCAGGCTAAAGGCTTGGTTTACACTATGGATGCAGGTTCAGGGGAGATTACTCACAGCAGATAATCTACTCAAATGGTGTGTGACTGTGGACACGACATATAATCTCTGTCAAGCTTTTGAGGAAACCAGGGACATCTATTTGTTCACAGTCAATTCACTAAGCATCAGTGGCTGGGTTAATGAGATGGATGAACGGAAACATCCTCACTGCTACCAATTGGGATCACTACCAAGATTGGATATCAGCAAGTCCAAGGGGAAATCCAAAGAGGCCCAGTTATTCAAGATGATTAGCACTGAAGTCATACATGCCATTTGGATTGAGAGGAACCAAAGGATTTTTGAGAAAAAGAATGATCCGGATAGGGTAGCAAGAGAAATAGCTTTTGTAAGTAATGTGCAAGCTACAATTGAAACTAGACCTATCGTACAGTCTTTCCTTTTCTAGTTAATTGGAGTAAAGTTATACAGCATAGATACTGTTGAAAGCTGCTGTAATAGCGAGCTATGGCTTTGTAAAGTTGTTACACTTGGTGATCAATAAAAAGTTGATTAAAAAAACAAAAAAAAATAGGCTATTTACCAGCATAGAGGCCGCCCGAGTAGACAAAACTCCTTTCCTTTTGGGGGCACTGGCATAGTTTCTTTCAATTGAGGGAAGGTTAGAGTTGTAAACATCTGCAATAGTTTCACTATATTCTTCATCCACTGCATCCTGAGACAGATTTGAGATATCTCTAGGCTGCACACCTTTACTTTCTTCAGATTTCCTCCCTGAACTTGTTGGGTTTGAGGAACCTGGACTAGTTTGCAACTGTTCTTTATGCTTCACACCAACTGGAAGTTTGTAGGTGCTGGTATTATCAACCATGTTTTTGGCTTCCAAGTTCTCAGTCCCTTCTGTAGCTAAGCCTTCTGAAGTGTCTTTTCCAGGCCCCAGATTCCATCTTGTGAGCATCTCTCTTTTGAAAACAAGAGGTGCTGCAAAGTCTAATCCAGTCAGGATTTCACTATTCCATTATAAGCTCATAACTTTGATTTGCTTATATAAAAAAATTTGCTTTCCACTTTAAATCTTATTGCAACTCATGAATAGTCTTTAGTGCATTCATGTCAAGATGCTACTGCATGAAAACTGTCAACCTAAAACAAAAATACTTATGTACCTTCAGTACAAACATCAGAATTTAACAGTTCAATCTTCCGTTCATCAGCGACATTATTATAATCTCTGCATAGCAACAAAATTTCTCTAAGAGCAAGCACAATATGTCGTCCAAAAATGAATACAGTAAAGGTGAACTTATATAGTTCTAAAAGAGTAGAGGAAGACCTCAAAGATGATATTTCTTCACCATTCGTAGCAAATAATGCCGACAGTTCCCCAGAATAGACAGACATATCCTCAGGTGCATTATCCATAGAAACAAATTCTTCCATATCAGAAGTTTCTGGACTCTCATCAACACTTTCTTTGGCAGTTTGAAGTGGTGGATCCGGCTTCTTAAGGATATTAAAAATGAAAGGAATATGTTGCGCTAGTCTAGACAATAAGCTACTTTTTTCAGATGATTCCTGTGTAGCGTACCTAAGAATAATAAATACTCAAGAATTAGGACTTTAGATAATAGTACAAATCCACTAAAAGAACGGGTTGAACTCTTTAGCAAATTGTTTGATAGAACATCTGAAGTGAATAGTGAGGTAACAAATAATGGGACCAGAAGGAAAGAAATAGTCAGTACACAGGCAAAGAAATGAAAACACAAGGCGAGAGGATACAATTCCAGTATCTGATATGAACCAATAGCAGGCACTAGACACTCACTGATTAGTGGTAAAGCACATAAAATAAAGACAGACTTCCCCTCAATTTAGAGAATTTTTGCACCTAGCAGGAAAATGCCAAATACATATTCTTTTTTGATCAGTTGATTGCATACTATAATAAGCAAGGAAATCAAGCTTAATAATATTTAAGTCAAGTTAGGATATCATATTCTAAGAAGTATCAGCATGCTTTTTTAGTTGAATCAAAGATTGTACATCACACTAACCTATAAAGGAAGCATACTGAATCCTGGTATCATTCAGTTAGAAAATTATACTGAATCATTAAGACATTATCACTATTTCTCCTCATTTTTCTAGTTAGAGAGTCTTAATTTTTATTTAGAGCTAGAATGCTACTTGTTTCGGAAGTTCTAGCTAGCTCCATATATCATTAGTAGGGCCCTTATGTAAGGATTATGCCCTTAAATGAAATAAAAAGAAACCATATATTTATCAGACGGCAATGGGGATGTAACGGAAGCGATGCACGGGACAGAGGAGCAAGTGGTGTTTGTTTCAGAAACAGGTGAAAAGAATTTGAAAACATATTTCGCCGAGAACTGTTCTTTAACCAATACGCCAAGGAAAAAAATCAGAGAAGTAATATAAACATATATGTCGGTATGGTTTGTTCACCGGGTATGTTGTTGTTTGTTGGTAAAATGACTAACAACAGACAGCTTGAAAGCTGCAGTAACCTATTGCAAGGGTCAGAGTCACGAGGGAAGGGAAAGGACTATCCATTTAGATATTTTTCTGACATTATATAGAAAGAAACTATAGTGGTTTTAAGGATACGGAACTATCCTTAGCTATTGTAAGATTCCTGGAGTCGTAGGATTTCTGTAAATGACTTTGACAATGTACAGGGACTTCACAGACTCCTACTTGTCTAAAGAAATTAGATCACAGAAATGTGAACATTTCCGGTCAACTTGGTGCTGTATTTTTGGCACTTTACCCATTGAAAAAGGAAAACTTTATAACACTGATGGTCCAGCAAACAACAATATAAAAGAGTTCCTTTACTTCTATAAATTTAACTATCCTACTTCCTCTGGTATTAATGCCAGAAGACTGGGTAATATACAACTAAAATGGAATACTCATAATGTTTTGCTGATTTTCATGTACTTAGAACCACAATGATGCTTAACTACTCAAAGTCGTGGAGGGTGGACAAATTGAAAAAAGATGGCAATACATATGAGGAATTAAAAGATTAACGGAAGCAATCTTATGGTTCCTCCTCTTGTACACGATAACTAGTCGGGCCTGAAAACTCTCCACTTCTCTAACTGCATGTATTAAATCTACTATCGGCTAAAAGACCAGATATATCTTTTATACTAAGGAAACTTTAGTATCTACTCTTACAGCTCCTGCCATCAGTTTGATTGACAGTGATGGGTTTACAACATTCTTCTGATATTTCAAAATATAATGCAAGATGCATTGACATCCTCGCTATCTAACTGGAACTAAGAGGAACTCCTTGCAGCTTGAAAACTACGAAGGTATCTAGTACAATAAGTCACTCCAGATATCTCACCTATAGTTGCCTCTGAATAGTATCACTTTTAAAGATGTCAATAACATATGCACTTATCTGCCATTGATATCTTAAAGCAATTTTCCTAGTTTGTCCCTTTGATAAGTTAATGATGTCACAAATTGTATTGGCGTAGGGTGGGCGAAATGGAGGCTCGCCTCCAGACTCCAGTGTATAAGAATGTACCACCAAGAATTAAAGGTAAGTTCTACATAGTGATGGTTAGGCCGACTATGTTGTTTGGGGCGGAGTACTGGCCACTTAAAAACACTCATGTTCAAAAGATGAGATTTGTGGAAATGAGGTGAATGTTTGGTCAAACTAGCTGAGATAAGATTAGGAATGAAAATTTCCAGGACAAGGTGAGAGTGACCTCGGTGGTGGACAAGATGAGGAGAGTGAGGTTGAGATTTTTCGAGCATGTCAAGAGGAGATGCTTAGATGCCCCAGTGAGGAGGTGTAATAGGTTAAGTATGGTGGAGTTAAGGAGAGGTAAAGGTAGACAAAAGAAGTATAGGCAAAGGTGATAAGTGATTAGATGGGACTGATGCATCTACAACTTACCGAGGACATGACCTTAGAAATATATGTAGGCAGCATATTAGGTTACAAGGTTAGTAGGTAGTTGAGCAATGTCTCTCTTTCCATTTGATAGCTTGACGGTTGTTTGGTGCAACATACCTATTCATCCATTCATACTAGTAGTAGTAGCACTATTCTCATAGTTTCTTATCCCACAATTTCTATTGCTACCCATTGTTTCATGTGCTTCAATTATTGCATTATATGGCTATTGTTACTATTTCTTGGTTTTTGAACGCTATGTAATGTTTTCCCTATAATTGCTTTGTCTTCTTTACTTTTATAATATTGTTTACAAATTATTTTGATATACATTACCTGAGTTGAGGGTTTCTCTAAAATAGTCTCTCTACCACCAGGAAATGGGAGTAAGCCAGTAAGGTCTACTTATAACTCTACCCTCCCCAGTCTCCACCCATGGGATTGCATTGGTTGTGTTGTGATTGTCCCTTTTATAAGTTACTCCTCTCAACTACTTTGACCAAAAAAATTACAGCTCAGTCCACAATCGACATCATCATCCCACCGCCCACGCATCCCAGATGATTGCCACCCCTACCTTAGAATGAGAATATCAATTCATAAAATGCTTATTCATCAAGTGCTACAAGCAAAGTACAGGACAATCTATTTATAGAGTATCAAGTCCTAGACAAGATAGATCTCATAAAACAACTATAATTACTCTAACAAAAAGATGAGGATGGAATTTGGCGCAGCTTTCATTGAAAACTTACCCACATGTAACCACAGTAGTAACTATCAAATTTGGCTCCATATTGGCTTCCTGGACAATGGATATCACAACGTCTCCATTACATCCAGTTGTTTCGCGAAACGTGTGCAAGATGCTACGCACATCACTGGAACTTACAACACCTGAACTTGCAATGATGCATATAACCATACCATTTGACCCCTGAGAAGAACACAAGCAATGAGGATAGAGGCCTCAAATGGAGGTCGAAAGATCGCAAGGTCAAGAGAAAGACAGAGATAGAGAGAAATCATAATAGCTTACAGGAGTACCTTCAATAAAACGTGTGAAAGAAAGCAATAAATTTAAAAGGATAAATGAACTTGATTGAAGTCATAAGTTCAGTGCAGGAATTACTAGCTGTCAAGTATATAGATGGGAAACTAAAACACACTGTAACAAGTACAGTGGATGGGAAGTCATAATAGCTTACAGGAATAGCTTCAATAAAACTTGTGAAAAAAAAAATATTTGTCAAAAAGGATCAAATGAACTTGATTGAAGTCATAAGTTCAGAACAGGAATTACTAGCAGTCAAGTATGTGGATAAGAAACTACAACATATACTGTAACAAGTAAGTTGAATTATTTCTGACCTTTACTCCCAAACCAAGGAATGGGCAGTCATATACAGCTCGCAGAATTGATGTTTCGACATTGTAACCAGATCCAAATCCAGTCTTTGCCTCTTTGTATCTTGCAAGAATCTGAAAATAATCACTTTAGCCTTTAATTTGGGCAGACAAAAAAAAAGAAAATGTATGAAGTTCCACAAAAGAATCTTCAGAATTCATTTGGTCCAATGCACCACGAGAGAGGGATCCAATTTAAAGAACTTTTGGATTGAAATGATCCCTTTTTCTCATATAGAGTATATTCCTTCAACATCCACAAATTTCTTCTTCTGCTCACCAATAAGATTTAATTCAATTTGTCTGAATACAAGGTGAATGAATTTACTTTCTGTTCCTTTTCCTCATCTTCATGAATCTTCTCCTTTTCTTCATTTTTTTTTTCTTCCTTTCCATTCTTCCAAAAGATTCATCCTTACTATTTTGATAAAGCCATCTAAACTCATATTAAGTGATCCTTTTCTATGAACTAACAGAAGGTGCAATTTTCAACCTTTACAAAAGGTGAAAGACAACCAAAAATATTTCGATCCACAAGTTGACGAAAATGTTAAAATTGTAATGACCTCTAGAGCGAAGAAATTTAATAATTTGTACATAATCGCGATCTCCAAGGATCATGACTTATAATATATTGACCCATCATGCACTACTAGAGGTAACACACTCCAAAATAAAATCTGTTTTACGAGCGATTCAACTAATTTATGTAAAATAAGACTATAGTTCTTACTTTTATAAGCTCTGGACCACTCAGTTCTTTAGTACCACAATCTGTCACATCTAGAAGCTTTATGTGATCCTCCTGTTATTGTTGCAAGTTTACAAACAGACAGATATTAGATAAATTTATTAATCAAAAAATGTACAAGGACTAAAAAAACAAGAGCCAGAAAGCAGCAAAAAGAAGAAAAAAAAAAGAGGGGGAAAAACTCACTTATTGGAGGAAAAGAACAACTTACAGACATAAGAATTGAAATGGCATTAACAGCCATCAGAACAGCATTATATGAAGTCTTCAAAGCTTCATCCAGAGTTAAAAGATCTTTTTTGAGGAGACCATCAGTGTCAATAACTGCAAACCAAAATAAACAAATATCACAATTTTGAAACTATGGAAGAGTTGCAAACAAACTTTTCTTTCCATAAAGTAATATATTTTGTTAAAAGTTTGGGCACAAAAATGCCTGCATACAAGTATACCAAAAAGTAGAAAACCTAAGAAAAGATATGATTCTCTACGCCACACCCAATTCAAAAAAAAATGACATATCATGCATTCAGGAATTAATGATCATTTCCAGAATAGCTGAACCATGAAGCAAACCTGTTAATTTTCACAAATTATCAATTAAATTGATCTCAGTGACACTTGTAGCCATGCAAAGCTTTTAACAGCATGTAAATAAAGTAATGATGAAGTAGACATGTGCTCGTTAAGACTTCTAATGGATGAGTGTGCAGTAAATGAACGGTGTAGAAGCAATGACGTCCTATGTTATTAGTATCATCAAATTTGTATGAACTACCGATAACCTAATACAGTAATATGCAAAGTTCAACTGACCTATACAAACCATTCCATGCTTTTGAAGTTTGTCAATCAAATCCGTGACCTGTAAGTAGGATGAGTCATCAAAAATGTTGGTCGAAGACACGGCGGTAATATTGAAAAAAGGGTTCCAAAATTAAAATTCAATTAAGAAAAATCAACTTCCAAATATAAAAATCTTTAATAGCCCCTAATGTAACCTCAACATAAATAAACCCCGACTTTTGAACTCCTGAAAATGTCCTCCATTGTCCATCAAAGATAAAGATAAAAGTAAAATGAAACAAAACGCCGCCTAAAAGCCATTTGTAGGTACCATTTTTTATTTTTTTGGTGAATCAGTATATCTACTTGAAAACTATTATTGATCATTCTCAAAAAAAACTGCTATTGATAAAGATGGCGTATCTATGATATATTGATCTTTTTTTTAAAACCGAAAATGAGAATCAGTTCTCCCCAATTAGATAGCATAATGTGTGATGCACTAATCCCTATATCCTCTTGCCTACCTATACCACCATATCCAATGACCTATAATACAGTACACCATGTTTATGGTTTCAAGTTGTTTATGCATGACCACATTAAACAAAACCACCATCCATGTTTATCAATGTTTTGACAGATACGAAATATACAATATAAGTAATAAGTATGGACTTTTTAACAAAAGCAGGAGTCAAGTTCCGAGCCGGAATTCTTGGGCTTCTCTCGAGAAGATAAAAAAGATCAGATGTTAATGATAGCATTGTCGACATCTGTCCCTTGAGAAAGAGTAAGATAGGCAAAAAGGCATAGAGACAACAACGGCCGCATCTCTCGATGAAAAGGCCAGCAAAGAAAAGCCCCTCTTCCTTCCCCTTCGGGCAAGCAACTTTCCTTCTTTTGACTATGAGGGGGGGGAAGGCAAACGGGAACCGACCGAAAACCCGAACCGCTTGACTGACCCCTTCATAGTCCATTCATTAAGGTTGGGGATGGCTGGAACCAATCAGAAGTGCAAATCGCGCAAGCGAAGCCGGGAAACGGACCGCAGCGCAACGACTAGGACTCGTGAAAAGAACCAGATTCCGTAAACAACATAGAGGAAGAATGAAGGGAATATCTTATCGAGGTAATCGTATTTCTTTCGG
>JAABOM020000001.1:2150882-2161097 GCA_011800125.2 Solanum clarkiae
GCATGACCACATTAAACAAAACCACCATCCATGTTTATCAATGTTTTGACAGATACGAAATATACAATATAAGTAATGGAACAAAAAATTGCTTAGTCTATGCAACAGTATCAAATGGCTCGTATTCTTTACAACCAATGAGGAATTTAAAATAAAAGTGCTTCCTTCATGAAACAATTTTGTTCGTCTTTTTTCACCTAATCCACGAAAAGATTTATTCAGCGGCAGCATTTCCCAAAACAAAAGTATAATACCTCATCATAGCGCCTTCGTCCTTCAAAGCTGAAAGGTTTCAGGATGATGCCGATGGCTAGTCCATTTTTAGACTTTAATTTCCGTATAATATCAAGTGCTGGGATATGATCGGTGCCATAAGCTGCACTAGCCACCTACAGAGGCAATAAGGAAAATAACAATTTCGGCTGAAAAAAAAACATACAATTAAAGCAACTGAAATTTGAGATGGTCAAAAAGAAAATGTTTCTTTACAGGTCTTCCAAATTGTCATTTCCTTTTATTCTAGCACAGGTATAGTTTCTCAAAAAGTGTTATCACCCCCAATTAAAAGTTGTAAGACTCCAAAAGAATATTTCAGTTGATTTTATCAACTGCAAAAGTCCTAGCATGTTGGAATAGAGATGGAAGTCAACCAGGACACAAGGAGAGATGGAAGATTGTCCTTGCCTGCGTCCGGTGGGCGATTTGGACGGAGAGAAATCAGAGATGTTTAAAGAAAAAGAGCATTCCCTTCCAAAGCCTAAAAATGAACCGTTTAGCAACCTTTTGCTTTTAGTGTATCCATACTGTAACTAAGGATCTGAGGGATATTACCCTATGTTTAGATAGTTTATGAGGGACATAGTTGATAGATCTTTCTTGGCTTCCCCTATATACTTTTGATGTAATTACTACAGGAGCACACTATTGGTGTACTTCTCTGGTTTATAATACCAGTTAACCTTCTCCAAAAAAAAGTGAAGCCAATTCAATTTCTTCCGTTCTTATTTTGCTAAAGGTTTCACTCAATACTCTCAAATAATCCGGGAAAAAAAATACAATTCTGACTTATAAATCAAACTGTTCGATATGACAGTCTCTATTTGAAAGCAAAGGTAAATCAGAGGCAAAACAGATTTCTGCATCTCTTTAGCTACAAAAACTTGAGATCTCTTAGGGTATAAATCATCCACATTTCAGCATAAGAAAGGTTTCAACCCTGAACATAAAGTAGCATTGTAGCTAGAGACATTCAAAAGCACTATATATTTATAGGAGCGTAATTGTTCAAGCATCATTTGTCATAGCAAGTTGCACAGCTTGTGATGTAAGTTATGCCAGTACTTGGTTCAGTCATTTATCAAAAGGCACTTCTCAGCAACTCAAATTGGAGGATTGATCAGGTTATGGCTACACTACAGATTACAACCTTCACGCAGGTTTAGAAAGGCACTTGTTGACTTAGGGAGGCAGGAGGAAGTACAGCGAAGCACATAAGTCAAATTGCTTACTCTTTGAAACATGTTCTAAGATTTAATAACATCAATTTCTAGTGCTGCAAGGCTGATATATTTGAGTTGAGGGTCTTCCGGAAACAGCCTCTCTATCTCTATGAGGTAGTGGTAAGGTCTGCGTACATTTTACTCTCCCTAGACCCTCACTTGTGGGATTGCACTGGGTATGTTGTTGTTGTAGTTTCTAGTGCTGCAGCTTCTGCAAATACCTTAAGGAAGAACTCAGGGGAAGATCCTTAATGTTTCTCTTCTTTCACATCTTTGTTACTCATCTGCTGCAATTTTGGAGAAATTTCAGATATGATTTCTTAGATATTCATACAACTAAACCCTCTGTTGAAGTCTAAGCAGTATACTCTAAACTAGAAAATCATTGTAGCCCCTGCATATCATGCATGTGTTTGCTCTAATACCATTCTAATACCACAATACTTTAACCCTCTATACAGATGCTAAAGTTACTTTCACAATAAGTAGGGAAGTACTAGATACTAAACTGAAGATATAGACGCATAATTTTGTTCAAGAACAGAGCAAATCCTTGGTCGGTGATCTTATTCATGATAGTCCACGCATTCCCTGACTCTTGTCCTCTATTCATGACTGCCTTCGCAGAAAACAAAGGAACACTACCCCTTGTTGCCCATCCAAGTGAATGATTTCATCAGATTCACATTAGCTAGAACCTTTACTCAATAATCACTGTTGATGAAAGGAGATCTTAGGGATAAGAGTTGAGGAATGTACAAACAAGTATAACTGCTTTGGAACATGAATTTATTGCTGATGGAACTTCCACAATTCTTGAAGAAACATCTGCAAAGAAGACGTGAAAAAAGCTTAATTTCATAACAGACAGAATAGGAGGAGGCAGCAAAGAAAAAGATTGACAAAGCAGTAGTTGGACAATATATCTTCTTGATGCTTACTAATATCTTTTAATTACTTAACCAAAAAAAAAAGTAGTTGGACAATCTAAGAGCTTGACTCATCTTAAAAGGTATCAGAAATTTAAAGATGCATAAGGATCTCTTGGCATGGGGAAGAATCTAAGCAACTAACCCACCGCCTTAAGGCATTAGGTGGAATTGCTCAAGTAGTTTATGAATTTCTTTGAGAACTCTTACATAACCCACATAGGATAACTATTTTTCTTAGATGTAGCAACAATATTATTAACAAAAGAGCATTAACTAGCTCGTACTCAAAAGTATTACCAACAAGTAAAAAATCATACAAGAATACATGATTTCTGGGAAAGCCACCCAATCATCTATACAAATAGTAACCTCAAGGATGCACCAAAAAGAAATAAGGAAAAAGAGGCTATTTCTCAAGTGTACGTCATCTTGCTCCATTCCATCAAAAGGTCTCCTGGTCCTCTCTCTCCATGTGGTCCACATCATTGCTAAAGGCACAACATCACATACCCTTCATCTCCTCCTCCATCTTTTACAAGCCCAGCTAAACATTGTTTTTTTCACAATCCTCAGCATTACCCACTCAAAACCAAACCATCTCATCAGCTCCGCCCCATAAGAAGATGCTACCCGGCAATATAAGAGTAGGTGACCTATGTGGGATAATTACATAGTTACAGTGGAAGCAACTGGATTGCGACTTGTACTTTTCTTCTCATTAAGTGCTAGAAAACAACCACCCAATCCCCGGCCAACTTCTATAGCAAGAAGAATGAAGATGGATACTATTTTGAGCCAAAAGATGGAAGGGGAAGAACGAAAAGGAAAAAAGAAACAAAATAAAACATTTCACCTTCTGGAGGCACTCTCTCTTGTAATAGCACCTTTTCTGAGTCTTTCACGAGAATATTCCTGTACACACCATCACAAGAACATCGAAAACATTTTTCAGAAATTAATACTGCATAACACGATTAGCTATGAGAAAGCATTATGTTCTAGGACAAAATGAAGCCAAAAGCAGATAACTGACGCATCGAAAAGTTAAGAATCTTCTAAGTTCATTTTTTTTAAATAAAATAAGTTGATAAATCAAATCATTCCCACAATTCATTTCGAAGTTCCTCATTTGAGGTCTCCCTTTTCCACTCGCTTAATAGCTTCATAGTAAGTTGTAGTGAACTTCCATCAATGGTCTAAAGTGAACTTTTTTTTTATCTCTCCTCATTCTGTAAGAGACTCCTAAAAGTTCCCAAATTCTCTAGACTTTCCACTAATCCATATATTAGCTGCCCACAAAGCTTCAATAATTTTAATCTCGACTGAAACATTAAGAGACCCTTCCTTTTCCACTAGTATCTTGGTGCAAGGAAAAATACCTCGTAGTATAGATGGTTAGCTCGTTGTTTGAATTGTCATCATGTTAAATATGAGCACAAAAACCTGGTGGGTTAGCTCTGAATTTGATTATTCCTGAGCAGAAGTGGGGTCAAAATCAATAGATGATTATGGATGATTCAAGTACAGTTACATCTACTTACTTTTTACACCGACTTGGTGCTTATTAAAGAAATTTGTTGACTTATCAATACCGACTTAATGACTTGGTGTTTATATTTTACATACTCAACACCCTCCTCTCTCATTGAATTCTTGTCCTCTTCCTAGACACTGTTTTGCAACCAAATTTGATATTCCCTTTCGTTTCAGATGTTATTCTCCCTTCGCTATAGAATCCTTGGGTGGTAGCAGGGAGGGGGTGGGGGGAAGATATTTCTGCTTGATATTCCATGGTCCTTAAAATGCATCGTGCCAAAGAACAAAATTTTCCTTGCTTATCTGTGGTTGTCTTCTAACTGCTATTGAAACTTCTCTTGGCTAAAAACCTATACATCCACAGAAGGGGCATCACTTTTATAGTAAAGGAGTTTGAATTCCAATTAGCGGATGATTTTGCAATTTTCTGGAAGATTCCTATCATTCTGATATTCATCTCCTGTGTTTTGTCTTTCTAAATGGTCTTTAAGGTTATAGATCATTTTGAACAATGAAACAGTGATTTCAGGTTTATAATATTGGATGCTAAAAAGCATTTGCTAGGCAAGCAATCGGTCGTGGTGCTATACTCAAGACCTGACCCTAATACCCAAGGGCCATGGCATACAGTTACCATAAGAGAGTGCATTATTCATCACAATGGCTGGAAAGAAAACGCAGCAATGTTACCCTCTTTTTTTGGGGGAAAATGGTAACTTAAGGCAGTATTGTTACTTATCCAATTCCCCTTTCTGCTTTGTTTTTTAAGAGTTAATGGTCAAAAACAAACCTAAACTATCACTTCTTTGTGAGTTTCACACCCCAACTATGAGTCGTTCCCTTTTTCTACCTGAAGTATTATAATCTATGTATTAAAACACACCTCAAAGTTATAGTCAATGTCCAAATAGAAAAATGTAACAGGGAGGTGATACTTCAGGAAAACAATCATGAAATAGCCCTTTATGGCACAAAAATCTTTTTCCTTCTATTCTTATGTGTGATTTTCCTATGGCAAGTTTCGCAGCAAACCCCTTTCGAGTTCAACTGCCTATGGTCTGTTGGTTCTTACACTCACCCTCATTCTAGTTGAGATTTGCCCCACTCTCATATTTGGAAAGATACCAACTCTAATACCACCTATAATTGTCCAGATCCAACTCCCAAGGTATCATCTATGCGGGCCTAATATTCAGGCGGTCATGGTTTTGTCCCTTTGAGCTTTAAGACAAACGGTGTATCAACAACTGGATCATGAGCCCACACTTTTGGGCCCTTAATTTTCCTTTCCCATTTCGATGTGGGATTTTCCCAAGGCAGGTTTTGGAGGCAAACTCTATTTCAAGTTCAATCACCAACAGGTTGTGCATTGTTATAGAATTATCATAGTTGACGTATGAACAAGCCAAAAAATGCGCTCAGAGTTGATAGTGTGGATACAAGCCTGAGGTGATTATTCTAACTTTAACTTGTCAAGTATGCCAGCACACTCAAGCTCAGACTCTTTACAAACCAAGATGAAATCACTAGTCAAACTCTGCAGTCTGCTCTTAAGATAAACTCGTACTAATGTCTCACCTCCCAAGAGTAGTTCCATCAGCAACCAATGTTATAGAAAAGCTCAACATTGCGTTTTAGAGCTGATATGTCCCTCGTTTAAAATGTGGCTTACATTACCCCTACCTTACACAAATGACCTAGATATACCATTTTTGGCTGATGGAAGTGAAAAAAAATTGATTTTAATTTTTTTTTTTTTAAAAAAGATCCATATAGGGTAGATTTGATACTTCTGACACGTGATTTTTTTTACTTATTTGGTTCAACGACCAATTTGTGTTTTATATATCTTCCTTATGGATCTATTTGCTTATCATTATCTGAGTTCCTTGTTCTAATTTCATTATTTTTCTTTGATTCTTTAATGTGAAAATACAAGAAATAAAAGAAAGAAGTGTGAATGGAATAAAAGAGGAAAAAATAAGATAAAATTAAAAACTAAATTATTTTGTGCCTGTATTGTAATTTATTTTTTGTATCTGCCAAAAAATAGGGCACATCTATGGTATATTTTATAAGAATATGAATGAAAGAACAAAATCGATCATCAAGATAATAAACCCAAACTAGTTGTTGAATTAAAGAATGGAATAAAAAAAGTCATCAATAAAAGGGAACAAATATGCCCCTATAAACTTTGTGAGAAGGGTCAAATATACCACTACATGGATTTTATATTAACAAAAAAAAAAATTAAAATCATTTTTTCACTTTCATTAGCTGGAAAGGGTATATCTGGGCCATTTGAGTAATCGTAAGGGTATATGTGAGTTGTTTTCTTAATAAGGGGTATATCGGCTCTAAATCACAAAGTTGAGAGGTAGATCAGGCCCTACAAGCTCAAGTACTCGTTTTCACAA
The DNA here is from genome assembly GCA_011800125.2 of Solanum clarkiae. NCBI lineage: Eukaryota > Viridiplantae > Streptophyta > Magnoliopsida > Solanales > Solanaceae > Solanum > Solanum clarkiae. Next base: position 2,157,270 of record JAABOM020000001.1, read on the forward strand.
CCTTCCAAAGAAATTAGAGGACAAAATATTTTCAGAGTTGCTTCACATCGTGTAATTTAAGAACACTTGTCCTCCATGTCATACTTCTCCATTAAATGAACCATCACAAACTTCTTCCTATTCTGTTTTATTTGGGCTCACTTCATTCCACTGCTCAATAATTTGTACTTGAGACAAATTTCTCTATCACTACCGACCGAAATACAGATCTCTAAACAAGAGAGTAGCCTAAGCTTCGGAGTCATCAACCCTAAATATTTGAGAACTTGCTTCAAATTCTTTTGGCTTCGCTGACAAAACTTAACCATCAAAGATTGGTAGGCTATCCAGAAAAGCCAATTTATCTTGTTACTTGTCTCCCAAAAGAGGGCAATTTATCTCTTGATTTTTTCGATAATTCAAAAAAAAAGCCATAAAAAGCACAAAGATCCTCACGGAAGCATGACTAAATAGAGATCCCAACCAAAATGAATGGAACTAGAACAACATTCTTTTTCCTATATTATGATTTAGGTGCTCTTCGTCAAATGATCCTACATTTCTTCTCTTCCATTTTTGCAAGCACTACTAATTTTGTTAGCAATGACCCAATACATGTCATCTCTACATGGCTCTACTCTCTACCCCCATCACTTGTTGGATTTAGAAGAATTTCATGCACTTTACACTTTGGTCCAATGGCATTCCTCCCCTTTCACAACTATTGACATTATACAATGAAACTCAATCCATTTAATCCCCACATCCAACTAACAGAATGCAACTGAGGCTAGAACAACTGACCACTATAACAAAAATAAACAGAAATGCTGCGCATTTCTATCATTTACTACTTTTTGGTCGAACAGGTAAGTACTACTTCTCTCCTTTGCTACTTATTGGCCAAATGGTGTATTTGAGGCCAAGAAGCAGGTCAAACTTAGTTCATACTAGTGTTCCTTAAGTATATGGGAAGTTCCTAACAACATGGAACTTCTTAATGTTCAAACAAGGGTGGAAAGTCCGTGAGTATACACTAAGTTCACATGTAAATCGTGTATCAGACATATGTAATACTGAAGCAAGTACAGGAATAGGGTAGTATCCTTACTGTTTTAGGAATGTAGATTCAATAAATGTATATATAGCATCAAAACAAAGACTTTAGCACCCAGTTTAAATCTCATAACCTTCAGATAAGAGGATGTATAAAATACTAATTGTCTTTACCACTCCCTTGGGTCCAATTATGAAACTCTCTTGATTATGGAATGCGCAAAATGTAAACATCATTCCACTTATACCCCATTTTCACAGCTGTCAAGAATCAAATTCACTAAAATATTCAACTTTCAAAACCTTGATGGGATATGTTCTCCATCAAGCTACTTATCATCCATTACTTCAATATTTCCCAAACCACAATCAAATTAATAGCAGTTTGAACAAGCTTCTAGGAAGCCAAAAATTCTTATACAGTTGAGGCATTTGCCCAAATGGAAAAAAGTAAGTGATTTGCGGTAGTAGTAAAAGAAGTTGTTTACAAGCTGAAAAAGTAGGTTATCTCCCTAAGCACTTTTTAGAATCTTGGCAAATCACATCATTGTATTTTTTTTATGGCTTCTTCACCTCCACTATTTCTTTATTCGACCTGCTTTGGAATGTTCTTCCTTGAGTCGAGAGTTATCAAAAACAACTTATTTACCTCTCAAAGGAAGGACAAGGTCAGACCCTCTACCCTCCCACACCCCATAAGTGGATTTACACCAAGTATGTTGGTGTTGGCAAATCACAAATTGATGCAAATATTGGTACAAACAAAACATGTTTTCAAATTGATTAGCTAATTAAAAAGAGATAATCTCCAAAATCACTTTTTTTGGTTTTGTAAACAAAAAATACTTCTCTGAATAAGCACAATTCTACAAGCTACAACAAAATACAAACAACAATAATCCTACAAGTAGAGTCCGAGGAGGATAGTGTATAAATAATCCAAAAAAACAATAAATTCAGAAAGCTTACCAAAATCTCAAAGCCGGAGAAAGAGAAGGTGAAGCCAAGCAGAATTCAAGCAGAGCGTCTTTCCTGCTTCCAATTCCAAATACCTCCACAAACTCATTCTCTTCCCACACATTCTTCAAATCGTCCGCCCTCTCAATATCATCATCTTCACGATTCACTTCACGATTATTACTATCTCGGCCGTTGAAATTCAAGTTCGTTTCCACTCGCACAGGCTTCGTACTGCAATTCGCTCTAGTTCTAATTCTCCGGTATGCAATTGAGTTGAAGTTTAAACGATTGGCCGGAAAAATAGTACACACGGCGGCGCGTGAAATTCTCGCCGGAATCGGAAGGAGGAGGTCCATGACAGTAGGCACAGAACAAATGGAATAAGAAAATTGGGAATAAAATCTAGTCTAGACATAAATGCTACTAAGGTCCCCAAACTATTAATAAACACTATTTAGTCCCTTAACTCTTATTCACAACTGATTTGGTCCTTTAAATTTGATAATTCTTCACTTTCAGTTCCTTTTAATTTCTATTTATTTTTGTTTTTTATTTCCACATATCATCACTTTCTTATAATTTAAAATATTTTTTAATCTAATAAAAATCTGAACAAAACTTAAAACGGATAGAAAATGAGAGTCAAAATCGATGGATAAGGCTGAAGGAAGTTTCCTATGGTTTACAGGCAAGAGAAGCAAGTATAGCATCAAGTCAATATCAATAGAAAGAGGTGTTTCTAACTAATTTTAAATTTTATGTTTCAGATAAGAAATATTCTTGGTGGATGCAGAACTTGGGACCCTTAAAATTTGCATGGTCTAAACTAATGCCAAATGACAAACTCAGTGAATCAATGACAGGATCGAGTTTTCTGAAATATACATAAAAAATTGTAGCTATTTGAAATTAAACTCGAAGTTTTTTCTATGATCTTGGATTATTTATCACTCAACCACATATGCTATTCGATGAAATATTTGTATCGTTTTTATTATACTTTTCAATGAAACTTCACACTTTAAAAGCCAAAATGGAGAGAAAGAAATGGAGAGGAGCCTTGTCTATTTGAAAACTATGTCTATTATTGGCTATGAAATTTCAATGGTTGAGAATATAATTCCGTAAATACAAGAACTTATGTCTTCTCTAACAAACTTAACATTTTCGAAGAAAAGATTTTGAACATGCGCACTCCAACACACATAACATCAAAACAAGATGTCTTGGAATTGTCTTACCGTACCATGCATTACCTGTCACTCATTACTAAAACATAAATTTTATTATGCTCTGTCTAATAATTTAAACTTTTAAATGAGATAATTATCACACACTTTAACACCGACTCATTCAAAATTGTACTATACAAAACTCATTATTAGAAAAGAAATTGCTCTCTATTAAAAAATGTTCATTTCTAAAACTCAAATTAAACCCAAATATTATATTATTTATATCGACCCTATGTACACAAATAGAAAGTCCACTTGATATATATCAACTGTACTTTTCAAGTGTAAGGTCCACTTGATGTGTGTATATATATAAAATATATCATATAATATATGTGTATATGGCTTTTTGGATGAGCCATGCAGCTACTTATATTTGGTTGGATGTAATCAACTAAATATTTGTGGATCTGCCAGGTTGTTAATAATGATAAAGAAAATTAAATAAATTTTGAGAAATTTTTCTTGAATATTTCTTTTTCCATCAATCTCGGATGGAGTCAAAGATTGACTATTTTTTTGCCTTGGAGTATGATGGAATAAAGCAAAATGACTCTTTAAACTATCTGCGCTTTTTTCATTTGTGAAGTAGCAGTTA
>JAABOM020000001.1:2161562-2172744 GCA_011800125.2 Solanum clarkiae
TGGGTCATCTGGAAACAGCCGCTTTATGTTTTTAAACATAGGGGTTAGGCTGCATACATCCGACCCCCCCTCACCCCACAATGAGCGGGAGCCTTTTGAGGCACTGGGGTATGTTGTTGTTGTTGTTGTTGTTTCTTGAATATTTCTAGTATATCATTGTGAAGCTCCCCTCTCCCACCCCATCCCAAAAAAGAAGAATTTTCGCAATATAACTATTCAAATATATCTTAATTATGCTCGTAATTACATTTCTTAAATAACTATAGTTATAGCAACGTTTGTATAATTCGCAATATTTATGAGCGTTTATATAATTCGTTATGCAATTCACAGTTTTTGTATAGTGTTTGTATATTTCGCTATACAACATTTGTATAATTCATTGTATTTGTATATTTCACTATATATAATTTGATTCGCGCACAGTTTTTATATAATAACGGATAACATTTTCTATAAATCGTGTGAATTATACAAAACTCAAACTATAATTATTGCTAAATATTTCCTGCGAGCCGGAAAAAACGAAGGGAGTAAAATGATTGCTTCAATTTTAACCTTTTGGATTTCAATTTCAAGCAAGAATTATGTAGTAGACAGTAGTAAGTGAGCTGTCTTTTCTTATGAATTTGAGAATTTTAATTTTATCAATTTAGAACTTACATTCTAATCATTGAACCCTTCACCTTTTTTATATCATTATGAGTTTCTATGTTAAATGTTGTATTTTATCGATTAAAATTTATTTTGATCGCGATAAAAATTATTTGTTACTAGATATTCTTTTTTCTTCAAGTAATTAATGTAGAAGATAAACTCTTATATATGTGTGTGTATTTTTACGTAAACAAGACAATTTTTTTTTTATAATAATGCATATTAACTATATATTAATATAATATCGTTCGTTTTACCAAAAGAAAAAAAAATCGTAAAAATTGAATTATGTTTAATTTCTCTTTGAATTATGTCTCTAATAAAAACATAATTGATTTAGACAACTTTATCTATAGTGATTTTTTACTTAATAATTACATAATTAAACATGTAAAACCTAATTAAAGAACCATATTTATGTAAATCTCTCATCAGATAGACAAAGCTTTTAGTTCTAAAAATTTTGTGCAGTTAATACTTGTATCTTGGCCTATCCAAACAAAATAAAAAAACTAAAAAGAAATTCAACAACTAAAGAAAATAAAGACCATAAAACCTATCCAACTAAAAAGCTATTAAAAACTCACAAAGTTTTAAGTTTTTTTTTTTTCTAAAATTTGTCTCTAGAAATAAAAGGTATTTCTAAATTCCAGCTAAAATCTTCAAGAGAGCTTCTTCATTAATCTACAGCTATTTGCTCCATTGTAAAACCTTTTCTTGGATCGCTGCAAGAATTAATATCCATGAAAATTATTAACAAAAAGAAAATAAAATATATATTTACGCAAAACATATTATTCTTAAAGTGTCGATGAAAAAATAGGGGTGTACGTAGACCTGTGGAGATAAAGAATATGAGGCGGCATGAAGGAGGGAGAGGACACAATATGATGCATTATTCATAAACTTGTTTAAATTTGGACAGGTTAAATGACGTGCAAATTTAGCAACTCGATCATTTTGATCCTTTCAAATTCAGCTTATCTAAAACTTGACTGATTTGAGCAAAATTTATAGCTACTCATAAAAAATTCTGTCAAAATACTTAAGTAAAAAACTTTATTTTATTTAATATATTTATAATAGTATAAGATTTGGTAAGAGTTCAACATGTTGGGGCATATGACTCATTATTTCGCCCATCTTGACCTAATCACCTTGCCCTTTGATGAGTTGGAGAGGTCGCGCGGACCTTTCATTTATCAACTCAACTCTTCTGAATTCGTTCAAATTCAGTTTAACTATCTATTATTCGACACTCATGTATAAAGCAAATTAAATTACTCGAAACAAACTATAACAACGAATGCAATGTAATTCATAAATAGAGTTCAAAAAATTGAAACACAAAAATAACAAATATTTGACTCGTATTGACACAGACACCGATATCTAAAGTGCCAATAGGGCAGCATCCCGTGACTTGGTACATTCATTCACATGAAGAAAGACAGCACAAGGGGGGACAATTGGAGAGGGACAAGACATGTAAACAACAAAGGAATATTATTATCTAAATGTACATATACATGTGACCTTCACTCCCCACATACTCTGAAATTTGTTTTTCTGTTTTTCCACCAATGTTTGATATCTCTTTTGAGATTCGATTAATCCAAATTCACAGATAAAATGCTTCCTATCGAAAGCTAATCTATATTCAGGGTATTTGAACCTAAAATTTATAGTTAAGACATCGGGTTTGTCTAGTGCGAATTACCTCTTCTGTGTAGATTGCAAGCTATTGCATAGAAATACGAGTTTATCCTGTGTGCACCCAAAGGGTAGCAGCTGCGGGTTCCCCTTGTCATCTAAAAATTTTCTAGTTAAGGCTGAATGAACACTAATCAATTATCACTCCACCACAATCTTTGATGGTAAATTAAAACCTGAAATATTCTTCACTTGCAATCTTTTTCATCTATACAAAAAATATAGTTGTATAACTTTTTTAAAAAATAATAAGAATACAGCTAGGATATCAGGACACCTTTATATTTTGGAACAAGTATATATTGTCTTATTTCAACATGATTTTACATTTTCTAAAAACTAGATATTTAATTTACACAATATTTTTTTAAAATATGATATTTGTAATATTGAAAAATAAGATAAATTGATTATTTAATAGAGTAGTGATAAGTACTTTTGAAAATGGTGTGCCGTACAGTATCTAAAAAAAACAATAGATTGCATCCAAAAGGAAAGTAACAGACATACTGATTGACATTCAGACAGGCACATTTCTATCTGAGGAAAGAAACTTTTTTTATTAAACAAACAAAAAAAAACCTTCATTTATCCCAAACATACCTAAGATAAATCATCAAATGTAATTTGAAGAGGATAACGTGTATATAAATCTTATCTCTATATTGAAAATAAGAAGATTATCTTTGATAATCTCTCGGCTTAAGGAACATTGTAAAGTTACAAGATTCATGAACTATTTTAATGCCACATATAATTTTTTTTACGAAAAGGAAGCTATGAAGCAACTGAATAGATAGTCTACGTTAAACTCTTTAATTTAGGGTGCGACCTTTCCCTTGCTAGACCATGCTAATGCAGTAACACAGAATATTTTGTGCATCAGACTATCTTCTTTTCTTTTACGTATAATAACTTTTAATGTCACATATAATTCTTTTTCACGAAAGAAAAGCCTTGAAGCAACTGAATAAATTGTCTACATCATACTCTTTAGGGTGCGACCTTTCCCTATCTAGACCTACGCAGTACCGCAAAATGTTTTGTACATCAGGCTATCTTCTTTTCTTTTACATATAGTAACTATCAATTTAAAATCATATAATTCAATTTATTTTTTTTATATTTTCAAATTATATATAATCAATTAAATTAAATTACATACAACAACAATAGCATATCCAGTAAAATCCTACAAGTGAGGTCTACAGAGGGTAAAATGTACTCAGGCCTTACCACTACCTCATAAAGGCAAAGAGACTGTTTTCGAAAGACTCTCATCTCAAAAATAAATTATGACACATAAAATAAATTAAAAAAGTGGAGTAGTATTTTGTGTTTACCTGTACTTTATGGTGCATATATCTCCTTCTTCTTCCCCTAAACTTTATATTTACTAATTAAACATCACTGAAAATTTTCACCTCCAAAAGATTGATGATGAGTTTTTCTACCCTCATTATTATTGTTATCCAATGAACTCATTTGATGTTGGTTGCCACTAAATCCTCCTCCACCACTATTCATACTCCTTACAATTTCACCAACTCCAAGAAAATCTCTTGTCAACCTATTAGCTTCTTCACTCATCTCAATTTCCAATGAAAAGTTGTTGTTACTAATCATTTGCTTCTTTTGTGGGGGTGGTTGATCATAACTATTCATCTTGGTGGTGTTGTTGTACCCTCCTATAACTCCTCCATAGTCCTGGTTCTGGTCTTGTGCACCTAAAACGTACGTTGAAGATATAATTAAGTAAATATATATTTTTTTAAAAAAAGATGTATGTTTGATCAAATTAAGTATGTTAACATGGAATATATCATGAGCATGTAGTGATGTAGATGTTTTGGTTTCGAGTTTCACTGTCACTCATTGTGAAAAAGATATTTTATGTGTTTGAACCATTAAAAAAAAGACCAACTTTCATGCGAGCTAGTTATTTTTCAGCTCTTGTAATTAAAAAATAGTCAATGTCATCGAGTTTATTAAGTTTAAAATTTTCATGATAATGTCTTAAAATTTTATCGGTGGAATTTAAAACTCTATGTTAGGGATTATATTTTAGTTGAAGGGGTTGAAAAATGGTTATTTATAAAATTTATCTTAATTTACAAGTTCTTGACCCATAGAAAAAGAATCGCGTCAGAACGTGAGAAGACGTGTTGAAAACTTTATTAAATAAATAAAAGTATTTCTTTCGTTTGATTATTTAATATTTAGACGAGATAATCACATATTTTAAGCATGCAAGTATTAGTACTTACCAAAAGCATTAGCTACTATGTCATGAAGATGATTCCCAGTGCTCATAGAGTCCTCGTGGCCATAAACGCCACCAAAGTTGACATTTGGCGGCGTATGGAGATCAGACTTCATCGTGCTAGACGATGAACCACCAACACTACCACCAACACCACCAACAGATCCAAATGCTTTAAGCAAGGAGGCACTAGTGCTACTGTTGTTACCACTTGTAGTAGAACCCATCTGAGCAGCTTTTTGGAGAAGAGCGGTGGCGGACATAGGTGGCGCCGGTGATGATGAGACATAAAGTGAAGGAATTGATGAACTCAGATGATGGTGATGATCATTTAAAAGGGTACCACTTGGAAAAATGTTCGATGAATTATTTGAGCCTTCACCACTATTGTTGTTGCTAAAGTGGTGTGGACTAGGAAGTAATAATCCACCAAGGCCTCCAGAAATGTTGCTATCATGATTAACAATGTTGTTATTGTTATTGTTCTGGAAGAAATTCAGGTTGAACATACTGGAAGAGCCTGTAGTAGCAACATTCGTGTTGTTGTGGAGATTCGGGAGTTGCATTAATCCATGGATTGACGGTTTAGCATTATTGTTCATCCCGTAATCTTGATGACTTGTTTGATCAGTTGGAAGTTGAAAGAAGGAAGATGAAGGACGAAACCCTGATGAGCCAATGAGGTTATTGTTATTGCTGTTGTCAAACTGACTCTGATGGTGGTGGTGGGCCTCGCCACTAGTGACATTCGTCATGTTGTTGTTACTGTTGCCGTTGGTGGTGGTGGTAGTGCTTCCTCCGAAGTGCAGCATGCCGTGATGATCTGAAATTTGAGAATTTAATTTCGAGAGACCACCTAAACTCATATTATTGTTGTTGCTACTTCCATATAAATGACTCCCAATGCTGCTCAAACTTGGAGGATTTCTTGCAGTTTCTTGTGCCAATGCATCACAAAAGGCTCTGTGGGTGATGAAACTATCACGCCTGCAAATTTAAGTTATATACACTGTCAGTATTAACGTATTCTATATATACTATATGTACTATATCAAGTCAAGAAGAAAAATAGTGAATAGAGACTTGATTAAGTAAAGAAGTAAAGTCTTGTGAAAAGAATGTTTTTAGTCAAAGTAGTAGAATTTTTTTTTTAGACAAATGGTTATACCATTGAAATTACCAAAAATGTCAATAATAAAACAAAATGAGTTGAAAATTTTTGTACAAAGTGGTCCCGTACTGTAGATGATTATGACAAATTAAGAATCAAATAACAATAATACAAAATTATAATTTTAATTAAATTCATTATTATAACCTCTATTTCATAGAATACAATACATACTGTCCACACATTAATAAAGTTGGTACTAATAATTAACTAGTGTTATATTAATCAACAATGACAACAGATACTCAGTATATTCACACAATTAAAGTCTGAAAAAATGAAATTGTGAATTGTTATTTTGATATACCCTTGATTCTGAAATAATATTTTTGAAAAGTAATAAAACATTATCATAAAAATGGGTGGTTGAAAGATATTAATATAATGAAAAGGCTTTAAATTATCATCATCAACAACAACAGATATTCAGTATATTCACACAAATAAAACCTGAAAAAGAAAAATCCCAAATCATTGTTCTCGATATATCCTCGATTCTGAAATAATATTTTCGAGAAATATTATCATAAAAAGGGATGGTTGAAAGATATTAATATAATGAAAACACTTTAAACTATCTTCAACAACAACAAATACTCAATATATTTACACAAGTAAAGTCTTAAAAAAATGAAACCATAAATTATTATTTTTAATATACCCTCGACTCTGAAATAACATTTTCGAGAAGTAATAAAATAAACATCATCATAAAAAAGGGGTGGTGGAAAGATATTAACATAATGAAAAGGCTTTAAACTACACCTTCAACAATAACATATACTCAATATATGCAACAAACAAGTAAAATTTGAACAAAAATAAAATCTCAAATTATTATTTTCAATATACCCTCAACTCTGAAATACCATTTTCGAGAAGTAATAAAACATTATCATAAAAAGGGGTGGTTGAAAGCTATTAATATAATGAAAAGAATTTAAATTATTTTCAACAACAACAGATATTCAATATATTCACATAAGTAAAGTTTGAAAAAAAGAAAATTATAAATTATTATTTTTGATATACCTTCAATTTCGAAAATATTAATTTTGAAATAATATTTTCGAGAAGTAATAAAATATTATCAAATAAAAAGGGGTGGTTGAAAGAATTCTAAAAACACTAAAGCATCTATCCAACTCATACCAAAAAACAAACAAAAAAAATTGAGAAAAAAGACAAAATATTTTTAATTACATGGCAATAGCAACACGTGAATAAGAAGAAACAGATAGAAGTAACGGCAAAAGGACGATGGTTCCTAGGAGAAAAAAAATAACTGAAAATTTTCAGACAAAGAATTAATTAGATTGGTACAAATTAATTTTTTTATATTATATATTTCTTCCGTCTCAATTTATGTATCACCAATTAAAAAAAATAATGCTTTCACTATAGGAAACAAACACTTTTAATGCGAGACCGTATTATAAAATATAATTTATTCAATCCATTTTCATCGAACTAGCTTACTGAAAAAATGCAGAGTAAAAAATATTTTTTTAATAAAATACTGAGAAATTGTGATTTATCGATAAATTTGTATGTGTAAACTTACTGAAAAATTCACGATAAAAAATAAATTTTTATTGAAAAACTTAAAAAGCCTCATAATTCTTTTTGTGTGAAATTGACGAATTTTGTTTATCATTTAGAAAATGTAAGGATATGCAAAAATAACCACTGAAAATTTTTTAATAGAAAATTTAATTAGGAAAATACTAATTTTTCAGTAATGTCTAAAGTAAATCGTAGAAATTTACATTGTGCTTATAGAAAAATGATATTATATTTTTGAAACTGATTAAAAAATATATTATATATAAAAAAATATTATATAAATTGAGACGAAAGTGATAATTACTTTAGTAGTAGTACCTGCAAATAAAAAGATCCAAAGACAAAAACAAAAACTATCAGAAAACAGCCAAAAAGGTAAAATAAAATAAAAATTGATAGTCTAAAAAGAATGTGTAACTGTTAGAAAAGCTGGAAATAACTTTTTCTATTAATTATTTATAGTTCCTTTGAAGACTTTCATCACTTCTGGGGAATCTAAAAGCCCTAAAATCAAAGAAGATATATAGTTATAGCCATTTTTCACTTGAGCTATAATAGTCCCCATGATTGTTAGGACCAAATTGGGTGTGTGACCATAAACCAAAAAAAAAAAAAAATTAACCTTATTTATAATTATTTTTGTAAGAATTTAAATTTTTAGATAAAATGATTATACAAAACTTGAAAAAAAAGTATCATAATCATATCTTTATTTGCGAATACAGTTGAGTTTAGTACCACAAAATCATAAGAATCAGGAAACTCTCCTTTCACTTCTAGATGTTTGGAAAAAAAAAATCACATTTCCCACGGTTATAGTAGTGACGTATTCTTGGACTCTAGGTAACACAATTTAAGTTTTCAGTTGAGACGACGAACATACAAAGACCTTGAAAGAAAAGAAAAGATGGGGGCTGGGGGGTTGGAATAAATTAAACCTCATTAAAATCTATTTTATCAATATTTAAATTTTTAGACGAGATAGTAAAAAGGTGCCACAATCACATGATTATCTATTAGCACCAGAATGGGGTTCCAAAGAACCTCATTTTTATCCATATTCGTCTTCTACCATTTAAACTTTCAGACAAGACGATTTATACTTACATACCTTGAGAAAAAGGTGCCACAATCACATACATGATTGTTCATTAGCACCAAAAATGGGGTTCCAAGAAAACCTCATTTTTATCCATATTCATCTTATACCATCACTTAAATATTCAGACAAGACGATTAATACTTACCTTGAGAAAAAGGTGCTACAGTCACATACATGATTGTTCATTAGCATCAAAATGGGGTTCCAAAAAACCTCATTTTTATCCATATCGTCTCATACCATCACTTAAATTTTCAGACAAACAGGACGATTAATACTTACATACCTTGAGAAGAGAGTACCACAATCACATCGGTATTCGCGGGTGCCACAAGTCTTAGTATGTGCCTTCCAATCAGACTGGACAGCATACTTCTTTGAACACTTCTCACACTTGTATTTTTTTTCACCATGTTTTCTTGAATAATGTTTCTTGATTCCAGTAAGATCTCCAAGTGCTCTTGAAGGTTCATGATGAACACAAGTGGGCTCAGGGCATAAATAAACTTTTCTTTTAACCTCTTTTGTACTCTTTTGCTTTAATTTCCAAGGCAAATTGTGTCCTCTTCTGTGTAGTTGTAAGTTTTGTTCCCTTTGGAAACCTTTGTTACATACCTCACATACAAACCTATTTGTTGCCATTAGGGTCTTGGGAGATAGTGCTACTATCTCTGCATCTGGATCTGAAAAAAAAGAATTAACAAAAAGGAATAATTAAATAAATATTCAGGAGAGAAATTAAATTAATTTATGTTATTCGGATACTTCAAAAAATATTGTCATAGGCATATTGAATACTTAAAAACTTGATAATTTTCTTTTGAAGATTTCGAACAACATATATTAGAAAATTTTTGTTTTTGAGTTGCTCGAACCGTTTAATGAATGTTTGCCGTAAATGTATCAAATCCTTAAAAAATTCAACAGTTTTTGTTTAAAGATTCCGAGCAACATAAATCCAGAAAATTTAATGTTGTTTGAATCCTTTAAAAATGTCGCCGCAACAGTAATAAATCTTTAAAAAAATTGAGTCACTTTTTGAAGAATTTGATACACAATTGATGGTACTGCTTTTGACGAGTCTAAACAATATAAGTGAATTTTACTTGCAAAGATTTTTAGATCAAAAAGTGAATAAAGCGGTTTCTTTTTTATCTTGGCATAAAACTCATGAATTCCCTTTCAAGATTGACTAGGGTTTGTTTTTTCTTCCTTGTAAAGTTCAATTTTACAAGCAAATCACCTTTTTTTTTTCCTTTTGCTTTTTGATGAAAAAGAGGAAAATCAAACCCTCCTTATTTTTATTTTTTTGTAAAAAAAAAACTTTTGGTGTATATATATGTATATATCTAAGATACTTGCTTGGGGTTCCTGGTTGATTTCTTCTCTTTTTGGTTGGTGCTTGTTGAGATTGAGTTGTTGATGAAGAAGGCGGTCCGCCATGTTGTTGTTGAAGAAGAAGTTCGTGTTGTTGTTGTTGCTGGTGTTGTTCTTCTCTCATTGCAAGAAACATAACTGATGAAGACTCTGTTGACATCTTTCCTAAACTCGTTCTATCTTTTTCTCGTTGAATTCACTCTAAAAAAAACAAAAAGGAGAAAAAAGAAAAAGATTGAATTCAAGAAGTTTTCATTTTTTTCCTTCTCACAAACCTTATCTAAAATCCCCTCCTCCCAAAAACAAAACAAAAAAAAAATTGCTAATTAATTAGCAAAACTTTTTTTTTTAAAAGTTAAAGAAAGAGAGTGAATGAGTGAGTGAGAGTGAGAGGAAAGAAAGAAAGAATCATCTCATGGTGAAAGAGCTACTTGCTATAAATGAAATTTTTTAAAAAGATGCAAATGATGTTTTTTTTTTTTTCCTTCTATGTGTGTAATAGGTGTCATGTATATACCCCAACACATATATATATTTTTATTTTTATTTTTTTATTTTTTATTTATTTTCTTCTCTCTTCTCATTTTATACTTTCTATCACTAGTAAATGCAAAGAAAGAAAAAGAAAAAGATAGTATTAATGTGAAAAGAGGGAATCAAAACTTCCAAAGAGTAAGTTTAGGGATTGTATGGTTTATAATATAAATATACGCGGAGTTTATGAAATAAATTAATAGTTATGTATGCAAAGATAATTATTATGTGGCAAATAATCGTTCAAGGATTATTATGTAAAGATTGCAAAAAATTTTCAAAAGAGGGAACTAAAACATTTAAAGAGTAAGTTTGGGGGTCACAATGGTTTACGATCTAACTATACGAGAGAATAATGAAATAAATAAATTGTTTATATGATGAATTATGATACAAAAATAAACATTATTATATGTAGAATAATTTGGGGATAGAAATTGCTTTAATTGGATGTCGTTATTAATAATTATCTGGCGAATACTGATTCAGGAATTATTATACAAAGATTGCGAAAATGAAAAATAGTTAATCATCAGAATAAATAATTGAAACTTAACGAATAAGTTTTAGGAAGACGCGTGTGTGCAATCGAACTATACGAAGAATACAATGAAATAAATTATTTATCTAGCGAATAATAATATATAGATGATTATTATATGGCGAATAATAATTCAAGGACTAATTATAAAAAGGGGATCAAAACTTTCAAAGAGTAAGTTTAGGGGTCCTATAGTTTACTATCTAACTATACAGGGAGTATAATGAAATAAATAAATTATTTATTCTGATGAATAAC
>JAABOM020000001.1:2198140-2211350 GCA_011800125.2 Solanum clarkiae
TATTCCTAATTATTTTTAACATAGACTACTTATTCCAAATTATTTTTAACATAGACTACTTATTCCAAATTATTTTTAACATAGACTACTTATTCCTAATTATTTTTAACATAGACTACTTATTCCAAATTATTTTTAACATAGACTACTTATTCCAAATTATTTTTTAAGTCCACTAAAGATTCATACATGTATAACCAATTAATATGAATATCATGGTAAAATATACATTTTATTTAATTTCTTAAAAATTTTATGTCATGTACAAATAAAAATAAATGGAAAAAGTAAAATTCCTTATAAATTTAGTAGTAAATAAGATTTGCTAAAATTATAAATATTATATATGTTATTACGACTTGTAACATTAGATAATATTAATTACGGATTTTAACAATTTAATTATAAGTTATAACAGATATATACATCATACCAATTGCATACAATATGTTCGAAAGATATACAATTGGTATTGAGTGGGTATAATGTATATATCTGTTATAACTTGTAAT
Source organism: Solanum clarkiae (assembly GCA_011800125.2). Lineage (NCBI taxonomy): Eukaryota > Viridiplantae > Streptophyta > Magnoliopsida > Solanales > Solanaceae > Solanum > Solanum clarkiae. The sequence continues at coordinate 2,198,653 of JAABOM020000001.1, forward strand.
TAAATTGTTAAAACTCGTAATTGCTATAATTTGTAACTCATTAACTAATATTACAACATGTAATAACATATCTAATATTTATCAGTTTAGCAAATCATTCATAATTTTCCATAAGAGAATGAAATAATTCCATTAAGTGTCTCTCTCAATTGATCTTCAAAAAGATTTTAAAAAAAAAACAAAAGAATAAAAATAAAAACAATCTTTTTAGTTATACATTACAATATATTATTGTACAAAGTAAACCTAATTACCAAAAAAATAAATAAATTACAAAGTAGACCTATTTTTTTTTAGTTTTAACTTTTTTCCTCGTGTAATTCCACTCTGAATTTTTTTTATATTGTGGACCCTTTCTTTTAGTGGAAAATTCAGGAAGAGTTTCCTAATAAAGATGTCCTACCAAAAAATAAATAAATTAAAGTATGTCAAATTTTATAAGGAGAAAATAAGTCAAAAACTTTTTTTCTTTCTTATCTTATCATATAATTTATTAGAAAATAAAGATTAAACAAGTAAGGAAGCATGCATCTTCACATACACCACACCAATTCATAAATTATAACCAACATGGGTCGTAGAGATGGTTGGAATGCACAACTATGATTACGTAAATATCAGATATTGAGTGAGAAATTAAAAAAAATCATAACTTATATTTTTTTAATTATGTGATATAGTTCGAATCGATACGAATTTAATATATAAAAAAATTAAATTTTTGAAATTTATAATTTTGAATATGTCATAGTGTTTATTTGGTTATTAAAATTTAAAAAATTGTAATTTTAAATATGTTATAGTATTTGTGTGATTATAAATATTTTGTATTGATTATGAAATTAATTATTGATAAATATAGAAAATAATTTCAAATAAACTGATATGAAAGGCGTAAGCATTACAGAATTTATAGGGATCACAATGTGGTAGAATCATTATATTCTAGTTGTGACAGTTTTTAATTTTAGAGTTAAACTATATAAATTTTGATTAATATTTTAAGATATATTTTTTTCATCATATTAATATGAAAAAAATTACAATCAATAATATTTTTCGTATAGTTTTTGAATAACTAATTTTTTATTTTAAAATATTAAATCAATTTAATCTAAATTAATTTTAAAAATTAATTAAATTAATTTTTGAAAAATACAATATAATTTTTGAAAAACACAACATGACAACTGAATACAATTTAAAAGTTGTTCTCTAACTCTTGTACTATCTTACTAAAGAAACAAATCATAATCAAAAAACAAGATATCAAAATATTTTAAGGCATTATATTAATAATTTACATATCTCCACAATTCTTTCGTAAGTAAGTACTTGCGATAAAGCCCGAAGATTGACATTCCATTGCTGTCATTTTTTATGTATATGGGTAAACCTTGGATTCGAGAAGAAGGAAATGAAGAACGAGAACAAAACGCTATTGCAAATTTTAAAATACATATAATTTTATAAAGATCCACCGTCCAATAAATCAACTATAATAGTAACTAATTATTCTTTCGTATATTTCACCCATGTAGTACGGACAATCTGTTCGCATCATATGAATCTTTTTAAACAAGTCAAATTTTATGTTCTAAAAGAAATTGAATTACAACTTGAAATTTGAAATCCTATTTTTAGGAGAATTTAAGATATAAAATTAAAGTTAAATTTTGTACAAATTTCATAAACAAACACAGATTTTAAATAGTGATAATGTCTAGGTACACTCTACCTTCCTACACCTCACTCGTGAAATCACACTGAATATGCTATTATTGTTGTTGTTATTCCGGTCCCAAATCCCAAGACCAAACACCTACTAAGGTTGAAAAATGGTTCATCCCTAATCAAGTGCAATCCAACTTATAGGCAAAAAAAATCACTAGCAAGAAATGATCAACTTATCAACAACCATTCTGATAATAACTAACAGTCAGAAATACCTTGCAAATAATCCTCTTCCAAAGAACAAAAAAGGAGATAGATCCATTCATTCAAACAGCTATTTTTCGATCGATAATCGAGAAATTACAAGTTCACATATCGATCGAAGCACAACATTTCAGTTCCAGGTATATTCACATGAAATCTTTACTCGTTCGATGAATAAATAAAACATCATCTACCATGAATAACACATGATACAACAGTAGTCAATATCCTGTATGTAGCCAACAATGAGGATGTATGTGTTAACACAAAGCCGAGCCAAATGACTACAGAACCCGAACTGGGAACAACGATGAAATTTCAGGAGAGAAAAAATGAATTCAATTGAAATCGGACACATACAAAGACGAAATAATACACTAGAGATCATAAAAGAACTTCACGATTTCTTCTTTAACTAGTAGTACAAAACAGAGCTACAAATCTGCCAAGTGTGAGGACAGACACATATTTCAGTGTACACCACCAACCATACTCCGATTTACATTATCACTCCTCATGTGTTTCGTGCTTGCAAATCACATCCAAGAAAAAGCAAACTCACTCAATACCTGATCCCAGAGCTTGATTTTCATCATTATCTACCCTCTTAACGTATTAGCGAATAGGGTGGTACTGTGTGATCCCTCGCTTTGGAGGCAACTTCCTCAAAATAAAAAGGACAAGTGAAGAAGGTAGTATCTCCACCAACTGCAAGTAATTTAAAATGTTTGCTTAGTCTCAATACATTGAGAAAGTATTACTCTGTTTCTCATGCACTTTCTACCACCAAAACACTAAGTAAAATTCACCATATCTAACTATATACTCATAATTTGAACTTTGGAACAAACTAATGTATAGGCATAATTCATAACAAACACCCAAACTTGGCCTCAGTTAGCAAGTAAACACTCCAACTTTGAGTATGCACATCTAGACACCACAACTCGTCTCCAATATGTCAGTTGAATACTCCAACTTATTACAAAATGATCATCCAGACATCTACAAAATTTATGTCACATTAGGGTGTCCACAATGGCAGAGGCAGATCTTTATTAAGGAGTGTCAAAATATAAAAAATTAAATATATGAAGAAGTATATAAAGAATATTTTTATCTAACTACACAATATAATTTTGTGATGAAGATCGGTTGACACCCCTCAACAACTTGCGGCTCCGCTATTAGGTGTCTATGAGATATAGTGCGGACAAATTGGAGTGTTTAGTTGACGGTTGAGACCAAGTTGAGGTGTTTGGATGTGCACTCTCAAAATTGGCGTGCTTACCTACCAGTTGAGGCCTAGTTTAAGAGTTTTTTTATATATTAGGTTGAAATAACAACCATGCTTTAATTTCAGAACAGGATTTCCTACTCCTAGTGTCTCAAATATTTCACCATAATCTTAAGACTGAATCCAATTTTCAATTTAAACAAAATGTCAACAAAGAGAAAGAAACCTGAATTCATGGCATAAGTAAGAAACTCCCAGCCCCAACTCAACAGACTGAATAGAAAAGGAGCCAAACAGAATTTTGGTGCATAAAACCGATTGTAAGATGCCACAAGCTGACATATCATGTGAAGTATTCAATTTAGTCATGATTTGGCAGTTATTATATACGATATACTGACTACCAATACTTCTTATTATGGCACAACAACCAATGTGCATACCTAAGAAGTACTAACAAAAGTTCAGCGATATGGAACTCACCAGGTAATATATCAAATTCAAAATCGGATGCTCCAAAACATCAAGATCTGCAGCTTTATCAAATGCATTAAAGCACATCTGTATGATAAGAGAGAAACTTACTATCAAGCCATATAGAATAACCAAATAGGCTTCATGCCCTTTAGAAAGAAAGAAAGAACACACATCAGCTAAGCCTTTTTTTTTAAAAAAATAAAGGAAGTACAGCTCAGCTTGCACACATCTCATCAAAGAGTAACTTATTGTATCGAGAAAGGGTTTAGACAAAAAGAAACCATCTAAAGAAAAACAAAGATATCATTCACACACTACAAACATGAGCTAATCAGCTAAAAATTGGTTAGCTCACACAGAATATGGACTTACCATAATGCATCTCATGAGGAAGCATGAAAAACATATCGTTGTGACATAGCCAACCTGCAGAAGCCAAAATGTCAGAGCAGTCATGAGACCTAATAAGAACGAACAACCCAAAATTACAAATACCAATAAAGAAAAAGTACTAATAATATACCTCCTGTAGCTTCTTGCGTCTCCCTTTTGATTCTACTGGAAACCGCTGTAACATAAGGAAAAGCCTGGAAGGAAATGAAAAAATATCAAGCCACATAGTGAGGTGATATTTAAGGTTGAATATGAATGTCATACAAGTTGTACAGACCCAATTATTCAAATATAAGAGTAACCAACATAGACAAGTGCGAATATAGCCAAAGGTCAATCCATAAACTAAACAAACATATGCTACAGGCAGTACTGTAAGCACTTTTCTGCAGTTTCTTCATATTTAAATTACTACTTTTATTTGAAAACAACATGTTCAACAATACTATGCATCTGTCTACGACCACACCAATGAACTAAGATCATGCTTGAGAAGACTCTTTCAACAGGAAGGGTGATAAAAGGTTATTTGAACTTTCACTAAAAGTAAGTGTAATTGAAGATACTTTACATTTTTAAATGTTTGACATCCATTACTGTCTAGATATTTCTGCATTTGTTCAATCTAACACCTGCCAATTTCTTTCCTATATGTTAGGAACTTCACTCCAGAGTACCCTTTAGAGATGAGGGTAGACTTCAATGGGGAATCGTCCACTTTCAACTAGGAGGATGAAGATGATCAATATAGCAGATGTCAAACATGACAAGGGCAGTGCGAAGGTTAATGGTAGCATTGTTGAACTATTTGGTCAAGAATGGGATGCTCCTCAACTCATTTCTCCTCCTAAAGAACTCTCCAGTCATTTCTCAAAGATTCCCATTTCAATCTTTTGCTCCTCTCTTCTCTATTTCACCATATTAAGGTATGTTTTTTAATCATTTTCCGTCTTTTCTTTCCTCTCCCCCCGCCCTGTCCTCCTTTTCCCTCCTTCCTTCTTCATCATCCTCTTTACTTTTGTTCTCTTTGTCAATGTATGCTCTTTGTATCAAACTAATGAATTATCGATCACCGGAAGTAACTGAAGATCCACATAATATACATGCCAAAATAAAAAATACTTAACTGCAGAAAAATGTGAAGTTTAGGGCTCGACAGAATTCATCTCATGAAGGTTTAGATCTGTGAATGTACAGGCTAGGAAGCACATCACCTTTTAGTCCAAAAACTTTGGCCTTTGATCAAAGCAAACAATAATCGACAACATAACCAACTTTAGATTCTAAAGAAGCGTTAAGAGTAGTCACGAAGCAGGCAATAAAGAATCCTTTATACGAACAATAGAAACAGGTGCTAGGCTTTATGCTTGTATGCTTGGTTTATACCCATTTTGTATGCCATTCAACAAATGTACATTTGGTAATTACTGTCAGTGAGAAAGCAACTGATAATAAAAATCAGATTTTACCTTCCACCATAAAGGAGAAACCCCAATGCTGCAAATAAGGATACACCTGCAAGGACATTGTGTTAGTACTTTGCAACAGATCCAAGCAATGGAAAACACTTCAAATAAGAAAAATCTAAAACAAGAACCTGCAAAGAACATCTTCGATAAGATGATGAGTACTCGAATAGGTTTCCACCATATTATCAGCCATAATATAATCTGCAAGACATTAGAAGCAAAGAAAATCAGTAAAGAAAATCCACCAAATAGGTACAGCAATTTAAAAGAGTAAGTCCTTGTCTCACATGTTTCATGTAACAGTTCCATGAGAAAACATAAACCTTTGTACGCCTAACTGTGACAGTGAGCATCTCATCAACAAAATGTAGTCTTGATAAAGTATCTCCAAATGACAGAAACATATTTTCCTATCAATGACACTTGATTTGATATAACCTAAGACATATGAGTGGTCTCAACATTTTGTTGAAATACTTGGCACTGTGCTCTCATTTCTGCTAATAGAATACCTTAAGAAGGGAAAAGTTTAGTAATTACTGATGCTCAGATGGAGGATATCCTTTTTGTTTGGGAGGTGGAGAGGATGGTCAGGGCATTGCGTGAACTACCCCATGAATGAAATGTTCAAGAATATTAAGAAAAAATCCGATCATATGAAACTTGTTTTCATTTTTAGAAATATATTAATGTCCAAATTTTCAGACAAGAGTTTACTTCTAGTAAGCACCAAAACAAAATTGATGCTCTTACAAGAAATTACTATCATATATAATACTCCCTCCATTTCAATTCGTTTTGCTAGTTTTGACTTGGCACAGAGTTTAAGAAAATAAAGAAGACTTTTGAATCTTGTGGTCTTAAACTAAAGATATGTACCAAAATGCCTTTTAAAAACATGATCTCAAACATGTCATGCGGAAAGTTGGAATTCAAAAGTTGCTACAAAAGGAAAGAGGCATTCTTTTTGATATGGACTAAAAAGAAAAGTATGAAAAACAAATTGAAAGGGAAAGAGTTTATGTAAGTACTACATAACTGTCACATATTTACCTGGATAGCATAAACCACTCCGTTAATTGTGAAGAAACCAGGTCTAAGCCCATCCGTGGAGACAGCACGTGCCTGTCATAGGAAAAATAGATATGTCAACCTCGAGCAGATATATATATCTACACAAACTGAGAAAGAGACCACAAGAACCTGGTAGTATATCTCAGCCCAGAATAATACTAGCAGAGCATAAGTTGTGAAGAATGCAAGACTTGGCATATCAAGCAAAATATGTTGGACAATCTGCAAAAACGTAGCATAAATCGTTATGAATTAAAGGAGTGTAAAGACAAAACATCCACCAGAAGTCAAGATATTGGCTGCCTAACCTCCGGGTGCAACTTCTGAACATCCCGACGAAATATAAAAACTAGCGAGCGAACTGCCAAAGAAGATGAAGACCCAGTTAATAACAAAGCAAACAGATCAAAACAGAGTGGAGTGTAAAGGACCAGTCATTTGAAAAGCATGTGTAATGAAACTCCCCATCAGGATGTTTAGGAACAAAATTAAAAGTAAAGAAAGGAGAGATGCCAACCCCCATTCACAAGGAAATTGAGAAAGTGGAAGACTTTTTGAGTGGTCCAACCATATTCGGGAACTCTCATTTGAATGCGGATTAATTGAACCTGGAATTGCCAAGTTGCAAAGTCAGAAAAAAATTTCCAGAGTTGCACATAAATTGAAGTATTTGGTGCCAGTGATAATAGCTTTCAAGAGCAATAACTGAATAACAATATGATTTTCGATGTGCAAGAACACATCTTTTATGTGGAAATTTAAACAAGTATACCAAAATAAGTCAATGAGACGTATACAAAACCAACTTGGCAAAGCTTTAAATATCAAACTCCAAGCCACGTGCCCCTCTTTTTTGCATACATAAACCAATTAGTGGAAATTAGAAACAGCTTCAACTTTCGCCAAAAATATACATACTATAAGTACAAATTGTCCATGGTAACATATTATAGTTTTGCCATGACTAAATACCAACTGAATCCCAACAACAACAATCCGACATACAGAAAATAATAATCATAAACTTTCAGGGAGGAAAAGGTCCAATTCTCTAAAAATATTACCTACTTCAACAACTTCCCTTTTTAGTTTCAAACTTCAGTTTTAATAACTTTAAAGCTTCCATATGAAATCATATAAAGACAATTCCTATTTGATATAGCTAGTTGTGCAAGTATTTTACAGTTACAAAGCAACTATCTCTTGTATAGATAGTGTATGAATCTACTATAACTATAAGATATCCCCCTTTCGCAAATTACTGCATTTATCCGAGTGATCCACAAACAACGAAAAATCTCTCTTTTTCTTGTCCCTATCCCTACGAGCCAAAACTAAAGCTCTTATTTTTCTGTTGAGTAATAGTTCTAGTAAACCTGAATGAGCCCCTAGAAAGCTTGATTCAAATAAATCAATTTTTTTCTCATGTCTCCGAGCTATATATCATCGTTTCAAGCACCATCAAGCACAAGTCTAAAATGCCTCAAATTCGAAAGTTCCACCTAGAATTCCTCCCTTGACGAAAAACATCAAATTTTGAAGTTACAAGGATGAACAGGACATTCAATTCGAACAAATAGACAAACAAATTATCAGCTTCCTCATATATCTCAACCACAAGCTATTTTCACAGCTCGAACACAACCTCGTGATCACATTGATAACAACCTTACCGGTTATATATGTTAAGACCTGAGTGATTCTCCTCTTATCGCAATCAACAAAACAAATATACTAAAATTACATTCAGAAAATCCAAAATTAAAAACGCTGAGACGGAAAGAGAGAGAGAGAGAGAGAGAGAGAGAAAATTTACAAAAGCAACGGCGGCGACAATGCCGTAGAGAACAGCGAGGAGATGAAATATACGATTTTGCCAAACAAGAGATCTGTTAACATCTTCCCACCAATTGATTGCATCATTCAGATGATACGCCACCGCCTCCGCCGCCACCGCCGTATCCGACGGGCCTACAACCATCTCCGACCGCCCCATCGCCGGAGATCGCAAAATCAAACCTCACCAAATCCAAAATTCCCCCAAAAAAATCAAACTTCAATTTTGGCAATTTCCTTTTTGGTACCGGAATTAATTTAAATTTTTTTCATTTTTCTGTTTTTGTTTAATATTTTAATTTTGTCTCTTTTTTAATTAATTTAATGGCCGGCTAGGAAAAAAAAGTATAAAATAATAAAATTATAATTTAATAACCACGATTTCTATAGGGGCAAAATTGTCATAAATGTATATTAATTAATTAATTAATTAATCCTTAATGCATTAGGAAAAGGAATGAATTAACAAAAATTTTAGTCTAAATAATATAGGATTAGGATTTCTAATCCTAGCTAAATAAGGTTGTGTAGGTTTTGTATTTTCTTATAAATAGACGTGTTCCCTAGCTATATTCTTATTACAAAGAAATAGTAGAGAGTATTTTGTTTCTGAGTTTACAAGTAAGATAAAAATGTCTACCATCAAGATGAACAATTCTAGAATTACGATTTATGTGGTTTCTTGTTGGATTCTTGCTGCTTTTGGTGGACTCATGTTTGGTTACGATATTGGTATATCTGGTGGAGTTTCTGGCATGGACGATTTCTTGATTAAATTTTTCCCACATGTTTACGAAAGAAAGTTACATGCCAAAGAAAATAACTATTGCAAATATGATAGTCAGCTTCTCCAACTCTTCACTTCATCGTTGTACTTAGCGGCTTTTGTTGCGAGTTTTTTCGCGTCAAAAGCTGCTAGTAAGTTAGGGAGAAGGCCTGTCATTTTCATGGCGTCCATATTTTTCATTGTCGGAGCTGGATTGAGTGCTGGCGCGATGAACATGGTGATGCTTATTCTTGGTAGAGTTTTGTTTGGTGTTGGTGTTGGATTTGGAAACGAGACTGTTCCTTTGTTTTTAACTGAAGTTGCACCAGTCCAACATAGAGGAGCTGTGAACATTATGTTTCAGTTGTTTGTGACGATAGGAATATTCATCGCGAATCTTGTTAACTATGGAACTTCAATGGTACATCCATATGGTTGGAGAATGTCGCTTGGATTTGCAGCTATTCCCGCGGTGATTCTGTTTATTGGTAGTTTTGTGATCACTGACACCCCTACGAGTCTCATTGAGCGTGGCAACGAGGAGCAGGGAAAGGCCGCGCTCATGAAGATCAGGGGTGTCAGTGACGTTGAGGCTGAGTATAAAGAAATTGTGGCAGCGTGTGAACAAGCCAAGCAAGTTAACCGTTCGATCAAAAACTTAGGGAAGGCTGCTAGCATTCCGCCACTTGTGATTGGTATATTCATGCAAATCTTTCAGCAGTTCACTGGAATCAACGCTATTATGTTTTACGCGCCTGTCCTGTTTCAGACTATGGGTTTCAAGGCCAATGCCTCGCTTCTGTCCTCTGTCATTACTGGAATCGTTAACGTTGGCAGCACATTCGTTTCGATCTACCTTGTTGACAAGGTTGGAAGGAGAAAACTGCTCCTCCAAGCTTGTTGCCAAATGTTGGTTTCTCAATTGGCAATCGGAGCAATTTTGGCAACAAATTTATCAGAGACAGGAACGTTGAACAGGACACTTGCATCAGTCGTGGTGTTTCTGGTTTGTACGTATGTCATGTCGTTCGCGTGGTCATGGGGACCTCTTGGTTGGTTAATTCCGAGTGAGACATTCCCATTGGAAACAAGGACAACTGGTTTCGCGTTTGCTGTTGGCACAAACATGATCTTCACTTCTCTCATTGCACAGGTTTTCTTGACCATGCTTTGCAAAATGCAAGCCTACATTTTCTTCTTTTTCTCCGGTTGGATCGTTGTCATGGGGCTTTTCGTCGTCTTCTTCTTGCCTGAAACGAAGGGAGTACCGATTGATTCCATGGTCGAAAGAGTCTGGATGCAGCACCCTATTTGGAAGAGACTCTTCTGAAATGCATTGGTTTTTATTTAACTAGTTTTTTCTGATCAAATTTTTTACTTCTGTTTGTAAGTTCAGTTTTTTATCATATGGAATTAGAATTTCAGTTTTTTTGTCATCAAAAGTACTTTGTTAGTTTCATATTTGTTGGTCTGTAGCTGCATTTTTGTCCTCTATTTGCTTCATTAATGTTCATATCATTCAAATCACAAACTTATAAAATGCTCATCGTAAACGTTGCAACGTGAAGTTTGACTCTCTAAATCCGAACTACGTTATAAAGAGGGGTAATATCAATCATTTTTTATGGTTATAAGTAAATTTTGAAGTACCGAAGATACTGTTACTGAATTCACATATAAATTGATACCAATTAAAGTGTTTGCTTTGGGAGGACAGAGGTGGTGAAGGGTAGCTTTGTATATTTACAATTTAGAAGAAATTAATGGATTCAGGTGGTGCCACAGAGGCGGGCTGTCAATCCCCTTTTATATGATATGATATGATATGATTAGTTGAAAAGTTGTGGGAGTCACACTTGATTTATCATGTGCAAGAAAAAATTATTGCTTTGTAAGTTCTAATGTAGGTGTTTGTCATAATTTTTTTTTTTGGTATTTTTTAAAGCTGGTGTTGTTTTTTTATATAAGTTTTGCCATTAAAATTCAAGATTTGAATGCGTTTTTTAACAAAAATATGAAAGATATTTTAAGCATGATATATATAAAAGTAAGAAAAGTAAAAATAAAATTTAGATTGTTTTCTAAATTTTGAATATAACTGTATTTGGTTTTTTAATGGTTAAAAGTTGATTTTTTATATAAAGTAAAAAAATGAAAAATAAATATTCATGACCAATAATTAAAATGTGAGCATTTTTACATATTTATTAGATAACAATTTATCCTTAACGTGAAATTTTTCGGTGCAAATTTAGATATGTCAACAATAAAGTCCTATCTTACTAACCATTGACCAATTAATAACAGTATCTATTTTCATAGAATGAGAATCTTAGGCTATGAATGCTAGATTTTATTGTACATATTGCTTAATGGTTGTTCATACTCTCATGAATTTGAGTTGTTGATCACAAATTCTATTTGTATATGATAATTAAAAGAAGTTAGGTTTTTATTAACAATATTAATATATATTTTTTTGGCTTCCCACCATGTATTCTGAGTCCGTAGAGTCCTGACTAAATTCGGATCACGCACTGCAGGACCTATTTGGGGGTGACACTCCCAACAGGATTTTTTTCATTCGGGAACAAACTTTATATCTCTGTAAGGCAATAGTAATGTCTGCGTACATTTTACCCTCCCGAGACCCCACTTGTGGGATTACATGGGTAGGTCATTGTTGTTGTTGTAGAGCTAAAAAGAATCTTGATAGCAGATAATCCTTACATGATAAAAGGTTGTAAGGTATATACCTATAGTTTCACAGTAACAATATTAATATTAAATAAAAAGATGTAAAGGACACGAATTATATATAGAAGATTAATATACAAGAGTATGTCTCTACTAGCAATTAAAAAGGTTAGCTTTTGATTATTTTTTTGCTTACGCTCAAACAAAATATTATCGTTAGAGATGAGCATAAATCACCAAACATTGTATTATCAAATTGAACTATTTTTTCGATCGAACTATAATTTACCATACTAAAGTTTGATTACTATAAAGGATCAAACTTTGAAGTTTAAAAATCTTCTTTTAATTATTGAAATAAAACTTTTGGACATATTGAACGCGCACCCTAATGAATGGTTAGATTTAGATTTCTTGATTGACCTATGTTAATATATTCATAATACTCGGACTTGATAGTGAAGATCTCATCTTTGCATATGATTTCTTTAAAAATTAACATGTCAAAGATTGAACAAATCATAGATGTATCTCTTTTTTTCTTTTCTTTAATACTACATAATTATCAAATTATTGTATGGAAATTCAATTTATCAAATGAAAATTTTCATATTTGATACTTCCTCCATCCTATTTTATGTGGCACTCTTTCCTTTTTGATCCGCCTCGAATGTCATCTTACTCTAATTAAAAATAATTTACGCTAAATTTTTTTTTTACCCTTGATGAAATAATTCTCAGTCACATAAATATCGCAGAATGATTTTGAACCACAAGTTTTAAAAGTTTTTCTTTTTTTTAAATATTATGT
>JAABOM020000001.1:2211450-2228380 GCA_011800125.2 Solanum clarkiae
TTCTTCTTCTTATTATTATAATAATAATTTATGACTAGTATAATTTATCTATAGGTTGTAAATTCTTAACTAACAGGTAGATGTTTTTATAATTAAGATCAAATGATTAAAAAATTTAATAAAAAAATTATTTGTTAAAATCTTATCGTACATGAAATAAATGTGAAAATAAATTTTTAAATAACAATCTAGAAAAAAGATTTGTGATTTCAAAATGGAAGAATAAAACATAAAAACTAAGAAGTTTATATGTATCTATGGTTCGATGTCAACTTATACCATATAAATTTTAAATTAATCATCGAGTAATTGTTGGAACGTGATTAAACGTAGGTGTGTTCATTGTTTGGATAAAATTGATTTAAACCAAAAAATTGAATCAAATCGATTTTATTGGATTTGATTTTAGTTTTTTAAAAACCAATAGTATTTGATTTGAGTTTGAATTTGTTCAAAAAAATCGAAAAAAAAAAAACTGAATTGAACAGACAAATTATATTCATATATTTTATAATTATATTATACATTATTTATAAATTTTTTTCCTATTTTTTTCATCTACTTATGAAAACATAAATGTTCAAGACGAGAACATTTATCTTATTAATGTCATCTATATGAATGAGTATAATAATTCTTGGTGGGACTAAAAATATCACTAGTTCTTCTTTCTAGGGCAAAATGATGAAATTTGAAACTTTTTTCATGATAAATTTAGTGATTGAAAGTTCTATAATATCAGTCATTCTATTATTTTTTCAGTTTGAATGGATTGTTGTAACTTTTTTTTCATTTTAAATGTATCATTCCTTCTATATTTGTATATGGTCAATAACCAAACCAAATCAAATCGAAATTAATAACAACCAAAATGATAATGTATATATGAGAAACTACAAACCAAATAAAGTTTGTTTCGTTTTGATTTTTGATTTTGATTAATAACCGACCCGCTAATATTCTTATTAAACGTGATCCGATTTGAAATAAAATAAATATCGATTCGATAATTTCATTTTCTCTAAATTTATCCGAACATGACCCGATTTGAAACGTGACCCATAACTTCCGCCCGAATCCGACGAACATTCCTCGCTCGCCCTTTCATACTTCTTTTCAGTCAAAAGACTTTCACTCTATAAAACCGAACGGCGCCGGAATATCCTCTGTAAATCGCTCGGAAATTGAGAAGATTTGTAGTAGAGATACAGGAAAATCATCGATCAAATGGCTCGCCAAGCGACCAAACTGATCGCAAATCTGTCAAAAAAGCTGAGTTCTGGCAATCCAACAATCGGTGCTCAGTACAGATTGTTTGGATCGGCACCGCCGTCGCCGGCTGTCTTCGTTGATAAGAACACACGTGTCATTTGTCAAGGTATTACGGGAAAGAACGGTACCTTCCATACTGAGCAGGCAATCGAATATGGCACGAAAATGGTAAGTGATGCTTTTACTGGGTGATAGACGTGGATCCAGAATTTTAGACCGGTGGATGCATAGTACAGTACATCAGATTTAAATGTAATTATTGTTTATTTTTGTTTTTTAGGGAAAAAATCAGTTAGTATTATATATTTGTAGTTTGAGCTGAAGGGGAGCTTTGGTGCAATGGAAAAGTTGTCGCCATGCGATCTATATATCATGAGTTCGAGAGGTGGAATAGCTATGGATGCTTGTGTTAGGCTAGGCTGCATTTTCTTTTGTTGTTGTTGATAAACTCGACTAAACCACGGAACTCTGTCCACCAAAGGTAGGACAGATGGGAAGAGATCACTAGACCTAGTTTTTTTGTGTCTAGTGGGATTTGACCTGAAACCTTGTTGTTCATAATCCACTTTATTGACCATTAGGCCACATGCTAGTAGTTCTTAGCCCACTTCATTGACCATTAGATCATACCATTGGATGCTAGGCTAGTATGTATCTTTCTCTGGACCTTACATGAATGTGGGATAATTTATTAGACATTCTCTAAGGATGTGTATAGTAGTGCTCTCTTTATTTGGAAATGATTTTTCATGTGCTTTGCTTTTTTTATAGTTGCAAAAATCTAAGGTAAGGTTGCATACAATTGACCCTTGTCGTCAGACCCTTCTTCGGACCCTGCGGATAGCGAGAGCTTTAGTACAATAGTTGTTTTGCTCATACTCATGTCAAAAATCATTGTATGATGTGCACACAACTGGTATGTCTTTGTGGTCAATGAGGTGGGTGAAAATCATGAGAAACTAGGCTTCAATTCCAGGTTGAGGTAGAAAATGCTGGTAATATTTTCCTGTATGCCTTCGCATTGGGGGCAAAGCTATCCAGTACCTGGATGGGGTCAGATAGCAGATACCTGGTAGTATAGTTGAGGTGGGCAAGTTGACTTACATGACACCATTACCCGATGTTTTGAACTCCTTGTGTCTCCAAGGTCTTCTCTTCATATTTTGTTTTCTGATGTTTCCTTGGAATTGTCCCTGCTAGTGGTGCTGCTAAATTTTTTAGATTTTGATGGTACTATTTGCAGCCATGAGGTTGATTTCATCTGAGCAAGTATTTGAATTCATTTCTATTGTTGTGTTCCTTCTCTATTTCTATCCTATGAAGAAAATGCTAATTTGTGTATGATTTGCTTCTATTGAAAAAAGTCTACTCTTTAATGGAACTGATTTGGAAAGTATTGTTCTTGTTTTCACTATGGAATTGCTCTCCCTTTTGTGGACAATGATAGGCAGCTGAAAAGAGATGATTTCTGTTTCTCATTTTGATTTTCATGTGGTTAAATAGGTCGGTGGAGTGACACCCAAGAAGGGTGGAACAGAACACTTGGGTCTTCCTGTCTTCAACACTGTTGCAGAGGCAAAAGCTGAGACGAAAGCTAATGCTTCGGTGATCTATGTACCTCCTCCTTTTGCCGCAGCTGCTATTATGGAGGGATTAGAGGCTGAATTGGACTTAATTGTTTGCATCACGGAGGGAATTCCCCAGCATGATATGGTAATATACAAATCCCTTCTATTGGATTTTCTTGTTTTCCCCTCATTATAGGTTCGCGAATTGTGCACCGCTTCTTGAATTTCGTGCCCAAACTAACCAAGACATGTAAATGAAATAGAAGGAGTAATATATTTATTTACTTATGGAAATTCAAAATGGTTGTTGAAACAAAATAAATTGTGGCATTGATTAGAATGTGTTGGCCATAAGACATTTGTAATATTTGTTTTATGCTATCTAAGTGTCAACCTTGTCAATTACTGCTTTTGTTGAGTTGAGTTTTTTGACAATTTGGAAACAACTATCTGAATTTTGGATGAGTAATTTGAGGAGAGTATAATCTGATGATTTCAGAACGTCGTGAGACAGTTCGGTCCATGTCTAGTGTGGGCGTTAGAGCATTGAGAGGACCTATCTAAGTAAAGCTTCATTTGTTATTTTTCCGCCCCCAGGGGAGTTTATTCGACCTTAATGCTTCAATTATTAGATCTTTTAGAGATTTTGCTTAACCTTAGTTATGGTCTACATTTCTTTTTTACCTTTCATAAAATATGCTTTTCGAAAAATATCTCAAAAAAAATATCGTTTTCGAAAAAATGGATCTTCCATATTATGCTTACATAGTTTTATTAGTCTTTCATCTATTATTCAACAATCTTGTTTTGAATCCACAATATTGAGATCTTATAACTTGGAAAGTGCATTCCAAGGTAATGAAATGCATCAATATGGAACTGACAACCATATAGGACAAGATTTCTCAAGAGCTGAATGCATTAGACTATTTCTTTATTGTATCACATTCCTGGTAATTCATATATTTGTACACTTGGGGCCTAAATGGATGGGGATATACTTGAATTGTGGCACTAGCACTATTAGATGGGTTGAAACTCTAGTTTCGAGCTGCTTGATCCAGCAAGAAGATACGGAATAAAGGGAAAACTATGATAGTCTTATGCTGATAGCAAGTCATCACCCCCTAGATGAGTTTATTTAGTGTGTTACTATAAATTGTTTTTTTTTTTGTGTGTGTATGTGTGTCGGGTGGGGGGTGTTCTTTCTTTTGTTTTGGGGTTGATTCAATAGATGTTACAATTGGGATAACCTTGTTATGTGAGCATGCACCTTTCTCTTTATACTGTTATTCTCTCACTTGCTTGTTTCTTCTGTTTGTTTTTTCTTCATGTAATCATAGGTTCGTGTAAAAGCTGCTCTTAAGAAGCAATCAAGAACTCGGCTGATTGGTCCAAATTGTCCAGGTATTATAAAACCAGGAGAGTGCAAAATTGGTATTATGCCTGGATACATTCACAAACCAGGACGTATCGGAATTGTTTCTCGATCTGGCACACTGACATATGAAGCGGTAAGATTTGTTCTCTGGAAAATGTGGTCTATAAAACTTGTTTGAATTGTACATATTTTGTGCATCCCTCTTCCTGGGAAAAAGGATTCCATTACATATTTCCTTTTCTCAAAGACATACGTATACAACTGTTCATCGTAGCACCACATTTGTAGACCTTTTTTATTTTTTACTTGACATATATCTGGCTTTTGAGCCGAGGATCTTTCAGAAACTTCTCTACCTCCACAAGGTAGGGGTAAGGCTGTGTACCACCACCCTCTCTAGAAATCATTTCGAGCGGAGGATCTTTTGGAAATCTCTCTATCTTTACGAGGTAGGGGTAAGGTTATGTACACACCACTTTCTCCAGAATTCACTTGTGGGAATGCATTGGGTATGTTGTTGTTATTGTTATTGCATTTCTATGGCTTTCCCCTTTGGCCACATTCTAGGAAGGAAATCAATCCTTGAAATATAATTTCTGAGTCAATAACGTTGTTATGTGTTAGCCATACACAGGTCAATTTGTCGCTTTTCTATAAAAAATTTTCACTGGTGAGGTTTGAAATTCAGAAATTTTATCATTGAATTATGAATGTATATATGCGCCCTGACACCATGAATGTTGGAAAGTTATGGGAAGTTATAGAAATCAAAAAAGTTTTTTCTTGAATCTGGTTCCTGTGTCTAATAATAACTTAGATTAAATGGCACTGGGAACGATCAGATCTGAATCCTGAGGAACAGTATCTATATTGATAGTTGCTCTACACTGAAGTTCTGCTTTGATTGTTTTTCTTTCTGATTTGTTCTTTTTTGTTCTGTGATTTTTAGGTTTTCCAAACAACTGCTGTTGGCCTTGGGCAATCAACCTGTGTAGGGATCGGTGGCGATCCTTTCAATGGTACAAACTTTGTTGATTGCTTGGAGAAATTTATTGCTGATCCACAGACGGAAGGTAAATCTTACTGAAGTATTAATTTAGCTAAACTTAGTGTAAAACATGATTACAATGGCATGTTTTTCTTCTGTGTGGTGAACTTGTAATGATTGGATGATAATAAGATAAATCTTTTCCAGAATTATCAGATTGCCAAGTTACTCAACATTTGTTACTGCCAGAATGCGATAGTGTAGTAAAAAGGAAGAATTTGTAGGAGAAAATTTTCTAAAGCGCTTCTATCAATGGAGATGGGCCTGCCAAGCCACCAAAAATGGAAAGAACAAGAAGACAAATTTCTTATTGTTTACCTTGATGACCTTCTAGTTTTCCACCAAGTGTCCAATGCAGGGAAAGAACTGGTTGTTGTTTCTTATCAGATTCACAATCTCCAGAAAGGGAACTTCCTTTTGTCAATCTCGTTGTTGGACCTTTAAACTTTCCATTCACTTCACTCTCTTTTCTTTTTTGATGAAGTAACTACTCACTTTACTCTCTCTTCTTTGCTGAAATTTGTTCATTTCGCAAATGTTTCTGCTTTTCCCAGACTTGTATGTTGCCTTTTAACCTATATGTTCTATTTATATGGAATATCTTGAAGAAGTACTAAGAACATCCTTTCTAATTAGACATGCTTGTTGAATGCCAGGTATTGTTCTTATTGGTGAGATCGGAGGTACGGCAGAAGAAGATGCTGCAGCCCTCATAAAGGTTCGTGATGATTTAAATACGTATGTCACGGAATGAGGTGTTCCAATATCAAGTATGCTGGGGTTTTATGTACAAAGCGCAATAAAAGATTGGTTACTCGATTAAAAAAAGATGCAGATTAGAGAAAAATAATAATGTATATGTAAAACAAGAAAAATAACTGTGAATGCAGGCGGCGATCATATTAACAAAGAAACTGAGAAAAACTTCAAGTGAAATATATGACGGAAAAACATCTCAGGTTTAAACTTTAAAATGCAACGATGCAGCTTTAATTTAACTTGGCATCAGTAACACATGCAAAGAAATTGTTTCCAAATTTCGGAACTCAATGGTTAATGGCCCACACCTTTACCCTCTTCCGTTAAAATACCCAGCTTGGTCCACCAGATAGGATTCAAACTCATGACATGTACCTAGCTAGCAAAACATCGAGCTTCCATTGCACACATTCTGAGGTTAAGTACCCTTTTAACAATGCGAATATCGATGCTTCAAACAATTACCAACCGTCATTAATTAGCAAAGGTTTGAGATCATACTTATCAAAAGACTGACTTGCCCATTCAAAACATCAACTGGCTCTAGTTTTAAAAAGTATGATCAATTATTATCTATGTCGAGGGTATACCCCATCTGGTAAAATTCAGTTTTGTAAGAAACTGGATGAGATGGTAGTTGTTCCAATGGGTACGTAATTCCTTCTGGCAGGTATGTTATGGCCGTATGCCAGCTGTCAAGGTAAAAGTAGTGAAAGAGCTGGACATCTACCATTCTTCTTTATCTCTTGCCTTAGTTCCATGACTGAATGTCTATTTGACACCTTTCGCCTGTACCAAAAGTTCACACTTGTAAATCTTTTCAACTGTCCTTTTTTCCCCAAAAATATACTCCCTATCACAACTTGGTAAACCTTACCAGTGAGCTCATTTCTCTCACGACTGAAGATCTGTTGCCCCACTTATATTTGGACTGTCAATTCTCTTTCTTTTTCTTATTTTGTATTTCTTATATACTCCACTTAGATCTTGAAAGGGTTAAACTATGCCTTCATGTTTTTGACTTCAATCTATGAAAAAGAGAACATTCTTAAGATCAGATGTATTTGCTCTTTCTTTGACTGGCTCTTTGGTTGAATCTTGTTTTGTGGTACATCACTTTGACTTTCATTCCATGTATGTTTTAGATATCCTCCACGTCCTTAATTTGCCCTTGATTGTCTAACAGAAATCAAACCAATAATTTTTAAGCTTTTGATCCTGTATCCGTTTGCACTGCTCAATGATTCCTATATGGGAATTTCAAAAAAGAAGTTAATGTTGTGGCCCCGGAACTGTAGGACAAGATGCTTTTTTAGATATTTTTGGGAGGATATCCAGAACTTTGGCAGGATTATCATGTCAGAATTTTCTTTACATCCAGTTCCTTTGCTACATCTCTGAGGTTGATAGCATTTTAGGTTGTGCTGAATAATGTTTAGTTTACGCTATTATGTATTTTGCTCCTGGAACAGGAAAGTGGAACTCAAAAGCCTGTAGTTGCTTTTATTGCTGGATTGACTGCTCCCCCTGGACGGCGAATGGGTCATGCCGGAGGTACTTTTTTTCATTAAGTATTTCAACTTTTGATTATACCTACCCGACGGACCAAATTATCTGGAATTTGATTAAATCGATTCTGGTTACATACAAAGAAGTAAAAGGGGATGTTCCATGTTTAGTTTATGTTGTTCCACATGCCCTTAAAAAGAAATCTTCCCTCCATATTTTTTTTCGTCATTTTAAAATGTTGATCAGAAGTTTATGCTAGAATTTCTTATATATCTATTTTTGGTGAAAATTATACTATGGGATTCTTTGTGAGTAATGAATTGCGCCTTCCATTTCCGTGGTCCCTCAAACCAAAAATAATGGAAGAAAATAAAAGAATCCACCAGAATTGCTTGTTATTGGTACTAATGAAAAGAATCTGCTAATTATTAATATCCACAAGTATGAATGATACTTATTGCAAAACCTGGCTCTGTTCTCTTTTCCTCATCCCATTCCCGCTAGTCTTTTCTTGAAAATTACCAGGAACTGGCGTGGTTGCTCTTTTACTGTGTTGCTTTGCTACATTATCATGTCAATGATAGAATATTGCATGAGTTATAAAAAGTTGCTTCAGGTTACCTGCTGTCATGCCTAAAATAGTTTAATCCTGAATTTTTGGAATTGCAGCTATCGTATCAGGGGGAAAGGGAACAGCCCAAGACAAAATCAAGGCACTAAAAGAAGCTGGGGTTACAGTGTGTGAATCGCCTGCTAAAATTGGAGTCACAATGCTCAATGTTTTCAAACAGAGGGGTCTCGTGTAAGCCTGTGGCTCAACAATATCTTCATTTAGAAATTGTTTTTGCTTGTTTTGTCTTCAGGCATCCGCGAAATTATGATGCTTCGTTATCCCACCATAACCCATTTTTGGCAGATAATAACAAAGAGAATTTGATGGATATGAAACACTATCCAAGGACCATCAAGAATTTGTGTTGGTTTATTGTTATTTAGATCTGATTTTTCATGTTATTATAACAAGATGTTGCAGCAATACAATACACACATAGTTGTATTGAGAGCATGCTTTTGGCCCAAGGCAAATTCATAATACAAAACTATTTCCTAACCTTGCTCTTTTGGCCTTTAATTATAATATAGTAAATTTCGTGTAAATCAAATAGCCAAAGACAGTTTTACACCAGCCCTTTTTCTTCAAGAAGGCTGTGCTCATCGCCGAACGATGTGGTGCAGTGGATGAGGTTGTTCTTTTCTTAATTATAGGTCTCAGGTTTGAGCCTTTGGTATGGAAAAATCTTTGATAGGGAGGGTTTTCCTCAAATGGACCCTATGCGGTGCAAATTTGGATGAGTCAGTTTCAATAAGCGCACCGGCTATCGGATGGGCAATAGAAAAAAGAAGGCTTTGCTTAATGTAGGCGAATTTGGTTAGAGAGATTCAAACATATTATGTGTCCAAGGACTTTTTTTGTTGATCCCCACTAGGACAATGTCTTTATACTAGAGTGTGCAGTTCCAGCTCCCTCTTTTCCAAGTAGAACATCACGTGGTGTAGTTTCATATGTGGAGTTAGGCGAGGATAAAATATATATGGCTTTTATTCCTATTTTATAAAGACTGACTTTCGTAGACACTTGGTTTGAGTAACACGTATAAAAATTGTTTTTTTAAAAAAGAATATGCACAAGCAAAAAAGATATAACAAATAATAAGACGTACTCCACAGTTAGAAAACAAAAACAAATAGCAATAGTTAAATAATGCAATAAATAAAGCACAAAAAATAACGTGGAGTCAGATACGTATGATAGGGTTCGAAGGTAATTTATTTACTCAAATGACAATCTCATCCAAAGTAATGCACAATTCAAACCAACTACAACATATTTAATATAATTTCACAAATGAACTCTAAATAAGATAATGCAAACATAACTATCTTGCTAGATGAGATCCTATTTTCGACATAGCACAATTTAAACCATCACTCAAATATAAACAAATATAAAATGAACATACCTAAAAGTACCTATTTTTCTATCTGAACCATCAGTGTTGTTCTATGATCTTTAAAGAGGATAATGTGTACATAACTATCTTGCAAGATGAGATATTATTTTTGACGTAGCATAATTTAAACTATTATTTAAATATAAATAAAAATAAAATAAACACACCTAAAAATATTCATTTTTTCTATCTGAACTATAAGTAGAACCATCAATAATTGAGTTATGTTCCGATAATAATTCACATATAAAACTCGAAAAAAAAAATCCCTTTGATAATGACTTCATAAATAAATAAATAAAATATCACCAGCTGGTAGAAGGTACTGGAAGATGGATAATTCACTTCACCTGTCTATATATAAAGCTCATTACAGAGCTTCAAAATTCAAACATAATTCTCTACAATGGCTTGTTCTTCATCATCATACAAGAAATATGAGATCCGAAAACGAGATCCGGACCCGAAATCTGCTGTTCTGTTAGTGATTGACATGCAGAACTACTTCTACTCCATGGGAAAGCCGATTCTACCTGCAATTAACAACACAATCGATCTCTGCCGCCGGAATTCCGTGCCGGTGATATTCACGCGCCATCGTCAGAAGTCACCGGAGGATTACGGCATGCTTGACGAGTGGTGGAACGGTGATATTATCAGAGATGGAACTGTTGAAGCTGAACTTATACCGGAGTTAGATCGGAGAGACGGTGATTTGGTAGTGGAAAAACACACTTACAGTGCCTTCAGAGGTATATGTTTTCCTTCAATTTTTTTTATTCAATCATTTTGTAGGTTTATTTCAATTTCATTTCCTTTGGATTTCTTCTTCTTTGTTGTTGAACTTTTTAACTTTTTCTGGTAGAATTGCTGCTCCTTGCTTTAACTGTGTTTAGTGACAAAAACACACTTAAATTAAAGGTGAATTCCAGAGGCATTATATATAAACGTATGTTCTAACTCGAGTGAACACTTAAATTTTGCGAAATTGAACAAGTAAATACACACTTCTATGTTGCAATTTGCATGGAATACAGTTGTCCTGCATGATAACTGATTTGTATTATGCGAAATAGGACGTGTGCGTGTATTTGCTAATTTTACTTAGTTTAATTGCCTACTTGTGCAAACTCAAAGTGAGAGGGCATAAGATGCCAGATGAGACCAAGGTAAAACGATATGATTATGTGTTATGTCAATTTCATACCTCAATTGTTTCATTTGGAGTGAATGGTCAAAAT
Organism: Solanum clarkiae; assembly: GCA_011800125.2. Classification (NCBI taxonomy): domain Eukaryota; kingdom Viridiplantae; phylum Streptophyta; class Magnoliopsida; order Solanales; family Solanaceae; genus Solanum; species Solanum clarkiae. The sequence goes on from JAABOM020000001.1 coordinate 2,222,241, forward strand.
CACTGATGAAGTATCTGATTTTTCGAGTTTTATAAGTTTCCTATTTGAATTATTGAAACACATTTCAACTGTAAGAAGTTCTCTTACTATTGTTCAAGTAGAACAAGGGAAGGGAACAAGATTGTTAAGATGTCTGTTGATAAATATTGGTTGTTAATTCAAGTAAGAAATTTGAAAAATTGAGATACTTCCTTCACTCTTCCATTTATCTTCTAAACCTTCTATTGTATTAAAGTACAGCTATGGGATAGTTGACTTACGTGCGTTTCTTCTCGAGTGAGAATAATATTTGGCCATCTCGACATTCAGTTGTCTTGTAATACAAAGAGAGTGATAGTTGAGGTAGGTAAAAAGAACAATGAACAAATAACATATGAAATTCATAGGAAAAATGATAGTTTATGCATATTTTTGTTGATAACTTTTTTAGCAAATGATTTATCGACCTACTAGACCACTGCGAAGAATTCATTTTTGAGTAAAGCACAAATAGGTCTCTGTCTAATATTTTGCAAGTTTTTGTACATGTTAGATCGCAATCTAAGGTTTTGTATGTAAAGTTATTCAATATATGAGCAAAGATTAGACTGGAATCTAACCTTATCTGAAAAGGTAATGTGTTAAGGACTATAATTTGCATCACTTTCCAAACATTTGCAGATACAAACTTAGAGGAGAAACTGTTGGAGATGGGGATAAAAGAGGTAATAGTGACTGGAGTAATGACCAATCTGTGCTGTGAAACCACAGCCAGAGAGGCATTCGTTAGAGGGTTCAGAGTCTTCTTTTCCACAGATGCAACTGCAACTTCCTTACCAGAATTGCATGATGCTACATTGAAGAACTTAGCTTATGGTTTCGCTTATTTGGTTGATTGCAAAAGGATTCAATCTGCCTTCTCAAGTTCCTGAGCGCTCAAGAGTCAAGGTACACTAATCTACTTTGCTCGAACTCTTCAAAAAATGTTGCTAAGTGTGTGTTGGATCCTGAGTACCCAAGGGTCAAGTACAAAAAACCTATGTTAGTGCTCAAATTTTCAAAGAATGTCGATAAGTGTGTGTTGGATCCTGAGTACCCAAGAGTCAGGTACAAATAAACTATGATGGTCGAACTTAAATTAGAATATCAATAAGTGTGTGTTGGATCATGGATCCTGAGGGCCCAAGAGTCTGGTACAAAAAACCTTTGTTGCTCGAACTTTCAAAGAGTAAGTGTGTGTTGGATCATCCTGAGTACACGAGTCAGGTACAAAAACCCTATGTTGCTTGAACTTTTCAAAGAATGTCAATAGATGTGTGTTGGATCTTGAGCACTCAAGAGTCGGGTACAAAAAGTGAATAAATTAGCGATGAATTTTCTGTTATAGCTAATATTTTCGTGGTAAAAATATCACCTTTGTTGTATTATGCTAATACTCGTGATGAAATTTCGTGGTGTATGCTATTTGCAGGTAATATTGTAATGTTAGCCGATGAAACTAGCGGTATGGAGAGGTACTTTAGTGAGTAAATATTTTAAAATAAGTAGATGTAAAGATAATATAAATACATAACAAGTTTTACCTTCTCATGTCAAAGGTGAAATACTTATTTGCACCGAGTGTTTATATTAAAATAATGTAATTTATCTTGAAATGATGTGGCTTATGGTAGGTAAATCTCATATATGTCTAAAGGCTGGTTTTATATAAATTATTTTCCGTATGGTATGTTTTGATTAAATTGTTTTTCTCATATTATTACCAAAAATGAAGTACTACATTAAATTGGTTTACTTAATACCTTTTTCATGTAAAAGGTAAACTCTTAAATACTTATCTGCATCGACTGTTGACACTAAAATAATGTAATTTACCTTTGAAAGGATGCGACTTATGGAAGGTAGATCTTATACATGTCTATAGAATAGATTTATATAAATTCGTTACCGTATAATATACTTTGGAAACAAAATTATTATTGCCATAAAGTAATACATTTAATTGGTTTACTTAAATATGTGTTGAATTGTGGCTTATGGTAAGAAATCTCATACATGTGTATAGAATAGCTTTTTAATCAATTATTTTCCATATTATATACTTTGGATAGTAAATTGTTTACTCTCCATATATGTGATTGCCCAAGATTAATTGTTCCCTATATAAAGGGACTATACATCTAGACTTTCACAACTCATAAAATTCACATTCATATGACTATTTTCATTTTCTTGATTTTGATTAGGGTTGATGTGTTGATGTCGGCGAGTGAGATGATGCCCGCGATGCATCCATCTTCAACCATTTTCTTGATTGTCAAGCTCATCTTCAGACAACTTTAAACTGCAAAGTGTCGCTCGATTGACAGTAATGTTGCTGATTCCTTTGTTCAAATTTGGACAATGGCAAAAGCAAATCGACAATCGAAAGAGACTCTGCAGTTTGAGGTCGTTAGATGACCATGAATTTAAGTTGGAAAATTCATGGCCATTCTGATGATTGAGAACATACATTGAAGATGGATTCACCACAAACGCAATCTTTCTCATCAACATCGATACAAAAATCCTAAATGAAGATTGTTGAATATTTCGAGGTGTATATAAGCTGAGTTCAAATGAAGAAGGACGATATGCTATTGTTTTTAAATTTCATCTAAAATTCCAATTAATGATTTAACTTGGTTAATCTTTTCTATTAATCAGAAGAGTTATCTTTATTTTTATTATCGTTACTTGACTGATTGTTACATATTATTTCCACTCTCTTTTAACACATAGCATTGGTTAATTGATGTATAAATTTAATGCAATTGATATGAAAGGTCTTTATTGTTCATATTAAATTTTATAAAAGTTGAATTTTAATTTATATTATTTGCATTTAATGGAACTCACAACTTTTTGCACAACATTAAGCAGTTGGGACCATTTAAAATTTAAACTTAAAAAGGAGTTAAGTAATCACGTAGTTTCTTTTTTTGATATGTATTTTATTTAAAATATAAGGTTAGTAGATGGTCGAGTGTTATCGCACTTTGTTTGGAGGTTTGGAGGTTAATCCCCTATTCGTCTTTTCATTAATAATTAGTAGTAATATGTTTTTGTCAATATGCATTTTATTTGTCGTTTTATTTGCTTGGTATATATCTTGTTATTTTATTGTCATATTTTTTGCTAGTCTGATTGAAATTCTCTTTTCTTTTGAGATGGGAATCTACTAGAAATCTCTTTACTTAATAAAGTCTATGTATATCTTCTTTTTTAGATTTAACTCGTGAAATCATTAAAAAGATGTTTGTTATTTTAACCTATCAAACTATGCAAAAAGATAACATCAAGAGTAGCATTTATTAGTATTTCATTAAAATATGAGCTCCAATAATAAAATAAAAATGATCTAAAAACATATTATCATAATGTGAAGAAGATTAATGTCATTAACAATAATAACATGCCTGGTAATACTTCCGAAATGAGGCATGAAGAGAGTGTTGCATACGCGGTTTTACCTTTATGTTACGAAAACAGAGAGACTACTTACGAGCTGTCTTTATTTTGTCAGTAATGTTATAGTTTAATCTAATTGGTTGATCATAAATTTTATATATGATTAATATAGTTTAACCTATTATCACATGTTAATTTATCTTAATTACTTGATGATTAGAAAAAAATATTTTATAAGTGATTTTTTTTATATAAACTTCGTTTATTTTTACAATTTTGGTACATGAATAGATATATGCCACCATACAAAAAATGAATTTGGTTTCAATAATTTTAATATTTTTAGTTATTTTTTAGTTGATATGAATAAATAATTTAACTAGAATGCAACAAGTTATCTTTTTCTAAAATTCAAATTCTATAAATTCAAATTCCTAATTCAAAATCTATAAATTTAAATTCCTAACGCCATATTTGTACATAGCAAGTTTTTTTTTTTTTTTTTTAATGATCTTATTTTCTTCTTTTTGCTTTTTCTTAAAAGGGAACATTTAAATCACTATTTTTCTTCTTAATTGTTAAGTCCATCAAAACAACAAACCTTTCTTTAGTTATTAAGTATCATAGTTTGTCAAGTAATAAAGTGATTAAATTAAAGTGTCAAATCCACGAAAAGATTGTAATTAATTGTTCACTAAAATCAAACTAAACTTCATTTATCTAATCAAGTTTACCTAATTATGATTTAATTACTACTTTATTTTTTCTAATAATAAATAAATTGAAAAATGCAATTATAGCAACAATAATTCACTGCAAGAAAATAGAGATATAAAACTTCACAAAACTTGATATAAGAAAAGAAATCGATCTCCAGATAATATTTAATAAAATTATAACGATACAGAGAAAATCACTATAAGCAGGAACTTGAAAAAGAACCTTCAGTGTTGCTACAAAAGGATAGTAACTTCTTATCAGCTTTGACATCTACCCAATAACCGATATCAATTAATAACGATAACAATCAATAATCGATAAAAAATAGTCAATAAACTAATATTTTAATAATTCTATAACTATTTAGTATATATATAAATCGATAAACTTTAAAATCAACTGACTCGACCGACATGTGACCCTACTACGAGTGCAGACCACATATGTTCGAAAAATGTTTCCTTTGATTTTTTGAAGAAAGTCACTTTCCTCAGATTTGAGGAAAAATAATATTTTTCAAAATATTTAAGCCAACCAAACACGAGAAAGTTTGAAAAACATTTTCTGAAAAATATTTTCCTTCAGACCAAACACACCCTAATTCGCTGTTTAAACTTCTATTGCACAGTTATTGCAGTAACACAGAAATTAGAAACATGCAACTACAAGGAGAAAAAGGATTCATAATTTCTTATATTACACTTCTATCACCTCAAGAAGAGTTGAAAAGATACATGGATTAAGCTCCATGAAGCTGACAATTAACAGGGATATCATTGCGTTGAAGGTAAAGCGCGCCAGACATTGGCGAGAAGCATAGCATCATCCCGAGAAGAAGTGGACATCTGTTGAAGTATAACACTCTTCACGGGACCAGCAGCAGCCTCACCAGCGCGAGCAGCAAGTTCCAGATACACCACAGCTTGCATCATCTCTCCTTCCTGTTCAATGTGAAAAAAGAGTGGTTATGAAGCATCAAACAAGGGATAAAATTAGCGGAGTGGATGAGATATAAACTACAAGTGGAAACAGACTGTCTACTTGCAGTCTAGCTTATACAGGTATAATCTTCGGGCTATTACTGAAGACTGTAAGTTTTTACTAGAAACTACAAAGGCTTCTATTGTTTGTATTTGGAGGGAGGAAAGCTACTGCACGACTTCCTATCAAATGAAGGTCACAAACATATAGGTGAGTTGATAATGTTGTTTACTAAGGAGTCTCTTCTCCTAGCAGATTCTTTCGGAAACAGCCTCTTTGTCCCTATGAGGTAGTGGTAAGGTCTGCGTACATTTTATCTCTCTAAACCCCACTTGTGGATTTCACTGGGTATGTTGTTAGTCTTTTCCAATGTGCCCCGAAAAAGAAGGTGAGTGCTAGTGGTTAAAAGATCACAGACTACAAACAAACGACTACCATGTTCAGTCCTAAATAAGTTGAGTCCGCTATATAAATCCTAACTGACAATGTCATCGCAAAACAATATTACACGTTCACAGGCGTTGTGTGTGTGTTTTTGGTGGGCGTGGGGGTGTATGAAACATTTGGCACCATAGAATTACGTGCTTGTTTGTACCTGTGTATGAGCAAATTGAACTAGAAAAGGAGTGCAGGAGCATTTAGGCACTACTTACAGAAAACAGACTCAGCCCATGCTCAAGCTGAGCTTTGCTATGACCTCGATCAGCTGCTCTCCTCATCCATTTTTTTGCTAATTCTTGAGACTTCATCAAACCTTCTCCAACCGAGTAGCACAATGCAGTGTTATACATAGCACGGACATATCCACCTTCCGCTGCCCTCACATACCACTTTGCCTGTGCAATTAGAGTAAACCTTTTTTAAGTATAGTTTTCATTAAACAACAACAACAACAACATAACCAGTATAATCCCACTAGTGGGGTCTGGGGATGGTCGATTGTACGCAGACCTTACCGCTACCTCATAGAAGTAGAGAGGCTGTTTCCTAAAACCCTCAGTTCAAATCCC
>JAABOM020000001.1:2236273-2251278 GCA_011800125.2 Solanum clarkiae
ACTCTTCCTAATATTCACATAATAATTATGGCATCTAATATATTCTTCCTAATATACACATAATAATTATGACATCTGATATATTCTTCCTAATATACACATAATAATTAATTATTTCCAATATGAACTCACCCTTCCTTTTGGCCAAATCCCGAACCTGGGACAGTAGAGATGCCCGTCGCTTCCAACAACTTGAGACAATAGAAAACATCAGGAGCTTTCTCGAGTTTCTTTGCAGCGTCTATCGCTCTAGGAGGCAGTTGAATTTGCGGGAAGGAATACATAGCACCTGTTATAAACATTTCCTCGCGAAATGTAAATGAGTAGTCGTTTCAACTCGTATTAGAAAAAAAGGAAATAGGGGACATGACTTGCCTTCTGTGAAGTTACAAACAACATTTTTGCAGCTATTGAACCCGTCAGTCATTATATGCGCCCTCCGTCTTAGTGACTCAAGGATGCCTTTGCTGCAACAAACATCAACTATAAGGTATGATCATAGTCTAGTATTCGCAATAGGTACAATAGAAATCGGGGACACTTAAGTGTTCAACGTGTAGACATACAACATACGTATTCAAAACTTATGTTGCTCGGACTCTTAAAAATGTAAACGGACCAGCGTCGGATTGTCAAAAAATGTACTACTTTTAGAGGATCCGACAAGCACCCATCGACATTTTTAAAAAAATCCGAGCAGCATAGCTCAAGACATAGTGAAAAGAGTTGAGACTTTCTTCTCTAATTCCAACAATTCCACATACGAAGTTCAAGAATTTCAACAGATTCAGCATTAATACCTTTCTCGGACAAACTGTTCGTATGAAACATCTCCAGGCTTAGGGGGGCTCGCCATTAACCCCAACTGTCGGAAAGAAAAAGAATACAACCATCTCATCAGAAGAAGGTTTACGAGTAAACAGAAACTCACCACAACCTTTAGATGACAATGGTTTCGGAAAAAATTGATTTCTAAATGACACAAGGAGGTTTTCAATTCTTGAAATCACAATACGATTTCGAGCCAGAAAGATTAAATCTTGGGAAGAAATGAATAGAAATACTCACAAATATCTGAGCTGGTACATTTGGACTGAGAGATATCGAAGCAACCTTGTATATCTCGTCAACCGACTGCAAACATCAAATGAAAGAAATGCAATGTCTCAGGAGGTACATTGATTATACTAGGGAAATAACACGACTCACAAATGTTTTACAAGATAAGAGCATTTGGGAATAGCTTAACTTGATGTCTACTTGAAAAAGAACGTTATCTAATCGAATAATTTTTCCTTCCAACAGCAACCCCAAAAAGAAACTAGCTAGTATCAAGATTAGTATATATCTTTAACAATGACAAGAATTGCATCGCCAATTTAAGCCATAAAAATGACTAGAGCATCGTTGTTCGAATTCGGAACTGCGAAACAAACCTTGGGAGGAATGTTGGTCATCTCAAAGTATCCACCGCGCTGTCCACATTCGCCCCAATAACCTTTGGAGACTGTATGAAATGAAACGAGCTGAAGCTCCTTGCTTATTGGGGGACCCATATCGAATAAAACCTATGAATTTTCGCGAACATCATATATGTTATTCGAGATACAATATAATAATTGCGGTATAACAAATTATTCAAGTGAAAAACTTGTTTGTACATACCTTTCGTGCACTCATGAAAGGATGTTCATCCTGGTAAATATTTTGCTGATAAACTTCGTCTCCAAGTAATACCAAATTTTCTTCGTAACAGAATTGTATTATTTGTCTTAGATTTTGTTCACTAAGACACTGTCCGGTAGGATTTCCGGGGTTTATAATCACCATTGCTCGTACCTAGACAATAATATAAACATAAGTTGTTTGGCATTTGCACGTATTATCGGTGTAAATAACTTAAATCCTCGAAAAAATGTGTCAATATGAAGAGCCCTATAAAAAAGACCCTCAAAGTTTCTGTCCCGGAAAATATGTTAGCATCAAGTCCCGAATGCGCTGTAACAGCCTTTTTATACAAAATGTGGACTCTGGCACAACCTAAAACCTATGTTGCTCGGACTCTCCAAATATGTTGCCGCACCGTGTTGGGATCCTCCAAAAATGCACTACTTTTAGAGGATGTAACACGCATACATCAACATCGGTATTTTTGAAGAGTCCGAGCAACATAACTTACGACTCAAGTCAAAATCGGAAATGTACAGAACCATACAAGCAAGGATGTGTCTCGACGTATCTGGGAGGCAGAATTTAGGCACAGATACTCACAGTTATTCCGTTTTGTCGGGCTTGTTCTATAGATTGCCGAAGGTCATTGATATCAAGACCCCAGTCTGCAGTCTCTTCAAGATAGTACGGAACAAGCGAACCCCCATACAATGATATCGTAGCAGAGTATAGCGGATACTGAGGAACAGGAACCAACACCTAACAACAATTATGTAACCATAAGGAGTATTACAAATGCGTAAAATCTAGAACCTGAAAGAATTTTCAGAACATATCGGTTATTCTTTTCCCCCTCTTTTTGATTTTATCTTTACCCCGTCACTGGGACCCCGAATGATCGTATGTAGTATCTGCATTATTCCTTTGCTGGCACCGTCCGTGAGAAATATGTACTCCGGATCACTGATCAAAAGAAACAACCAGTACTGTAAGCCCCATGACCAAAATTTAAGTTATCGAAAAGAGACCAGTTTAAATGAAGAAAAAAAAACGCGATATCACCTTGGATATCCATCACGTCTCTCAATGAAATCTGCAATTTCTTTCCTTACACCAGGAATGCCGCGGGAGTCGCTATAAGCACCTAATAAACCAGCAGTACAAAGAAATCATTTCTCAATACAGATTGGGGCAAAAGAAACAGCCGTGACTGTCGGATATTCGGAATGACAATGTATACCGAGTAATCGTTAATGGATAGAACTCAAGAAGCAGGGATGATAAAAAGTTTAAGGTTTTTGATACAAGAAAACAGATCAGAATTTTTTTTCCAGAATATAAAAGGAACTATATAAGTTGAAAATTCGCAAAAGAAATAAATGATGCAACGATAATCTGACGTTCACTTAAACGTAGAAATAAGAGGATAGTAATTCCTGAAGAAACTCTACGGAAGAGAGTTTTGAAGGGAATAAAGACGGGAGACAGAGAGGCACAACAAGTAGAGGAAGCAATGCCAAATGGACCGTGAGGATTCCTAAGATCCGACACGAGTGTGGCATCACTTTCGGAAGGTCCTAGAATAATATAGTTTAAGTTAGACGGGATACCTAGACCACCAGAGTTCAATGAAAGATAATGTTTAGCCTTGGCAATTGCATCAGCAGGGAATAAGAGTCCGACATTAGGATCATCCAGTAAAAACGGAGCTTGACACAGGGCAATGACCTGAAAATAAAGTGGATTAAATGCATTACATGTAAAAAAAAATCATAACTGCCTCACAGAACAGACATTCGGGGACTACACCAAACCTGGCGAGCAAACGTCAACGGCTTCTGACCAAGGGCGTGTGGATTACCTACATTTGTGAATATAATCTGCGCAAGTGTAAAAGGAATTATCAAGCATTGGATAGTTACACAAGCAATCTCAATGAACTAAATGATCGTTTTGCTAGAAAATAAGTTATGCAAAACAACGACGACATACGCAGTGTAATTCCGCAAGTGGGGTTTAGGTAGAGTAAGATGTACGCAAACCTTACTCCTGAGACAATCAACACACATCCTCGAAAAATTACATTGTGTATAGATAGGTCAAAATTGCAAAGTTGTTTAGTCGGTATATACACAGTACTATATGTTCAATCTCCTAGCTCTTTCGTATATTTACTTCTTTATATTTTGAATTCTCGAAGTGAAAATCCCGCGGAAACAAACCACAATCCATTTGACAAGTCCATAGACCAAATTAATGAATTAAAAGCTATAAAATGTTCAGTAATATGACATGAACAAACCGAAAATTCTTACCTTCTTTCCTTCCTTCTGAAGCTGAGAAGCTCGAAGATAGAGCTCGCCTCGTACAGCATATTGACACTTCTTCACATTTTCATTCAAATTTTCATAGTCCAATGGCTTTGACGACATTATAAACAATTAACGATAGCACCTACTTAACCTACAATGTCATAGGAATAAATCATAAACAGCAAAAAAAAAACCAATATAATTAACGGTAGAGTACTACTACCACCGCCACCACAACATGTCGAGAATCAGTGACAGACAAAATTCTGTATCTAAATAGCAGAAGTCATTGCTAATCTTATTTAGCGACAAATCATCAAATATTCTGATAATTGCTCCCTCTATGTCATTTTATGTGTCACTCTTTGACTTGACATGGTGTTTAAGAAAAATAGGAATACTTTTGGAACTTATTATCTAACCAATGGCGAAGCCACATTGAACCTTATTCGGTGAAAGATTATACTATATATATATATATATATATATATCATAAATGTCAAACCCCCTTCAATTAGTTCGTGTGTCTACTCCTTAAAATTTGAACTCCTTAAAGAAAATCCTAATTTCGCCACTGTCTAAAACAATCATTAGATATTTATATAAATGAAAATCATTTTATTAAGGGCTTCGTGTGTCTACTCTTTAAAATAAGGGAGAATTTTAAAGTTAAATTGTTTCAAATTATAATAAAGTAACATTCGGAAAAGGATGTCACTCTGTATAACTATTTACCGACAAACCAACGACGAAATTCATAGCTAATTTCACTTTTTCTAGCTGGAAAAAAATCCAAGAACTAAATAAACATCATTTAACTACTAATCTAGTGACCACAAATACAATTTTTTTTTTTTTGAGCTGGAAACAACTTACAAAAAAATTAGCAAAACAATTCTAGATCTTGAACAAAGGAATTAAAAAAAATGGAACAAGATGTTACATGTTTTCTTAGATAAATTCTGCAGATAAAACATCAAAATTCATGGCTAATTCTATTTATCGCCAAATTAACACAAATAATCAAGAAGCTATTTAGCAACAGATTAGCGACGAAGTTCGTATACTAAAAATTATATATACTAAGAAGATTATATAAACACTATGAATACCACCAAGAACTTGTTATGAAATTAATTCAATTACTTTTTTTTTTCAACAAAAAATAAATAATTACCTCAATAACTCTAGCTCTTGAAAAAGTGAATTTCCAGAAATGGAAATAGCACAATGGAGTAGTTTAACATGATTTTATTGTTTATTTTTGTAGGTATTTTTTGTCATATTATTTTTGCCACGTGGCAGGCATGCAGTATGATGAATTGTCATCATATGAACTGATGGGAGCCATTCTTGGAATGTGTGCCAACCAGATTAGTTCATTAATTATTTTTTGGGTAAAAAATTCTGATTTATATTTTATATTTTGTTTCATAAAATAAATTGTTTTTTAAAAAAGGTTTTTAGGTTATTGTGAGTTATTGGACCTTCGGTTGGAGAAAATAATTTTTAGGTGGTTTTTGGGAAAACATATCAAAGTAAAAAATTTATGATAAAAATATTGAGTTTTGGCATCAAAAATAATAAAGATAATCAACATTAGAAGAAATAACAATATTATGAAGAAGAACATAATGCTAGTGTAGTAGTGCAGTTGATGGGGCAGCTCCTTCTTTAATCAGAAGTCTCAAGCTAGAGCCCAGAGTATGAAAAAATCGTTAGTACTTCCTCTCAAATAGGGCCTTACATGGTGTCAATTCGAAATAGTCAGATTCCAATATAGATATCAGACATCGAATGAGAGATCATATATATATATAAAAAAAAAATTAGCTTCAGACTAGAATCAGTGGTGAAACCACTCTTTAGATGAACCCCTTAATCGAAAAATTATACCATTTATACATAGTTCAAATTATTTCTTATCTATATGTATTAGATGTCGAACCCCTTCAGTTTGTATGCTTATTTTTTCAGATTTTGAACCCCTTTAATTGAAATTCTGGCTCTGTCACTGACTAGAATCCTGCTACCTCTAGGAAGAGAAAAATCGCTTGACTATATACTAACTGTATATCCGAATCCTTAAGTTCAAGCTCTTCTATCTAAAATCATGTTTTCGATAAGCTAAAGATATGACATATCTTGTGTAATCACCTTTTCTCAAACTTATCAACGTCAACCTTCACACCACTACCACGCCTTACCTCGTACATATCTTCGTTTCTAATCTATTCTCTTCCTAAGTCCACACAAATATGTGAAACCTTGGATTTGCATCATAGGAACCTTATTCTTTCCAAACTATCACATGACACAAGACAAATACTCCAATAATAGCACATCAATAGCTATGGTTTATGAAACACAAAATCACAAAATTGACATGCTATCATTAAACATGGTTATTCCTAAATCAAAATTTTAACAAAGGATAAGAACATAAAATAATCTTCAATCTCCTTCATATATGCAAGATAAAAGTAGAAGTTATCACACGTGTAGAAAAGACGGAGTAATTAATAAAGTTAATAGTAAAAAATACATCTAAACTATTCATTTTTTACGAGTTTTATATAGCTCAACTATCCATTATTCTGTTAACCTACCTTAACTATCACTCCCTTTGTATTAGAACACACCTCGATGTATAGTTGGCCAAATAATTTTTCTCAATCGACAACATATCGTGTAGGTCAACTCAGCATCGAGGTACGTTTTAAGACAAACAGAATGATAGTTAAGCTTTTTGAATCTCATGAAAAGGTGATAGTTTAGGTAGGTAATTAGAACAATGTATCGTTCTAAAACTTACATTGGGTGTTATAGGCGGATGTATGTAGACGTTAAGGCAATTGTTTCCCATGTCCTCTTGTTCTTGTTCAATCTTTCTTGCAGAAGACACAGCATCAAAACCACATCGATACAACTCAATTGACTCTAAAGTACAAATTTCCCCGAAATCCATTGGAATTTCCTTAATGTCACATTTCTTCAAAACGAGGCGTTTTAGACTTGGGAAGTTATCGCTACTAGCTTCCCAATGCTTAAGACTTAGGCCGCAAAGTAACAACAACTTCAGTCTTTCGAACTTGTCTTCATCACTCAATCTCCATACATGACCAATGGCCGCGCTATCTTTAAGTTTGAGCTCTTCGAGATTTGGCAACATGACAAGAGTTGATATATCTTCCCAAGGAAAGTAAAACCTGCCAACTAAACTCAGCCTCTTCAGTGATCTTGGGAAAATGAACTTCTTGAGGGAGATAAATGGCTTCCAATACATAAAGTTATCACTTAGGCACTTCAATTCTTCGAGTTTTGTCAAGCTGGACATATCAATGAGGCCATTGGCACTACTCTCTTTAGTATAATGGAAGATCAATCTCTTTAAATTGGGAATGCTCGAAAAAATTTCATTTGTACGACTAGTGAAATGAATATCCGAAAGTTCCTCTAAATTTGGCATCCCAGTCACAAGATGCTTGTTTAAGATACTTTTTCTTCTAGGACTTGGTAAATAACATGATTTCCTTATACGTATATGCCTCAAGTTCCTCATCGTCCATATACTTCCCGGTAAAGTTGGATGACTATAACGTCTTTCATAAACTAGCGTTTGCAAATTCTGAAGATTTGAGATTGATGCAGGAAGATTTGCATTAGATCGAACTTGGAAATATCTCAGATGAAACAGTTTTGTAATTTCAAGCGGAATCGAGCCATAACTTTCACAGTCATGGAAAATGGCTAGTACCCTGAGAAGGTTGAAATGGGAGAAAACTTCAAGTCTTACAGAATGATGAATTTTAGTAAATAAGTAGATAGATCTGGTACTTGAGGGTAATAGCTTGAAACGATTATCATTTAAGTAATCGTGAGTCTGAAAACTGACGCGGCAGCCATAAAAATGCTTCTGCGTTGAACGGTTAGCGACTGTCACTTATCTCAACATGCATAAACTTAGTCATTTCAACTTGATTCAAACAGAATTCGCGTAGTAGATCATGCATTCCACACACTTTTATCTCACCGTTGTATCTCCTTTTTGTAACGAGTATCAAGTTCCTACTGATAAGATCCTCCAAATAATCTTCTGCCGCTTCCTCCAAGGTTTTATCACTTCCAGGCCTTCTTATGAAACCTTCTGCGATCCATAGTCGAATCAATCTCCAAGTCTCAACATGATAATCCTCCGGGAAACCACCCATCGAAAGAAAGCAAGGTTTAAGGTGATTAGGCAAGTGTTGGTAACTCAAACCAACAACTCTTAAGCATTTATCAGGATGGCTGGCGATGATTTCACCCAACGTTCGGGCAACATCCATCCAACTTCCTAATGTCCTGTCTACATTAGATAGATGTCCTGAGATCACTGATATTGTTAAGGGTAGTCCTTGACATTTTTCTGCAATTTTCTTTCCGATTTCTTCCAACTCGGGAGGAAAATCATGTTTTGGTCCAGATACCTTATCACAAAGTAACTTCCAACTGTTTTCTAAATTCAGGAGGTTCATCTCATGATGGATAACAGGATTTACATACATTGCTACATTTGTTTCCCTAGTAGTCAATAAGATTCGACTCCTATTGTTGCTATCGGGAAATATCCTGCTTATGCTATCCCAAACATCCGTACTCCAAATATCATCAACTACTAAAAGGTATCGTGGACCCTTTAGTTTTTTCTGCACCAGGTCAGCTAACTCGTTGTCATCCTTCTTATTATAATCTTTTCCGATGTTAATATTTGTTTGCTTTGAAATGCAATGTAAAGCTTCTAACAACACATTTCTACATACATATTCTCGAGTTATTGTAATCCAAACGCGAATGTCAAAATGGTACCTGAATGTTGGATGGTCATAAGCTTTTCTAGCGAGTGTTGTTTTGCCAATGCCACCCATGCCTGATATCGTGACAATATCTAGATCCGACAACCCTCCTTTCAATCTTTCAACTATTATATCCAAGTCATCATCAAGTCCACGCACGATACCATCTTCCAAATGTTGCAGCATCCGGTTACTTCTATAAGAAGTGTCACTCAAGGAATCCCCAGTAGATTCAACAATTCTATCACCATCAACAATCTCCATCACTTCCTTTTTTATTGTATCGATTCTTTTCACAACTGTTGGAAAGTTTTCGTGTAGTAGACTTTCAGGTACATTTTTTCCATATGTCCAGCTAATGATTTCACAAATCTTCATCTCAACAGCATCTTCCGCGTAACTAGCAGCATCTCTTATCATTTCCTCCAAAGATTTGATTTTTTCTGGATCAAATCTACTCTTTCTTGCTTCTTCAATAACCTTTTGAAAATATTCAGCAGTATCACAAAGGGATTCGAGTGTTTTACCAATTTGACTTTGAAGGAACTCTGGATATCTCTGCTGAAGTTGCTCAAGTGCTTGAAGAAGAGACATCACCGCACTATAAGCTGCCATCGACTACTCAAGATATCAAATACACAAGTTTTTTACTCGAAATACACTTCACAAGATCAAAAGGATATTGCTATAGAGATACTTTTTTAACTTAATATTCATAAATATCAAAATATAGAGCTGTTGATCAGCTCTTTAACAATTTTTTAATCCATCAACTTGTATAAAGTCAGAGGAGAAGGTGTAATATAATAATCCTTTAATACATACAACTTTTACTTAATCGAAAAGGCACCAATTTTTTTATTTGCCGTGATTGGATTAAACACCAATAGGATATCTAGTATCTTCTGCTTATGGGGATTGATTTTTGAGATGAAGGTTTTTCGGAAACAGTCTCTCTATCTTTATGTGATAGTGGTACGGTCTGCGTATATCTTACCCTCCCCAGACCCCAGTTGCGAATTCCAGTGGGTATGTTGTTGTAGTATATGAAAAATGTTGAAATGAAAATTAATTTATTGCGACTCCACCCCTAACGCTCTAGCTGAATGTTACACAAGACTAAACCATATCATATATACGCGAACGTCACTCCTACTCTCGTTGGGATTATGCATCGACGCCTACTTAAAGAACCACACAAGACTAACACTTTCTTTGTTAATCATCAAACTAAAATTCCAACACATGAGAATGAAACATGAAAATTCTCAAGAAATAGGAAAGTAAGCCTTTTTTTTTCATTTCTCGTTCGACTAGGTCCTTTCTTTTTTGTCTATCAAATTACAACTTCTTTCAAATGCTCAATTTTATAAGCGCTTCTAAAATTTATCATGATACATATTAGAGCATTGACAAGTCAGTCATTCGTTCAGTGTATACAAGTTAAAACTCTTATTATAAGTTAACAGCTCGACATTGTTTCCTGATTTGCCCTTGGTTTCCAGTGAGCACTTCCACTGCCCCGAGTTTGTTCATGGCCTGGCCGAATTTACTAAACCATCCGGCTTCATCAACACTAAATCTTTGGACAAGTCCCCTTGTTCTTATATCTTGAATTAGAGCTTGATCAGACTCAAGTAGGCCTTTTTTCATCAACAATTGCCTGTAATATACATGGTCCATTTTGTATTGCGTCGTGGCATCAAAGGCTAATGTGCTCATTTGACCAGTACATGTAAATCTCATAACATTAGCAAGTCGTGGATCAACCATTTGAGCCTTTTCTGGTGTCTCCAATCTATAAAGAAAGTTGAAACAATGAGCAACTCCAATTGAATGTGCACCAATTAGGACAACTAAATCTTCTGTATTTAGGCCTTTTCTGTTGAAAAGATCAATCATTTTGTCTACTGTGTCATCAGGGAGTGGAAGGTTGCCACCTACGTTCGCTTCGAGCGATTCGAGACCGTCACGTCGACCACCGGCCACCTCGTAATGCGGGAGGCCCGATGCGACAATGGCGTCACGCGATAAGAAGGCTAAAATATCGGAGCACGAGACAATGCCAGGGCAATTCTGCTCGAGTTCTGCTTTGATCTCGTCAATGAGTTCGAATCCCTTGACTGTAATGCCATTTGTGTCAGATAACTTCTCTACCTTCTCACCACTTGGAGTTGTGTCGAGCAACAATGACGCGTCACAACCCTGCATATACGATTAGTTACATATGTATACTGATAGTATAAAGAATAACTTAATATGTTGTAGTAGTAGTAGTAGGTTATCAATGAATGCTTATTAAGTAAGTCACTATATAGTTGTCGTTTAGGGCGTCTGTCTGTGTATAAAACTTAAACTATATTTTCATAGTTGCAAACATTAGGATACATTTGGTATAAAAGAAAATATTTTTCGAAAGATAAAGTCATTTTCTGGTGTTTAGTTTCCATTAACTAGTTTTCACCAAAAGGATCACACTTCGCGGACAACATCATTTACTTTTCTTCATCAATTATCTCGATTCTTAACTTTATATCACCACATTAGCTGACGTTTTGACATTATTATCAATGATTATTCACACTCAAAAATTATATCAAAACACTATCTTGTTTGTTTGCTAATATAGTTATCAAATTTCCACCAAACACCAGAAAATATTTTTCAAAAATGGTTTTCGTCGTGACAATTTTTTTAAAAAAATTTATGAATAGCGATGAGGAACTTACATTGACAAAGCAATCATGCAAGAAAAGTCTAGGAATGGCAGCAGCAATAGTAGAGTCATTTTGTAAGGCCCTAATTAGGCCATTTTTGATAATTTCCTCTGCTTGAGGACATGTTTGATGATAAAATCCCTGTCGTAATCCGCCATTAATCTCTGGTTTTATGTGTTTTTCTGTAGTTCTAGGTACGTTATATCCAGGAAAAATACGCGGAATTGTTCCGCCTACTATTCCTACTCCCTTGTGTCCACCTCCTAATAGGGGTTGGCCGCCTTCTTCCCCTACTCCTTGGTGGCCACCTTCTAATAGGGGGTCGCCATTATTGGAAGCCTCAAAATCATGTTCATGAGACTTCTTTCCCTTTTTGTCCTTCTTCTTATTCTTCTTCTTCTTTTTCGACTTTTTCTTTTCCTTTAAGGACCGTTCATTCCTTGTCTCATCATTTGAGCTAGGAATCGCAAAGTCATTGTCATTGACATGAACAACATTCTTATTTTCACCATGGATCATTACGTCTGTCTTACTAGAATCATGTTCTAGAAATTCAGGACGATGATCGGGAAATGATGAGGCTAGCAAAGGTAATAGGATCGCGCAAACTAGTAAAATAGTTGCAAAAATCCCAACCTTAGCTGTCATTTTTTTCCTTTGATGATAAATATTTGTTCAATAATTTGACCTTTTTGTGATCTTATAAATAAATAAATTGTAGAAAGAAAAAAAAGCTTTGAGGCTATTGATGGTTAGATCTCTCTTGGCAGTTATTTCAGTTAAGGAAATAAATGGTTAAAATTTTGAGAACCAATGAATTCAATTTACTAATTTAAAAAGAAATTTTAACCCTCAAAATATGGAGGTCCTTAGAAGAAAATTATTTTATTAGAAGGAAAAAGATGCTAAAAATACTTCTGAACTATTCGAAATAGGTCAGTTTTACTCTTCGTTATGTTTTTTTAATCAAAAATGCTTTAATTGTTGGTCAAGCTAGCTCAAAATGCTCTCTAACTAGTGAAATACAACAACGACGACATACCTAGTGAAGATCTCACAAGTTGGGTCTGAGGAAGAACAAATGTACGGAGACCTTATCACTACCTCATCGAGATAGAGAGGTTGTTTTCCAAAGACCCTCATCTCAAAAAATCATCCCCAATAGCAGAAAATACTAGATCTGAATGACTAGAATGGACGACTAATGAAAATATATAGCGACAATAAAAGTAACAAAACAAATGATGTATAATAACAACACTATATAAGACGACACGCCTACTAACCTACTATAACCTAAGGCTTCTAACCTTCTACCCTAATACGCGACTTCCACTCTTTTCTATCTAATATCATGTCCTCGGTGATACGAAGCTGCACCATATCATGTCTAATCAAGTCCTCCAAAGTTTATGGGTCCAACCTATATACTCTCTCCGTCTCATTTTATGTGACACCCTTTGACTTGACACGGTGTTTAAGAAAAAAGAGAAGACTTTTGAAACATATGGTTTAAAATAGAGCAATTATCAATATTCATCATTGCGTTCATAGCGAAAGCAGAGAGTTTTTTCTAGAATTCTATATTCATCTTTTTTACAACAAACCAAGTGTACACTTACAAATTACATACAGAGAAGACTTTTGAATCATATGGTTTAAAACAGAGTAATTATCAATATTCATCATTGCGTTCATAGCGAAAGCAGAGAGTTTATTCTAGAATTCTATATTCATCTTTTTTACAACAAACCAAGTGTACATTTACAAATTCATACAGAGAAGAACAATGAGAGACGTTGACCGTAAAATCCATTTTCAATTGCGAAATAGATTTTCGTCAGTGTGAAAGAATTGCAAAGAATGCGATAATGCAGTATCCTATAAACAAATGAGAGAAATGTCTTGTCGACTATTCCGGAGGTACTTGGTTTGGCAATGTTGTTGTGTTTCTTAGGACATGCTTCCTGCAGCGCTCGAATATGCTGTCGTAGATCAAATCAAATTGAACTCCAGCTCTTTCGCGATTCACAACGTAGAGAATGTGGTCGCCTTCCACAATTTTATAGTACCTGCACAACAGAGGAATTATCAATGCTGCTGCCTTTAAACACCATTACATCAACCATGAGTGATGTCCTAATAGACATATGTTGCTCGGACTCTCCAAATGTTGTTGTACGCATATCGGATCCTTCAAAATGCATTACTTATGGAAGATCTGACACACACCCAAGTCATCAACAACATAGGATTTGGGGGGGGGGGGTGTTGGAGATGTATAGTATCCATCTAATTGACTCCTATCTTGAGAGACAGAGAGACTGTTTTTGGTAAACCCTCAACTTAAATGTTCACTAAAATCTGACACCAAAATGATTTAAGGTCACAAAAGTAATGCCACCTTCTCATGATAGAAGTATGATCGATGCTGTATTAAATCTTAATGAGAAGAAAGGATCACGTTCAAATTAAGATTCTTCTCACAATGAAAAGATGGTTATAACAATGGTTTATCATAAATCAAATTTCCAAATTTCCGAAACATCAATTCTTGATTACCAGAAAAACTAAGATATGAATGAAGACAACAAGGATGATGTAACAATCCCGAATTTCTGTCTACTTGAGTTGGAATAAAAAAAAAAAGAATTGTTAGGCCACTAATTGTAGTATATTTTAATATTTTTAAGTGGCATAGTTAGACCATTATTCTTTATATTATTTTGTTAGTGTTCTTGTTCTTTTAATTATAACGTTTAAGTGGAAATTTCCACCAACTGATTTGTGCTCCTTTTGGAGCTATTGAAGGGACGTCCAGTCTCCCTATAAATACATATCTTCCTTTGCACATTTCAGTGTGCTCAGAGAAGAGAAAAGAAACAAATAGGCAAAGGGCAGTGAACGGAAAAAATATAGATATATATTATTTACATAATATTTGAGAGTTTTATTAAGTTGAAGGGAGGTGGTTTATTGCGTAGAGCTTCGACAATTTTATTGTAAGTTGCTCCTATTTTCTAAATCTTTTATAATGAGATATTTTATATAAATGAATTTATATTCGTGTACTTTTAAGTACTTCATTATGAAAAATATTATTATGATGAAATTATCTTGATGGATTAAAGTAAGGTGTAATACTTTATGTGATTAGATTGTGGTGCTACGGATTCCATTCAAAAAGGAAAGGTCAAAGTGTTAGATTGATCGTGATTTGACTAAGGTAGATTGATCGTGATTTGACTAAGGCAAGTGGGCTTTCAAAACTTTGTAATTCTCGTAGAATTCTCAAAACTTTCCTTTCTCCTACGTGTGATATGTGAAATATTTTAATATTATAAAAAATAAGATGATTAAAAACGTGAATGTGAGTTGACGTGTTATTATGGTACTTGAATTGATAAACATGGGGAAGTGATGAGAATTATATATATTCTTGATATATATTGTTGTGATTGGAAATAATG
>JAABOM020000001.1:2251378-2264156 GCA_011800125.2 Solanum clarkiae
ATGATTAAAAACGTGAATGTGAGTTGACGTGTTATTATGGTACTTGAATTGATAAACATGGTGAAGTGATGAGAATTATATATATTCTTGATATATATTGTTGTGATTGGAAATAATGAGTGAATTTGTTTGTGAAATTCATATCATATTTATTCATTCCATGACATGCATATTTGCATTGATTCAAAAATGTTGATAAAATAAGATATAAGAAATATTGGGACCGACGTCTTTATCGGTCGAGATGTTGAGGCCTTTGCCGGCGAAGTTATAATGATATTGGGACCGAGTTCTTTACCGGTCGAGATGTGATGCCGAGGTTTCTGCAGGCGAATTTATATTATGATGTTGAGGTTTCTGCCGGCATGTTTATGATGATATTGTGATGCCGAGGTTTCTGCAGGCATATTTATGATGATATTGTAATGCCGAGGTTTCTGTCGGCATGTTTATGATGATATTGTGACGCCGAGGTTTCTGCCGGCGATGATGTGATGGCATATGATGTGATGGCATAAGTGCATAATGCATTGCATATCACTCTTTCATACCATTGCATAACATGGTGTCGTCATTATGATTGATTGTGTTTTTAACTTGTGCTTTGGAAAGTGCTATATAATGAAATACTATCTTATTTAAATATTATATGTTGTTGGGTCGGAATAACCTTTGTGCAGGTTGGTGTCGCGGATATCGACTGGGACGAAAGAAGTTTGTATATTCTATTAGACTTCTTTGTTTTGTTAGTTGACTTGCTGGGTACCGCTGGTGTTTGGTACTCACCCCTCGCTTCTACACTCGTGTAGGTGGTGAACCCGGGCTGTGAATAGACATCCCTTAAAGCATCGAAGACTCTCGGGAGATATAGAGAGGTAGCTGCTGTCATCTAGCTGACTCTCTTGTTCCTATTTATTCTGTACTTGTTCTATTCGAGAAGAAGGATAGTGTGGACTTGTATTTCTTTGATTTTTTTGTATTTCTAGTGGCTTGTACGCGTGACAACCAATCCTTGGGTGGGATTTAAGTTTATGGAAATCCTCAGTTTTAATTAGTTATTTTAGTTAAAATGCTTCCGCTTGTTGTATTTATTATCCCTTTTTGAGTTAAAGGCTGACTTGTTCTGGTGGGATTGAACAAGTGCCATCACGCCCAATTATTGGGTCGTGACAGATGAGGACCGTTTAGTTAATCTATGGACACAGAAATTAGAAGTACTCTATATTGTTAATTTGGCTAAATAAACACAAGAGCAGAATTTGACTGGTAACCTACCAGATGCCAGGTTGCAACGGCTGGCAATCAGTATCTTTAATAACAAGGCGCCTCGGGTGTTCAACAGGCAAACGAGGGTGTGTCATAGATATGGTGTTGAGAGCACCATCATTGTCCCACCAATCTTCATCCCTGCGTGTATTAGATGAAATAAAAGCAATGAGATAATGAAACGAGTTATTACTTGTATCGAACCACTTATTTTTGGTTCCACAATGCTTTCACATACGAGGATCACATTGAGAAGATATAATTTTGGATGAGAGTACTTAGTGGTGCATTTGAATAACTGGTTCAGAAAATTGTCAGACAATGAACTTATGACATAAAATTGATCGTAAACAGATGGAAATCTACGTCCTACTAAGGAAATTAAACAAAAAGTTTTGAGGTAGTAAAACTAGGAGAACCCGAAATATTCACTAACGGGGTTTCAAAATCTTGCTCACGAACCGAAGAGGGCTTGTAGTACAAAGTATCTTGATCTATGTAAGTAGTTTGCAACAGAAGAGTAACAGACACGAACCTATAGCCCTTATACGGAGGAGAAACATCTTGAGGATGCCGCCAGTGGCTCATTTGCAGGACTCTAATGAATAGTAGAGGATGTATCCCTAGAATGCCAGAAGGAACTGCAAGTCCCGTAACTTTCGTGGTATGCTTGGTAGCATAGCTGAAGTAATATGTTTGCGGAAATGTATTTAAGTGCCTGTTCAACTTGATTGACCCCTGGATGGTAAGATCAGGAAGTATCCAGTCTCCTGAAGCAAATGGACCAGCATTCCCTGAAAGGTAATCAAGAAGACCCCGGAAACCAACTTTCCGCCAGGTCATACTGAAGTGGTCAAACCCAAAGTTGTAATAGTCCTTCAACCAGGGAATGTCGAGCCACTCATAAACTATTACTCCAATGCGGCAAAGTTGGAGCAAACTTACAGGCATTAATGACTTCCCATCTTCAGGTCTGCAAAAGAATTCAGTCAAAATTCAGAAAAATGCCGTTTACAAGTCCAAGTAAACCGGTAAAAACATAAAAGTAAAGAAAAATACAAACAGATGATAGCATTAAGTCAAAATTATCAGAAACTTACTGCATTCCATCTAAGTATGTTCTCGTTGTCCCGTTAAGTGCTCCAGATAATGATGTTATGCTTAAGACCCAGTTCTCTGAAGTGTTCTCGTAACCCTTGAATGCCTATCACAGTAAGCTTAAGGTTAACCTCGAACAGGTTTTAGGTGTAACAATTTTTCAAAACATGAACTAATTTACCTTGTCAGCCAGCATCTGGTGTAGAACTCGAACGACCTGTGCTCCTGCTGAATGCCCCACAAAATGAATAGGGTGATCTTCGTCCCACTCGGGGTAGTGCCCTGCTTCATTTTTTTCCAAGAAAGGAAAATGGTAAGACAAAGCGAGGCATTGAATACAGAAAGATGGAAATGCAATATTCACTTAATGGCTTAGTTTGACGACAAAGTTTAAGAAAGAAAGAATGATTTTTTAAATCATGTGATCTTAAACATGTCATAACACATGTGTGGCTATAAAACCTCATCATTCCTTAGTACAAATGTGTTGTCATTTTCATAACATACTTATAAGGAAACAATATCATCGGGACAGAGTTATATAGATGAAGTAAAAACATTCTGACCTTGTTCATAAACTCGTCCAAATTGGGAATGTCCACAAGCTTTACTATGTTCCTCCCCATAATCAACCTGACCTCCTTTCAAATAATAGAACAATTCACGAGCCCTGAAATCTAAAATCCATCAATCGTTGCAAAAACTATAGAACAAGAAGCAACAGTATAACTATTGACATGTACAACAACCTCATCTAAAAGTTTAAGCTATTAAGGAAAGCACATTTTTATTTATTTAACTATGTCTTCAAAATACATATGAGCTCGTTGTTCGAACAACTATTCGGAGTTCCCAGAGCTCCGTAAGACTTGTTGGGAAACTTATCTTGTTAGATGTATTGTTTTTCACATGAAGTGAATAGCTCGTCCTCAAAAACTAGCTCGTGAAGTGAATAGTTTATCCTCAACCAATGTGTGACGCTTAGCAAGAACACAAAATAGCACAGTGAAGATAATTAACCATTAACCAAAAAAATAATATTCACCTGTCATATATGCTAGTTAGCGAACCCAAATCTGGAACAAGAACCCTGTTATCCTTTTTCTCTGCACCAGCAAAATATGAAAATCCTCCCAATCTCTACAAAAAAGAAAAACAAATCAGATTTCCGAGCCCACATGATAATTAGAACAAACAGGTGTAACATTAGTATAAGGAAGAGAAAAAGGTCAGAGTCCCAACTACATTATTCGAAAGCAACTTTATACTCTGGAGCTAGAAAAAGATCTAATTTTTACCCTAGACCCCAACTGGAACTCCAACTTGAGTAATTTAAAACCATAATCAAAGGTTGAAGCATAAAGGTTGACCCTTTTTCTCAAAGAATCTGAACACATGGAGTCCACTCATTTCAAGCTGAAGCTCCGGTAATAGCAATTACAAATACAAGACTGATTTGTTAACGACAAAACTTTGAATGAACCAAACGTGCAAACGAGTAACAAAATTGATCAATTTCATATAGCACAAAGACAAATTAGGAAAAAGCCTGGTTAAATGTTGACCCTTCTTATCAAAGAATTTGAACACATGAAGTCCACTCATTTCAAGCTGAAGCTCCTTTGATGAAAATGACAATTACAAGACAATTTGGTAACAATAAGACTATAAATGAACCGCAAATGCATATGAATAACCAAATTGATCAATTTCCTATATTACATGGACAAATTAGCAGAAAACACAAACAACAACAACATATGCAGTGCAATCTCATAGGCAGAGTCCAGAGATATTGTCATTGATGTGTACGCAGCCTTACTGCTACCTTTTAAAAGTCAAAAGATTGTTTCTGATAGAGCCTCATTCAAGCAAAGCACATAGAAAATAATGACAAAAACAATAGCAGCAACCACAAATAGTATGATAAACGAAGCAAAAACAAACAATTAAGTACTACTAAAATCCAACAATAATAATAATCTCATAAGTGGAGTCTAGAGATATTGTCCATTGATGTGTACGCAGCCTTACTCCTACCTCGCGAAAGCCAAAAGATTGTTTCCAATAGACTCTCATTCGAGCAACGCACATAGAAAATAATGACGAAAACAATAGCAGCAACCACAAATAGTATGATAAACGAAGCAAAAACAAACAACAAGTAATACTAAAATCCAACAATACTAATAATCCCATAAGTGGAGTCTAGAGATATTGTCCATTGATGTGTGCACAGCCTTACTCCTAGCTCGCGAAAGCCAAAAGATTGTTTTCGACAGACCCTCATTTCAAGCAAAGCACATAGAAAAGAACAATAGCAACCACAAATAGTACGATAAACGAAGCAAAAACAAAAAAAGGTAATAGTAAAATTGAAGAATACTAACAAATGAGGAAAACCCCAAATTTGAAAATGTGACAAAAAGAGGTATTTTACCCCTTTTCCAAAACCAAAGATTCCATGAACCAAAACTATAGGAAGCAAATCCTTTGAACTCTTTATTATCTCTTTGTTACCCTCAAAATCTGTCTTGAAAATCCAACTACTCACATCACCAGCAACAGCTGAGCTAAATATGTAAAACCCATAACTCAAATGAACCATAGAACTCACAAACAGCTCTATCCATTGAAATGCTGTTACTATCCACCATTTGACTATCATTCTACAACTTCTAACTGAAAATTTCTGAAGTAAAAGTTGTAAAAATGGTCAAATTGGGAGAAAACAAGAACACCCCACGACTTTTTAAAGACCCCTGAATGAATTAAACAGGAAAAGATGGAGCTTTTTGTTTCTTCAAAAATGGTGATTCTTGGAAATGGGAGAATGGGAAGAAGGAAAATGAACACGTTTGGGTTTTGTTTTCTTTTGGGTTTTTTATAGTGTTTGTTTGAATATAGTTTCCACCAATTCCATGTTCTCAAAATTGAACAATCAAATCTTAGTATTTTATTTATATATTACATATATTAAATTAATAACAACTTTGTTTGGATTGTTCATTATTATTGCGTGTTGTACTGTATTATATCGTATTATCATTTTGATATTATTATTTAAATTTTATAATATTATATTATAATTTTGATATGTTTTAGTTGAGTCGAGGTTGTTTTGAAAATAGTCACTCTATCTTCACTAACATAGGAATAAGGTCGGTTGCATATCACACTCTTCAGACCTTATTTGTGAAATTAATTCGATATGTTTTATTATATATTGAACATAATAAAATTTAAGCGTGTTACGATGAAAAATCTCATTGTGGAATGATCGCATGACTATCCTTTTTTTCCCCTCTCATCTTGTTTTATTTGTTTGCATATGTGGTGGAGTCAAAAATTCAATATAAAAGTAAATTTACAAAGAAGTCAACAACATAATTTCTTATTTTCTTTATAGATCTTTATTTGTCCATTGTAATATTTTGGAATGTTTAACAATACTTGTCTAGTTTATAAAATCAATGGATAAATTATTATTTTGTATTTATTTTATCTTTGTTATAAAATAGTATTTATTTTTTCAATATTTAGATGACTTATACTTAATAAGGGTGATTTGGTCAAATTACTCCTATCACTTATTAATTTTTAATCCTTATATCAAGTCAATAATAGACCGTTATTGTTGGACGAAAAAAGTAATAAGATGTGTCGGTTAACACACCTTAAATACCTTTGTCCGAGTTTATATGTCATAATTTGAATTTCGAAAATTAAACTTGTTAACAAATTTAAAAATAATCATTTGACTCTCAAAATTTAAACACCATCACATAGTTGGTGGAGGCTAATTCTTATTGTTATTCAAAGTTTAGACAATTTGAAGTTTATTTATTTTTACAGAATTTAAGATCAAAAAGTACTTGATCGTCGAAATAGCGCTTTCATGCTTATTTATTAAATCAATACATATCATTTTGTGAATACGAAGGAATGCTCAATTTTAAGGATTTTGATTTTTGAGTAATTCAATTAACATACTTCAAGTTATCAACTTGACAAAAATCAAAATTAAAATTTGAATGATCCTAAATTAGTTGACCTTGAAAAAAATACAAGACAAAATTTAAAAAATTATGAGTATGGTAAAGAGCTGCCTAAAACTATGATATATTTTCTTTTGAAAACTATGATTGGTTGGAATTTTCACCAATCACCACCACTTATTTTTTTAAAAAAAAATCTTCCTCATAATTTTTGTATTTTTGGCCTACACATATGAGGTCTCATTTAAATTTAATTAAATTGAGAAGTTGAATCTAAATGTTCATTAAAATATAGAAAAATATATTAAATGTCTGAAATATAAATATTTTAATATTATATTAAAATCTAAATACTACAATGTTAATATATAAAATTTGCAATGACTAATGAAGATAATATGAATATTGATATAGGATAGTATTAACTAATGACAATATTATAGCTATGTAATAGTTAGTGATGATGATGATGACTGAAAATTTCGGAAACAATCGCTCTATGTTTTAAAACATAGGGGTCAGGCTACATACATCTGACCCCTCTTATCTCGTAATAGGCGGAAGCCTTTGAGGCATTGAAGTAATGTTGTTGTTGTAACGTTGTTGATAATGACTGAAAATAATAATTGATAAACTATAATAATAAAACATAATATTTGCTACTATATATAAAAATAACTTGACAGCATAAAAAATTCTTATATTAATTATTAAGGATACATAAATACTTAAACTCTTCCTAATATCTTAAATTTGGTGCAAAAAGTCAAAACAACATAACTTTAAAAAATGGACAATTAAATCCAAGTTTAATTGGCTGACATTGTTGAAAGTCATACTGCTTTATGCATATGTAACATGTGATTTTATTAAATATAAATATTATTATTTAATTACAAGTAAAAATCATATGTTGTTTTACTTGGTGACATAACAAAAAATAATTTTAATTTATAATACTACTATTTAAGTCAATAATCAACATTAATTAGCATTGAAATCATGGCTAATCAATATATTCTCTTAGTACTCCCTCTGTTTACTTTTGTTTGTCCACTTTTTATAAAAATATTTTTTTATTTTTATTTATTGCTTTTAATATATCCAAAAAATAATTATTTTTTCTATGTTTATCATGGCATTACTTGCTCTTTCATTAAATCATTTTTCAAAAATATCATATAGAACATCAATTAATAGAAATATTGTGATAATATAACTATGTCAGATATTATTTTCTAATGAACGTACCAAATCAAATGTGATAAGTAAAAGCGAACAAATAGTTTAAACTAATGAGATCATTAATTATATTAATTTTTCAACAAGGATTATTCAATCTTAGCTTTGAATTTTGAAGGTTTAAGTTGAATCTAATGATTAAAAATTAGTGACACTAGTATCAGAACACCGGATATCAAATTTGAAGTCGATTCAGATCAATTTTGAAGCAAAAACATGTTGCTGGAAATTCTACCACAATAAGTTATGACGATCAATCAGAAATATTCGATTTGTAGTCAATTTCTGACGGATTGGCAACCGACAAGATTTATGACTAGGCAATCTAATGAATTTTATGGTGATTCATCAAAACTATCACAATTGGTAGTTAATATTTGACGATTTCAAGATTTATGACAAGACAATCTGACGAATTATCAAAATTTGGTAGGTGGGCTTTGAGTTTGTTCTTGGACCTCTAGTTGGGCTTCTCTTAATTGAGCCCAAAATCAAGTGGGCCAGTCCATACCAAAATCAAAGCACTTTCAAAGGGTTTCAAATTTCAAGCAACAGAATAAAAAGCTCAAACATATAAAAATAAATAAAGAAGAATTTTTAGATATTTAAAAATGTAAGGAGATTTGGTGAATCCACATTCATCCCAAAATGTTCTGATGCATTCCTCAATGTTCTGATACACTGTGTCTTGATTTCAGATACTATTCAATGTTTGGATACATCACATACATCCACGTGATGTGATGTATCCGACCGATATATGAAGGTGATGCATCCGCAAATATGAAAGTAAGATATTTTATAATTTTTAGTGAAGAATTTTACAAAATATGATAAAATAAGTTGTGTATTTAAATAATTTTTTCATAAATACATATATAAAAAAATCAAGGAAATTCAACATTTGTTTTTTTGTATATAAAAAATATAATTTTATTCCTATTCCTATATATACAGTGTGATTTTTCGATGAAAAGGTAGTTGATACCCTAGATCTGCCCAGGTTACCACTAAGGATATGGTAGAATTCTTTCACTCTTAATTAGTAGTTAAAAGTATTCATCTCAAATCCTGTGAATTAAAAATTTCTAGTAGGGAGCACTTCCTCTTTGGGGATGTCACAATTTGAAGTTAATTATGAATTTTGAATTTGGTGGAATTTGCCATCAAATTCAGAATTTTTTGAGTTATTGAATTGCAAGTCGGTCCAAAAATACAGAAGGGTCCCAATAAGAATATTTTCCTTCAAAGACGAAACTAGCATATGAAGTTTATGAATTCCATGACTAACGTATAAATTAAGTTGTTTAAAGAAACTTCTATTATCAACAAAAAAATTTTGACTTCCTACCACCATGCCTAAATGCAATTCCTTGGACCATCATAATGGAATAATAGTTACTTTATTTCATTTTAGGTATTTTAATTTGATTGAGTATAAAATTTAATAATATAAGAATTTTTAAATATTTTTTACTCTGAAACTAAAAATTTGGATAATGTATCAAAATATCTCTTGAATTTATGATCTTAAATAATGCAGTGAGATTAGTGTTGACTATCTTTAATGTTTTGTCAGAAATATTTTTTGAAAAGTATTTATGTAAAATAGCAGTTTGTGTTCAACTAATTAATTTGTTAAATACTTTTATCAATATTATTATCGAATTTGTGTGTAGTGAAGGTTCCAAAAATATTTCTCAAATTGATATATTTAAAAAAAATAAAAAAAACAAAATATGTAAATTGAAAAAAAAATATCCAAAGTCCTAAAGTGGAAAGACTTTGAAAAAAATATCCAATGGTTGACTTTGAATAATTATTAATCTTTGTTTTCTAGAAAAACAAAATTGTTAATTCTATATTAATGCACTTTATCATGATTAACTAATAAATAATTAAGGTCAAAATACAAATTAATTAATCATAATTAAATCATACCTTCTTAAAAGTTAAGATCTTAACATGAATTATAAACATATTTAATATGGTATTAAAGCATATATTAGTCTTGAGGTTGATTGATATATTTAAGGTTATATTTTAAGATTATAAATTTTAAAAGTTTCGTATCAAATCAAACTGTATCAGGTTAATTACGACGAAGGGAGCATGTCAATAAACTAGAATTAGATTTTGGGACATTTGCACTTTAATTTGCTTCTATTTAGTGTTGGTCATTAATTTATGCTCCTTCTAACAAACAATTTTTTTGCTAAACATAAATTTATGTTTTCGTAATCATAATATTACAAAAGTTATGTTCGAACATGATTTCAACTTCTAAAAGCTTATGCCGCACTAAGCATGATTCGATCACTAAAAAATAAAATTAAAGATCAATTCATTTAAAAAATTAATCGTGTAATTTTACGTAAGATTTTTCATTTCAACTCAAATAATTTCTTTAAAAAATCATTAATCGATCTATTAACTCAATATATTTTAACCTGTCGATTTAAAACTTGTAGGCCCCACCATACCAATATGTTAATGAGAGGAAATTTCTGTTAAAAAAATGCGCGCCCTTTCAAAGTCTCATATCTGCTATGCAACTGTTTTCTTAGTCTTTCTTCAGAAAAAAATACACACAATAATAATGTTTTTTAATTTTTATCTGACGTTCAGTATTCATATTAAAGTTCGACTATTCTCAATTCATGCCGGATAAGACCCTATTGAAAGGGAAATACTTTCTGCCACGGATTTTTTCGTATCTCAAACTCGAATAGTAACCTCTAATTAAGAGAAAAACAGTCTTATCCACTGATCACGGACTGTAGTGGTATTTTTTCCACTAGTTTACTTTATTTATATATATCAATCTTATCATATTCCATTTTTATTCATTCATCGGAAAAACAAGAACAAATAAAATTCCTTCACTTTCTTCTCTGTTCTCTCTGTATGATCATCATCCATCACTCTGTTTCTACACTTTTGACAGTAGCTGATCAGTTTGCCTCGACAATCTCTCTTCTGAGCGCTCAGTGCTCAGACGATTGAATTTCGTGAGTGTTCCTTCTTCTGTTTTTTTTTCTTTTCCCTATTTATTTTTCCATTGAGATGCAAATAATGTCTTAGTTTCCAAGCTGATGGTCTGTCAAAAACAGGTTTAAACTTTTGTTTAGTACTTTGTACTTTCTTTTATCTTTTAACCAGATGTCTCGGAGTTTGAACTTTAGAAATAAAGTCCCTTTGAATTTCGATAGTGAACTCTTTACTCTTTAAAGTGAGACTTCCTACGTGATTTTGAATTAGTCTGGGCTTAAAATAGGTACCCAACATCGAGTAGAAAATCAAAGAGAACTAAAGTGAGAAGAAAAGAGAAATCTGTTCAGCTGTGTGAAAAAAAAAAACTCACTTCATTGGTGTTAAAGTGTTTTTTTTTTTTTTTTAATGTTTGTTCAACAACTAAATATATAAAATTTGTCTATATTTTAAAAATTAATAAAATATAATATTGTAAAAAAATAACATCTCGGACTAACTCAAGCACAAAAACTAGCTTAATATGGAAGGATTGCTCACATCCATATAAGCAGGTTACTAGTACATTTCCTAACTAATGTGAGACTTTAATCCATTCTGATACCTCGTTCACCCCCAAATCCGAATTGAAGTGTGGATTAGGTGCCTAAATAGGAACAAACATGGCTATGATATTATAGAAAGATGGGATACCTGAGTTTAACTCAACTCAAAAAACTAGCTCAAGAAAGGAGTATCGTCCAAGTCCCTATAAGAAGGTCACTAATCCATTTCGCAACCGATGTGGATATATCCTCAGTCCAAGAACGTGCACACATACACCGCACTGGGTTGGGTCGTTATAAAGTTTGAGCAATTCTCCTCCCTTTGATCTAACTTTTGGAGTGTGAATTAGGTCCTGGACCTAATTCGATTTAGTATCAAAGTCAAGTCCAATTTGTTCCCTAAGAAATTGAAGAGTTGCTTGGGGTATGTGTGGAAATATTCTCGATCCATAAATATGCACGTACTAGACTAGGCTGGACTCCTTATAAGGCTTGAGAAATTTTCTTTACTTTGAACTAACATTTAGGTGTAAGTTAGGCCCAAGGTCTAATTTGATAATTATATAATTACATTTATCCTATATCAACAAAATATTTTGAAAAAACTACATAGTGGTTTGTTGAAGTGTTGCTAACAGTGGTAGTTTGGGTGTCGATTGAGAGTAGTGGTGGATAGTAGTTAGTGATAGTAGTGGATGACAATAGTGGTTAGCAATGTCGATTGACAGTGGTAGTTGGTGGTGGCTACTGATAATTATCGTTGATGGTAATGATTGCTAAACATGTATAATAGTGTGATTGGTGGTAGGATCAAACGCTTGTCATTATGCCAAAAGGTAACAGCTTTTGGCATAAAGCACTTGATCTTAACAAGTGGTATCAGAGTCAACGTCATGAGTTCGATTCCCAAGAGCAAGATGTTGCATGAGGCCGGGGGGGGGGGAGGGGTTGTTGGGTAACGCTATGGAAAGGCTCATGAGGGTGCTCCAGTCCCAAGTCAAAGTCATGATCCAACATGGCTTTTGCATGGTGGACTTAGTTAAGAAATAAAGTTGCAGCTTTGCTATTAGCTATATCTTTTGGCATAATGGCAAGCGTTTGATTCTAACATGGTGATTATCTGTAGTGAATGTGTTTATTGCGCAATTGTTTTGTCATTTTAATTTTACTTCATTTTTTACTCACATTGTTTTCTGTGTTGTCAGTGCATTTGTCAAAATGGAGATACCTGCCCATTCAATTTTTTGTAGTCTCTTTGTTATTGTGTTGATCCTACGTCTACCACATACATCCATGTGTGAACCAAGATCTCAGACAGTCCAGATCATATGTGGAACTCAACTCGAGCATAATGCAACAATTTTCGTCCCAAATTTTGTTGCAGTTATGGAAACTATAAGCCAACAAATGAGAACTAGAGGATATGGAACTGCAGTTAATGGCACCGGACCAGATACTAACTATGGACTTGCCCAATGCTATGGTGATCTTTCTTTACTCGACTGCGTCTTATGCTATGCTGAAGCACGAACCATTCTGCCTCAGTGCTTCCCTTATAACGTGTTGGGGAAGGCAACGCCAAAGCACAACGGAAGCGCAATTCAATCTTTTCCCCAAATAAATATAATGAATGACAAA
>JAABOM020000001.1:2276180-2333403 GCA_011800125.2 Solanum clarkiae
ATTAGACATTCCATTGCCCCAAAAATATTTATACAAGCCTTATGAATAAACTTTAGTGGGGATACATAACTTGGGGAGGGGATATAAAAATAATCAGACCCGCACAGGGGTGTTAATCCTAAACTAAGCCTTCCTAGAAGATTTCTTCTTCTTCGACTTCATGGCAAAATGTCTTTGTCCTGTAAACAAATCTGTTAGTAAAATTACTCCCAACCCCCGGGGATAAAGGCTCGTCAAATAATGTATACATCATTCAAATATAAACACAATAAGCATGATCGTCCATGGCCACTTCGGACTCAAGGTGGTCTTTTCTAATGGGCCCAACACGCCTAACGTATTGGGTCGTCCTAGGCCAATGCTTAAAAATGGGGTTTTGGTTTCACTTTATCCTAGGTATCTAAGAGTGGGTTTTTGAATTGACCGGGTACCCAGGCGGACAATCCGAGCTGGAAATCATTGCAAGCATTGGACGAACCAACAATCTTGCCACTTATTCCGAAAAGGGTTGAATATTCGGAAATCTGGCTGGGGGACCGCAAAAACCATCTTTCCAAATATATAGCAAAAATTAAAAAAAATGCCATGAAAAGCAATGACAGTTTAATATCAAAATTTAAACAGATAGAGCAAACAATAACAAATCAAATAGTTAGTCAAACAACCTAATCTAATGGTTAGAACCTAATTAAATTCCCTAGCAGAGTCGCCATTTCTGTTATGCCGAAAAATGACTTTTTGAAAAGAAAAGTCAAATGTATTTCGAAAATCAAAAATTGATTTCAACTCAATTAATTTAAGAGAAACCAATTCTCGAAATTCGAAAGGAAACAGAGTCGCCACCTAATTTTAAGAATAATTAGGAAATCGATAAATATTTTAAAAGACCTAACAGAAAAATCTTTTAAAATTCAGAGAAAGAGTTTGGGTTCACATTTCCACTTCGAGAAGGTTTTACACACTCGAAATGCCTGCTAAATGCGATTATCCGGCGATTAATTGATTTGACTAACTTTTGAAAATTTATTTTTTAGAAATATCAATTAATTTTCGAAAAGTTTGGTCATGCTTTAAGAAAGAATTACTATTTTTATTATTTTATTATTTATTAAAAAAAACAACCATCTATGTAGAGTTAAGAATTTTAACTAGAAATTTTTTTATTGATTTATTATTATTATTATTACTAATCTTATTTTAGGAGAAAAGAGACAATTGCAGAAATCTAATAAAATCTCTAAAGTTTGCATATTTAAAAATAGCATAAATGGTTGACGTATTGTGGAATTTAATTAGATTAACTAACTCAATAAATTATAAAGTTAGCAAATATCATCCAAAATGCATAATAAACAGGAAATAGAAAAATATATGTCAAATTGGACTCCAGCAGGCCCAATATATCAATCTGTCCTAATTTTCTAAATTTTGGGCCTGCTGGGCCCACCAGAAATTTCCAGCTGCTGTTCATTGGGTTCGACCCATTTATCTCCATATACATGGGTGTATATACACTGTATATGAATGTATATGTATATCATTGCATATACACTTTTCCCGTGCTCCTCAAAACCTCTACACCATTTTCTGGACTATACATGCTGCTTTCTGCTAAAAATGGGCTTTATGAGAGCAGCGAAACTGGGACAACGAGCTTGACAAAGCTACGACGAAATCAAATCGGTTTCTGGAACTTTTTTCTGTAAATTACTGAATGTTGAAATGAAGTTTCGGATTTCTCCCTTTTTGATTGCTCAATTTTGCTTCGGAAATCTTTTGAATTTTGAAATTCCCTTTACCCTACGATGCTTGAACTCGTCCCCAAAATTATTGAGGGTTCAAGTTTGCTCTGTTTTTTTTTTTTTGAGATTCAGAACGGCTCGCCCCCCCCCCTCCGGCCCCTCCGATTCTTGTTCGCCACCCCTATTGCTAGGATTTTTTCGAGGTTTCGTCTGGCTCTGGTTTTTCTTAGTCTCCACCGCTACTGTTGTTGCTAGATTTTTTTTTCGTTCTCCTTTTTCTGGCTGTCGACGGCCGTTCCCCCCATCTTTTTTTTTTAACTCACCCTCTCTGTTCGAAGAAGAAATGAACTAAATAGGGGAGGTTATTTTTCCATTGAATGGGGAAAAGGGAATGGGGTCTGGGAAAGGGGCGAATGTGCAGGGGAAGAGAAAAGGAGTTTTTGGGAAAGGGAAAGAGTTTGGGAAAGGGGAAACGTGGGGGAGCGGGGTCTGGGGAAATGGAGAAGAAGAAGGGGAGGCGGCTAGGGTTTATTGGGGAAAGGATAGGAAGAAGGGAAAGGGGTTGGGGCGGCTAGGGTTTGGAAGGAAAAGGGAAAGGGTAAAATAGGGAAGAAGAGGGGTTGGGGAGAGATATATCGGGCGCGTGGCCTTCACGTGCCCGTTTAATTAATTTTTTTTGTTTATAATTGTTTAAAACTTGTTAAAAATAAAAATAAAGCCCCGTGAATACTTCGACACCGTGGAGGGTAAAAAATTGGATGTCAACAAAAATTATTTTCTTTTAGTTACTTAATCTTATTCTTTTTACTACAAATTACACATAATTTTAAAGATGACCAAGATCGCCACTAATTAAATTTTTAATTTAGTGACAAATAAGATTTGTCATTATTAAACACACTTTTAGTGACGATATGATATTTTTTAGTTACAAAATATTTATGTTTAAAGACAAACTAGTTCGTCGTAAATATGACACATTTGGAAATAAATTTTCTTTTCATAATTAATATAACAATTTTAGTGATGAAACACTAAATTGTCTTTATATACTTTTAGCGACCCACATTTAGAGACGAAAAATTGACGAAATTTTTTTCGTCATGAAAGACTTTTTGTGATAAAATATGATTTTTAAGTGATAAAATAATTCGTCACTAACAATCAAAATTCAATTGTTTCGTTGGTGATGCCCCATTTCTCCAGCCTGAATTTT
This sequence comes from Solanum clarkiae, assembly GCA_011800125.2. Lineage (NCBI taxonomy): Eukaryota > Viridiplantae > Streptophyta > Magnoliopsida > Solanales > Solanaceae > Solanum > Solanum clarkiae. Next base: position 2,279,139 of record JAABOM020000001.1, read on the forward strand.
GTGTATAATCTTTACTGTAGAGCCAAGTATATTAAAGATTCATCTAGGACTTCCATGGTTGTTGCATATTAACCTCCTCCATGACACCTTATAATACTGGCCTGTAAGTAGTATGTACACTTCTTTGATGGCAAATGTATTTTCTTCAATGATATCCTCTTTTTGTAATCCTGCTTAACCATTGACCTGCATGGAGTATTTTTTGCACAATCCAGGATGCTTGTTTGGCTTGAATTTCCCATGGCTTTCTCCCCTTTAAGTAGTAGATATGTCCCCATTTGATCCATAATTTGTCCTTCTTTGTCGACAAGCTCCACATGAGTTTGATTATGGCTGCTTTATTCCAATTGAGAACTTTTGGGATGTCCAATCCACTTGCCACTTTTGGTTTACATATAGTATCCCAGGAAATAGTTGCTTTTCCCTTGTTCTGATGATCTCCTGTCTATAAGAACCTCCTACATATTGATCTACCTGCTGAATTACTCTCTTAGGAAGTAGGTATATTTGTGCCCAAAAATTTTGAATTTATTTTAGTACACTCTAAACTAGCTAGAGCCTTCCTGCATATGACAAGTATTTCACTGTCCATGTGTTTATCCTCCATCATTTTATCTAGTAGTGGTTTGAACTAATGTATTGCAAGTCTCTTAGTACTCAAGGAAACTCCTAAATATTTAAATGGTAAGGAACATCTTGTAACTGTTGTGATTTGTAGTATTTGTTGCTGAGTTACTTCAGGGAACCCACCAAAGTAAATGCTGCTTTTAGCTTGGTTTGCTACAAGTCCTAACACTTTTGAGAACTCCTGGAAACATCTATACAATAATGTTGGTGATGTTGTATCTCCTCTGCTGAATAGTAGTAAATCATCTGCAAAATTAAGTTGTATTATTTGGTGTTTCTGGCATCTTAGATGAAACTTGAAGCTTTTTTCTACCCTTAGTGTCTTCAGAGATCTGGTGAGGTACTCCATTGCTAGGACAAATAAATAGGGTGATAAAAGATCTCCCTGTCTGATATCTCTCTTTGCCTTGAATGGTGTACCAGGTGAACCATTTACCATTATAGCGTAAGAGATTGTTTTAACACATTGCATGATCCATATAATAAACCTTGTTGATAATTGCATACCCTTCAACACATCTTTAAGGAAATGTCATTCGTGAGTCATATGCCTTTTGCATATCAATTTTGAATATACATCTAGGAGATATTACCTTCCTTTCATATCCTTTGATTAGTTCATGACTTAAGATCACATTGTTAGTTAACATTCTTCCAGGAACAAAAGCAGCCTGACATGTATCCACAAGATATCCATAAATTTTTGGAGTCTCTAGGTGAGCATTTTTGCAATAATCTTGTAAATGGTTGTGCAATAAAATATAGATCTACATTCCTCAATAGAATTAGGATTTACTTTTGGTGTCAGTGTTACTACAGTTCTATATAGGTTCATACATCTTACAAGTCTAAAACAAATTGAAGAACTGTGTTTGTTACCTCATTCCCAACTGTAGTCCATGTTTTCTTGAAAAAAATATGCATTAAAACCATCTCTCCCAGGTGCTTTATTATCATTGATACCTTGCAGTGCTTCCAGCACATCATCCTTGATGAATTCTTTAATAAAAGCCAGTTGTTGAGATCTTGTAAGGACCGCACCTTCTTTAGAGTTCTTTGTTGAGCTGCAGGCATGTTTGGATTGTGCTGGTCAAGAAGCTTTTGGTAGAAACTCGTAACTTCTTCAATGACATCTTTAGGATCCTTTAGTATAACTCCATCCTCTCTTGTAAGTATGATGATCTGATTTTGAGCTTTCCTATTTTACATGATGGCAAAAAGATATCTTGTATTTGCATCTCCTAGTTTGAGCCATTGTACTCTATATTTTTGCTTACATATAGCCTCTTCAATTTGACTCCATTTGTTCAATTCTTTCCTTGTCTCTCTTTCAGACTCTATTACAGATTGGGCCACAGGAATGCTTCTCATCTGTCTTTGGTTTTTCTCTAGCTTCTCTTTTCACTATTGTACCTTGTTTGAGACTCTTGAGAATTCTCGCTGGTTTTATTTTTGCATCTCTCTTCTCACTCCCTTTAGATTTTGCCACTCTCCTCTCATTCCTTCACATTTCCTCATCCATCCTTGCACTACTTTATCTAGGAAATTTGAGTGTTGGGCTAGGCAATAATAAAATCTAAATGGTCTCTTGGTGTTATCTTTTTGTTGATTCACTGTGATGCTCAAGGGTGAGTGATATGAAAAAAGAGGTTCAATCATCAATACTTGTACATGTGTCATATTTGATATCTATTCTGTATTAACCAGGGCCTTATCAATTTTATCAAATATATATCCATTTGTCCAAGTGAACTGCCTACCTACAGTTGGCAGTACTGATAGGTTGCACTGATTCATGCAGTCATTGAAGTCTCTTGTCTTTGCTTCTAGGACTTGGATCCCAACAGGTCTATTTTAGGCTCAACATAGCACTGAAATCACCCATAAGCAACCATGGTTCAGCAACCTGATTATTCAAATTTTGTATGATTATCCATAAAGGTCTTCTAGCAAATATTGTGTGCAGTCCATACATAATAGTGAATTGAAAATACATGTCCATCTACTTCACTGTTATCAATCCATGTATGTGTTGTGATGATGATTATTTGTCTTTAAACTTACTTTTTTTGGATCCCAAGCCACCCATATTCTTCCTTTAACATTGTTGGTTGCATTGGTAGTCCATTCCCTTCCTGACATGACTTTATTTATAAGTCTACTAGCTCTATCTTTTCTAATTTTGTGTTCAATATAACTATTAAACTGAATTTATTTTTCCTCATAAACATCATTGTTTCTCTATGTTTCACCTCCTGATCAAAACCCTTAACATTCCAAGTTACTATCATGTATATTTTCTACTAGATGTTTCTTGCTATTCCCATCCCTTTCTTGGTTGCTGCATTGCCCAGTTTCAAATATATTCTTGCTTTGGTCAGGTTCTTATACCCTCATTACTTGGCTCTGCATTTCCCTTTGTTTGTTTGATTTATGCCTCACTGTGTGCCAGCCTTCCATGTCTTTTCCTGGACTTTCTGTTATCACTTTCCCCTCTACTATTCCATGTTGTACGGTATCAACCTTGTCTAGACTTTATCTTTCTGCCCTGCTTTTTTCCACTCCTTTCTCGGTCCTTGTCCCTGTCCTTTCCTGATAGGTGGCATAGGTGGATTATCTTGGCATCATGAGTGGCCTACTTGCAAGCATTTTTGACAGAATATAGGGTTTCTATCCATACAAAATTTGTTGCTCATAAACCTTTCCTTTTGAATCCTGAATCTTGACTATTTTTGGTAGGACTTTAGTGATATCCATTTCAATTAGTATTCTAGCAAATAAGATCCTGCTTGTGTGTGTAGTATATTCATCAGCATATAAGGGTTGTCCAAGGATACTTCTAATTTTTCTAAGAACTACAACATTCCAACAGTTGAGGGGTAGGAAAAGCAGCTTTACCTATAGAGGAATAGTAGTGAGAGTTTCCTCTTTAAAATTGAACTCCGGGTTCCATGGTTTCACTGAAACGCCCCACATGTGCTTCGAAAAGTCCTATAATTATAATTTACATACATCTCAAAATTCGTGCTTGATTTTGGAAATTTAACTTCATATTCTTGATCAGGGGGCAAAATTGAGTAGAAAATGGCTATAACCTAGATTTTAAAAGACCTATAGCGAAAAATAATTTTTACTAATTTTTCATAATCTAGTGTCTGTCTGCACCCAGGCCGCGACATGCCTAGGGCATGGACTAGTATATTTGGTGCTCTGTCTCTAGTCCACGAAGTGCTTGGAGCATGGACTAGTGTATTTGGTGCTCCGCATCTAGTCCGCATCACACCTGGGGCACGGACCAGTGTAAAATTTTTCTTGGTTTTCTTATTGCATCCAAGGGCATTAGGGTAATAGTCTCATATCGATTTAAATGTGAGATCTTCCATAATTAACCATATTTCAACTCTATAACTCACAAAATCCTCTGAAGAACCTCTCCACAACTTTATTAAATCTCTCATTCAAATTCAAGGATTTTAAGCTCAATTTTGGAACTCAAGGACCCAACCCAAGCTTCAAGTTTCCTTCAAACTCATCTCAAGAAAACCTAAGTTTGAGGTATATGGGTCTTCATCCATGGGTCCTTTCACCCATGGAATCCAACCTTTTCTTTATGAAAATTAGCATGATTTCAATTGCAATACGTATGGGTATCTCTTATTATGAATTATGAAAGAAAATTATGTGGGATTTTATCAAGTATTGATTGATTATGTATGAATATCGATTTTAAGCTTATTTCATGAGTTGATTTATATCTATTGAGATTATGCATGGTTTGAACTATGAAAACTATGAGCTATGATGAACATTTGAGATGGATTTCATGATACCCAATTTGGAGTTTTATTACAATGTTGGTGGGTTGATTTGGAATTGGTTTTACTTATCTCGTTATACTCTTGAGTTGCATGATTATGAATAAGTCTCATAAACCCACCATGTGTTCGATAAAATTACATGACAAGAATTCTCAAGTTGTGTACATGGTTTACAATTCAAGTGACTGCGTGATGATTAAGGGCTTTCAGGCATGTATTGAATTCATGAAAAGTATCTATGATTTTACAAGTATCAAGTTGAGCCCTATTTCAAAATTTTAACCTCTTTGAGCCATTCATGTCAAGGAAAGAGATCATGTATGATTATTTACCCTCATGTTCAAGTTAGGGTCACTATTAGAGGTCAAAAATGTTTATGAGCTACTCATATGATGTTATCATGTTTCTTACAAGTTACTCAAGTTATGACTATTTCAAATATTCCGTGGGATTAAACTTAGCACCGATTGAGGCTTAAGATGGGTGCTTGACTCAAGAGGTACTTATAGAAAGACTCTAAACTATGTGCCACATAGGATTACATATATTATCCCTTTTATGATTTCTAGTGGATCCATCTTGTTATACCACACCTTGTCAGAGGGGTGACATACCTCAGATTGTTCATATTATCATGTATAGTTTACCTTGACAAGTAGACCACACCTTGTCAAGGAAGTGACATGCCCTCGATCACCTTACCAAGGGGATGTCATGCCTTAGATTCCAAGTAGCAACTCATTTGGTTTATGTTGGATAAGGTCTTCTCCCACATATATGCAAGTTAAATGTTTTACGTACATATTTTATTGCAAGCACTGATCATACATGCCATATTGAGATTATATCCATTGCTTATATGTATGCATTTTGAATATGATGGTTTATATCATTGTTCCATTGCATCCCGCATACTTAGTACATTCTAACGTACTAATGCATACCTATGCCTACACAATATGACCATGTAGGAACCGAAGCTCCTTTTGATCATCCTCCTCCACGTGGCTAGTTCGGTACTTCGGAGAAAGCTTTGGTGAGTCCTCAATTCCAAGGTCAATATCTAATTATTTCTTGTTATGTTGAGACGTATTTCTTATGTTGAATATTTGCTACTATGAGGGTAAGCCCCGAGAATGTCTAGGCCTCCACTCTATTCTAAAGTAGAGGTGTTGTTGGATATTAAGTTTGTATATGTTTTCAAGCTAGACCCTTCTTATGTTTCTATGTATTTGAAAGACTTCCCTTAGCTCCTCTTTCCCTTTTTATTTATCGACTCTTGTTATTGTTTAGTTTTGCTTCCACAACCAAGGTTGTGTGCATGTTACAATGAAGAGGCTTGTTTGGGTTGTCTTTGGACTTCTCATTCGCCGTATCACGACTAGGCCCTAGGGTTGGATCGTGACATTCATGATGACAGGTTGTTTAAAAATATGATGGGGACTTGAGCACAATAGTTTATTCGTTCCTCCTTGTTTGAAAATCTGATAACAAAATACCCATTTGAATGATACAACACCATAGGTTCAAACTGAAAATTCTCCTTTATTGGCTATAAATCTTTCTGTTGCTCCTATGGTTAGTGTTGCACCTACCACATATAAGACTATCAATGGTTTCCATTTTGTGTCTTCGTCAACAATGTCATCAAGCAGTATTTCCACTACTTTCTCTCCCTCTATTATACGTGGGGCGATATAAGTAACGTCCATACCTCGAGTTGCCAGATGATTCGTTGCAAATAGCTTAGCCCAAGGTTTCTCTGGTGCTTCCTCCAGCTGCTTCTGCGTGATTGCTGAGTTGGATCTATCTCCATTGTTTGTTACTGTTCCATTGGTTTCCTATAGGTAGCTTTGTGTGCTTCCTTCTACATCTTTAGGGCTCAATAGTTCTGGCCAATCCTCATTCACCTTGGCTTTCCCCTCCCTCGTTTGCGTTCCTATTTTTGGAGTCGTTGGTTCCTTCTCCACTAAGCTAGATCTAGTTTCAGATCTCTGTTCATTCAGCTGGTTAGTTGTTATATATGAATTAGAACAGAGACCTTGTAATATTTCTTCCTCCTGTTGCTTGTGTGCTAGCTTGTGTGGTCTTCCTCTGACCATTTCCGGCGGGGTGCAGGTTAGTGCACACTAACGTGCACCGAGAGAAAAAGAGAGGTTTTTTTAATGTATCATTATTATATAAATAATTTGTAAGCATGTATCGATATTGTATAAATTGTATACAAATGTGTATCGATATTATATAAATAGGTATGTTCTGTATCAACGTTACATAAATGGTGTATAATTGTGCATCAACATTGTATTAATAATTACTTAACGTATTAGTATTGATATTTATTTGACTATTGTGCATTCCAACCTCAATAAAATAAAAAAACAAACAAGAAATAATAAAATGATAATTTTGTGAAACAATTAAGAAAGGAAAAAAAAAACTTTTAAAAAAGAGCAACCAAAAAAAAATTTAAACATTGAATTTTTTTTTTTTACTTAAATATTGTGCAAAAAAATTAAAAAAAAAAATTGTTAAGAAAAGCAAAAAGCCAGAACCAAAATTAAGAAAGAGAAAAAAACAGCACTACTATATATATAAGGAAATGACAAAAAAAAAAAAAAAGAAAAGTAAGGAAGAAAGAAATTCAATAGCCCAAACATGGGCATTTATTACTTGTTAAATTGATATGTCAAGGTGCCAAATTAGAAGCAAACAACCGAATGGCCATGTTTGCTAAGAAACATTGGCCGAAAGACCATTTTATGTAATTAAAAAATGTGAGCCATTTTTTATGTAAATAATTTTTTTCAATAGTTTGTGGATGTAATTATTTTTATTTTTCTTTCTTAATTTATGCTATCTAGATAAAAATTTAAAGAGTCAATAATTTTAATACAATTTGAGGTATTTTAAGTAGTTATTTATCTGATTTATAATATTTTTTAAGTAATTTCCAAATAATACATATTACTTTCTTCGTCTCAATCAATGTGGCCCTAGTAGGATTTCGAGAATCAATCAAACTTTTTATATTTCTTTTAAATATTTAAAATTATTAATTATTATGATTTATAATTTTTTTAATGTTATTTTAAATAATATATGTCGCTTCTTCTATCTCAATTTATGCGCACTAACAAAATTTCAAAAGTTAGTCGAACTTTTTATATGTCTTGTAATTACTTGAGATCTACAGTATTTTTTGCACTATTTCCAAATATATATTTTTTTGTCTGCCCTATTTTATGTGACACTGATAAAATTTTAAGACTCAATTTATTTTTTACATGTCTTTAAAATTAATTATTGAGATTTACTGTGCTTTTTACAATATTTTCAAAAATATGTTACTTTATCTCTCTCATTTATATGCCACCAATAAAAGTTTAACAACTTAAATATATCGAATATTTTTCTTATGTGTGTGTGTGGGGGGGGGGTGTATATTGAAGGCTAGCGAAGTAGCTGAAGCAGGCAGCTGTTGGACGATATGTCTGCTTCAGCTTCTTGCTTAAGCAAGCAGCTGCTTATTGACGTATCTGCTGCTTGAATAAGAAATGCTTCAGCTGCTTGATTGAAACAGCTGAAGCAGGCATCTATTGGACGACATGTATGCTTCAGCTGCTTAAGCAGACAACTGCCTATTGATGTGTCTGCTTCGGCGATTTGATTTTAAAATTTTCGGAGCAGTTCAAGCAAGACAATTGTTGGACGACATCTCTGCTTCAGCTGCTTGATTTTAAAAAATTTTACAAACAAATAAAAAATTTAATTGATTATTGTAATTAATCTATTTACGACAAATAAAAGGGAACAAAAGAAATAACATATATTATTTAATTAGCAATCTACGTAAAAATTACTATGAATCTAGATAAGTATAAAAGATGCTATAAATCATGATATTTGACAACTTCAAATTTTTTAAAAATAAATACAAAATTTAAATGATTATTGAAATTATCTATTGGCATCACGTAAAATGAGACAAAAGAAATAGTGTATATTATTTAATTAGAAAACTACGAAAAAATCACCATAAATCTACATAATTAACAATAGTAATAATTGTAATATATAGAAGAGGCTACAGAGCAGCTGAAGCGGGCAACTACTAGATGATATGTTTGCTTCAGTTGTTTGCTTTAGCAAGCAACTATCCATTTACGTGCCTGCTTTGGCCGCTTGTTTTTTAGGAGGCTACGTAGTAGCTAAAGCAGACAACTATTGGAATGCCTGCTTCGACTATATGCTTTAGCAGGCAGTTGTCCATTGATGTGTCTGCTTCAGATACTTGATTTTAAAATTTTTTAAAAACAAACAAAAAAAAATAATTGATTATTAAATTAACCCTATTGACCTCACATAAAAGGGGACATAAGAAATAACATGTATTATTTAATTAGGAAACTACATAAAAATTACTATGAATCTAGATAAACATTAAAAAGTACTATAAATATTGATATTTGACAAATTCTATCTACATAAATTAAGACACAAAAATAATAAATATTGGGCCCACACTGGCGTGGGCATCAATATCTAGTATAGATATAGAAATGTTCCCAACAACTTTATAAATTTTTTTCATAAACTCTTGTTGAAATGGTTTCACACAAAGTGGATGAAATACTTTAGAATCTATAAGCACCAACTCTAAAAATTTAAAATTAAATTACTAAAATACTCCTAATTAAAAAAATCTCATAAAATTAAATCGCTTTTCTTAACCAACCCTATGACCTTGCGTTGCAATATTCCTTGTGAAAGTCGCCACATCAAACTCTCAAAACTCACAACAGTAGCTTCCCTCAAAACTAAACTCACAACAGACGCTTCTCACAAAACTCACAACACTTTTGACGCTTTGTCAATTCGAGAAATCAACCTTTATTGATTCAGATTTGTCTTGCCAAATATTTATGTTCATTGCGTCCTTATTATGCGGCGCTAAATGAATAACAAACTCACGTTTGGATAAAACTATATCACCACAACGCAGAAAAAGCTAGAAAATCTTTTGCGTTCCAAAAATTCACAAACTCACGCCTAGATATCGAAGATCATACGTATCCTTTCGAATACTCCTCATATGCTCCTTGCATACCTTAACTTACTGAGAAACAATATCACCGCATTAACCATTTATAGTATTGTCATGGAATTTCACACCTACATATACCAACAAAACTTCTTGGTTAGATATTATACAAGCGAATAATGTGGAGGTTGTTGACATAATAGAATCATAAAATTTAAAGACCATGAATGTCAATCATATGAAGTTATGAACCTTCCCAAACAAGCTAAAGGGCAGTGTGACTTGACAGATTGTAAGTTCTTAATCTATGACATAACATTTTAAATAATTAGCTCTGTCATGGTATAGTCACATAACTTTGGATAGTTGAGTTGCGTCTTTCGCCCGCTTACACTCTCCTGCACGAAGAGAGGTGCCTTTCACTGCTCACTTTCTATATAGTCGCACTCCTCCATCTGATCCCCATCACCAACGGATATGACTTATCATCTTTTCTCCTTTAAATAAATGAATTGCTGAACTTATTCTCCCATTCAAAGAAAAGCTTATGCAACAATCAATCTGGAATGATTGATCAAAATGTTGGTATTAATTTTAATTAGATTGTGAATGTAGATATAAACAGAATCATGAAAAGATGGAGGCCGATCAATGAAATGAATGAAAATACAAATCAACCCACTAATGGAGTAGATATTATTTAATGAGAATGTTGACATTTGGTAGCCTGCTCTTGCTGATATTGATTTTGTCATATACATTGATTCTATTTCTACCAATGGAGACTCGCCATTAACGGGTAGTTTTTCTCTTTCTTCATCCTGCTTTGCCTATTATTTATTGATTGAACATGTATGTTTGCTAACAAACAGTCTTTTTTTTTAAACTTTCAAATCACCATATTGTAGAAAAAGTAGTCCTCATTGTCACTGTTATTGTTAGTTCCATTGTTGATTTGGGAGTAGCCACTTTTATTGGTTTCGTCGTCTGGAGGAGCAAACTAATCCAGATAAAGAGGAAAGGTAAATACTTTTGTACAAAAAATAGTTATAAAAGTCATTATCATATCAGTGATGTTCATATTGCTGAGTATATATCTTGCAATTTGGCTTAACTTTACTGAAGACAACTTTCAAGGATTAACTTTAGGCGTTATGGCCTACTCATGCTTTTCCTGGGAAAATTGTTAGGTGCAAATGATTTTTAGAATTTAGTGAAGATTCTTCATGATACCAGTTTGAACTTCAAGTATTCAACACTTGACTAAGCCATGAGGTCATTTCACGAGGACTACAAGCTCGGGCAAGGTGGATTTGGCACAGGCACATGCACAGTTTATTAGGTATGTAATGGCTGAATGTAGTGCAATTATGTTAATAGCTATATAATACTAGGAGTGTGAGCAATTGAACAGAGTCTGAGGCACAGTTTGTGACAGGGTGTTTTGGCAGATGGGAAAGATATCGTCGTCAAAATGCTATTCTTCAACAACAAACGCAGAGCTGCAGATTTTTATGAGGTTAAGATAATCAGTAGCGTCTATCACAAAAAATTGCCTTCTTGTATACGAGTTACATCCTAACCAAAGTCTTGATCGCGCCATATTTGGTAAGTAACTGGACTTTAACTGCTCCAAATGTAGGCACTAATTGTAATTAAATTTTATAAATGTAGACATGTTTCAAACTGCAGAAGTGGAGAATCTAATGGACAAAATGCTGATCAAGATAAAGGCACACGACACAGATTCATAATGAACAAGAAGTGGATGCTAATGAGCAAAATGTTGATCAAGGTGGAGATGGTAATGAACAGAATTATGATCAAGATGGACGCCGATCAATGAAACGAATGAAGATGCAAATCAACCTGTTGATGGAATAGATATTATTTGATGAGAAAGCAGACATTTGGTAGCCTGCTCTTGCAGATATTTTGCTTATACAAAATGCTATAATTAAACTCAGTAATATGTTGATTTCTTATATTAAGGATGTATTCACCTTCGGCTACCATTATACCATTATAGGACAAGAGATTTTAACAAAAGCTCAATTCACACATGTTTTCGTTGAATTTTAATCATTCTAATAGATTTATAAAAGTTTAAATGGGACACACGTGCAACGCACGTGTCCAAAGACTAATTTATTATAACTTTAGAAAAGAACAGTGTGTATAGTTTTTAGAGTGTTTTTTTTTTCTTTTTTTTTAACGTTAGTACGACTTATAATGGGTAGAAGAATTGTCTACGAAATTTCATTAAAAGATAAAATCTACTATATTTATCAAGTTTTCTCATGAAAGTTCATTTCATTTTTTTACTAAATTAAAGAAAAGCATCTCATAACTATGCATAAATATTTTATAATTGGCTAATCTTTTTACTTTGATTCAATAATTTTTAAGATCACAAAACTAAAAATTAAAGCAAATTAAGAGAAAGGAAAAAGAGTGAAAAAGAATTTGTAAAAAAGACTTATTACAATCCCTTTAATTTGTTGAGTCCTGGAAATTACCAGAAAACAAATAGGAGCTAGTTAGTAGCATATTGTTTGCTCGACACTTTTAATTTCAAAACCCACAAGTAGCATCAGAAAATTATCAAAACTAACCAACAAAAATAAGCAAAAATAATGAAAGAAAAACAAATGAATTCAATCCAATCAAACATGAAATATTAAACAACACTAGCTGATAGGTAATGAGAAGACGACAGAAAAAATGCATTTTCTATTGCACTTTTTGTATTTTTGATTTTTTAGTTAGGTGCACGACAAAGAAAAACTTTGATATGAAGCTTGCCACTCAACCTATCCCCAAGAGGGAAAACTTTAAATATCTGGGGTCCATCATCCAGAGTAGTGGCGATATCGACGATAATGTCACACATCGTATCAGGGCAGCATGGACTAAATGAAGGCTTGCCTCTGGAGTACTGTGTGACAAGAAGATACCACCTAAACTCAAAGGTAAGTTTTACAAAGTGGTGATTAGACCATCGTTGCTGTATGGAGTGGAGTGTCGGCCAATTAAAAAGGCACATCTTCAGAAGATGTATGTCACAGATATGAGGATTCTGAGATAGATGTGTGGTCATACCAGGAGTGACAAGGTTAGGAATGAGACCATTCGGGAGAAGCTAGAGGTGGCTCCGGTGGCTGAAAAGATGAGGGAAGTGAGACTGCGATGGTTTAGACATGTACAGAGAAGGAGTATTGATGCTCCTGTTAGGAGGTGCGCGAGGTTGGTTTTGGGAGATACTCGGAAGGGTAGAAGTAGATTGAAGAAGTACTGGGGGGAGGTGATTAGACATGGTATGACAGAACTTGATCTCACTAAGGACATGACCTTAGATAGAAAGAAGTGGAGGTCGCGAATTAGAGTAGCAAGCTAATGGTAGGGTTAGGTGTTTTTTTATCATTTGTTCGCATTATTTGTCGTATTATGTGTTAGTTTTATCTTATTTACATACTGTCATATGCTATTGATTATTAGTCGCTCTTTCTGTTCCTTTTCCTTCCTTTTTGTCATATCTACTTCTTTATGCTTACGGGTTTTGAGATGAGGGTTCCCAGGAAACAGTCTCTCTACTTCTATGGTAGTGATAAGGTCTGCGTACATTATACCCTCCCCAGACTCCACTTGTGGAATTTTACTGGGTATGTTATTTTTGTTGTGTCGTGACACTTTTAAGTATACCCAATCATTCACTTCAAACTCTAGGTCCCTTTTCCTAACATCAGTGTAGGACTTTTGACGACTCTAAGTGGTTCTCAATCTCTCTTGGATAATCTTCACCTTCTCCATAGCCTATTGTACCTAGTATGGCCCAATCAACCTTGAGTCATCTACCTCAAACCATCTAATCGATGATCTACAACTTCTACCACAGAGGGCCTCATAAAAGGCCATTAGGATACTCAAATGGAAGCTATTGTTGTAGGCGAACTCAATTAAGGGCAAGTGATCATCCCAAACACCATTGAAGTCAATGAAGTAGGCCCTTAACATATCTTCCAAACACTGTATCATCCGCTCTGCCTGACCATCAGTTTGAAGGTGGAAGGCAGTGCTAAGATTCATCTTTAAACCTAGCCCTTTCTGAAAAGATTTCTAGAATTCGGTAGTGAATTGGGCTTCTATATCTGAGATGATACATAAGGGGACTCCATGTAATCTGACGATCACCTTTATGTATATTCAGGCATAATCCTCTATAGTGTCAGTCGTCTTTATTGCCAAGAAGTGAGAAAATTTAGTAATCCTATCAACTATCACCCAAATCGAATCATGTTGTCTGCGAGACCTAGGTAGACCTATGATGATGTCCATGTTGATCATCTCCCATTTCCACTCTGGAATATCAAAGTATTGAGCTACTCCATAGGGCCTTTGTTGCTCAACTTTCACTTGTTGGAAAATCAGGCACTTGGAGGCAAACTCAGCAATGTCTTTCGTCATCTCACTCCACCAATAAATTTCTCTCAAATTGTGGTATATCTTAGTTGACCCTAGGTGAATGGAATATATAGATTTATGGGTCTCTTTCATGATCCTCTATAGAATACCATCAACATCTAGAGCACATAACCTTCCTTGGTACCTTAATACTCTATATCCCCCTTTGGAAAAAGTCATCACTTTCTGCTTGTGTATATCTTTCTTCAATTAGTGTAAGATGGGATCTTGGTTTTGTTTCTCCTTTACCTCTACTACAAGGGATGATGTAGACCCATTATGCACAAGTATACCACCTTCCTAGATTCATTGAATTGAACCCCCAATCGTGCTAGTCTGTGCACCTCCTTAGCTAACTCCGTCTTCTCTTCTTCCACATGGGCAGTGCTCCCTATAGACAACCTGCTAAGAGCATCAACAATCACATTAACTTTACCTTGATGGTGGAGAATGCTCATGTCATAGTCCTTGAGTAACTTAAGTCATCTCCTTTTCCATAGATTAAGCTCCTTCTGGGTGAAAACATATTGCAAGCTCTTATGGTCCATGAACACATCGAAATGCGCTCATATAGATAGTGACACCATAGTTTAAGAGCAAATACCAGCACTACTAATTTCAACTCGTGTGTAGCATAATTTTTCTCATGCAACTTAAGTTGCCTAGAAGCATAAGCAACAACTTTATCCTTCTGCATAAATACGCATCCCAATCCCACTCTAGAGGCATCATAATAAATAACAAATCCGTCAGCTCCTTTGGGCAAGGCCAATACTGGGGCAGTAGTCAACCTTATTTTCAACTCTTGGAAACACTTCTCACACTCATCAGACCATTGAAACTTGACCTTCTTCTAAGTCATTCTAGTCAACGGTGCAGATATGGAAGAAATCCTTCAACAAATCTGTGATAGTAACCGCAAACCTAATAAGCTTCTCATGTTAGTTAGAGAGGTGGGCCTTGGCCAACTCTTGAATGCCTCAATCTTTTGAGTGTCAACTCGTATACCATCTTCTATAACAACATGGCCTAAGAATGCCACAGATTTGAGCAAAAACTCACACTTCGAAAACTTCGTATATAACTCATTATCCTTGAGCGTCTGCAAAGAAATTCTAAGGTGATTAGAATGCTACTCTTTATCTCTGGAATACACCACATATCATCAATAAACATGATCACAAACATGTCAAGATACTGTCTGAATAATCTGTTTGTCAAATCCATGAAGGCTGCAGGTGCATTTGTCAACCCAAAGGATATTACTAAGAATTGAAATTGACCATCTCAAGTTTGAAATGCCATCTTCGGGATTTCACATCCTCACTTTCAATTGATGATAGCCTGATATGAGGTCTATCTTAGAGAAAACAGTGGCACCCTGAAGTTGGTCGAACAAGTTATCAATCCTCGAAACAGATATTTGTTCTTAATGGTCAGTTTATCTAATTGGCAATAATTTATGCACATGCTGAGGGAACCATCTTTCATTTGAATGAATAAGACAAGAGCACCCCCATGGAGAGACACTCGGCCTAATAAAGCCCTTTTCTAGCAAATCTTTCAGCTGTTCTTTCAACTTTGTGGGAACTATTCTATATGGCGGAATAGAGATAGGCTGGGTATCAGGAAGAACCTCAATTCTGAAGTCAATCTCCCTATCGGGAGGGACTCCAGGCAAATCCTCAGGAAATACTTCAGGAAACTCATATACAATCATATCAGACCCAAGGGTAGGAGGCTCAACATCGTCAGACTTGACTCGAATGAGATGGTAGATACATCCTTTTGAGATTAACTTTCTAGCCTTAAGGTAGGAAATAAACTTACCTTTAGGCATAATATAATCACCCTTCCACTCTATGACAGGCTCATTTGGAAACTGGAATTTGACAATTTGACTTCTACAATCAACTGAGGCATAATAGGCATGAAGCCATTTCATGCCAAGAATCACATCAAAGCTAAGCATCTCTAACTCAATCAAATTAGCAAGAGTATCGTTATGATAGACGGACACTACACAATCTCTATAGATTCTTTCAGCTAAAATAGACTCACCAACTAGAGTAGAAATATTAAAAGGCTCAAGAAGACCCTCAGGAGTTCTATCAAATCTACTAGCCACATAAGGAGACACAAACAAAAATGTGGCAGTAGGATCCATCAGAACATAGTTATCAAGAGCAAAGACTCAAATCATACCCGTCACAAAATCTGGGGAGTTCTCCTGATCTTGGCAACCACCCATGGCATACAAATGGTTTGTAGCTCCGTTGCACCTGATGTAGCACCTTTCTGTTTTCCTCTAGTTGGTGGAGCTAGTGCAGAAAACTGGGCATTGCTAGCCCACCTTGGATAATCTCTCTGAAAATGAGCTATTTGACCACACTTATAGCATGCATCACCTCCCTCACAACACCTCCCCAAGTGTAGTTTGCCACACTTGACACATGGTGTCTTACCTTGTATGTCTAAAGTCATATTAGCCTGCGACTGAGACCTTTGGGCTCTGAAACTCGGTGGCCTTTGGTCATTCCAATTTGTGTGTGTCGGTGCACCAGCAGGTGAAGGTGCTGGTCTAAACTAAAACTTTCTACCATTCCTATTTCCTCTCCTCCCAACCTCATGGTTGGAGGTTTTAGCCCTCTTATTCTTAATCTCCTACCTATCTTGCTGTCTTTCCTCATAAGCCTATTGCTCATAGACCATCAATCTGCCTACGTCCATGTCACTGACAAGCATAGCTTCTCTTCCATCTTCCTTTGGCCACTTGTTCAATTGATCAACATACAGACCCATCTTTCTTCTCATATTCGCAACTATTTTAGGAGAATCGTGAGACAGTTGCATGAACTCAAGAGTATATTCTTTTACTACCATAGAACCCTGTTTCAAATTCAAGAACACTCTTACCTTGGCCCTCCCTCAGCTCTCTCCAGAAGAAGAGCCCCAAGAAAGCTTCCTCAAACATTGTCTAAGTCAGAACTGGGGAACTCTCTCATCGTTTCTTCTTCCAATGGTCATACCACAGCCTGGCAACACCCTTGAGCTGGTAGGTAGCCAACTCAACCCTATTAGCTTCAGTTACATGCATTACCTAGAAAACCTTTTGTAGCTCATCAATGTAGCTCTAAGGATCCTCAGTGGGCATAGACCCTGTGAACTCAGGTGGGTTCAACCTCAAGAATTCTCAAACTATGAATGTATCCTGCACATCCTTTGTACCCACTCCTTATCTAGCAGCAGGTGCTATCACAGCCTAGGCCAAGGTCTGGATGGCTTGGTGGAGCTCAGCATTCTAGATGTCAGCTTGTGGTGGCTGTTCAGGAATGGCTAGGGCTATGGGTTCTTCCTAATTCTAGGGCTCAAGTTGGTTGAAATTCTATCTATCTGGATACCTCTTCCTCCAACAACTCTTTTTGGAGCCATGGTCACACTCTATAACACAGTCAGAATATGAAAGAAGTGTAACTCTTCCTAATGTCCTATAGCCTCTTGCTCATAAAGTCTGGTGCACAGCACCCACATAAGCAAGACTCTACTAGAAATGACTTCATAGACTCCCTAGGACACTTGAACTCTGTGCTCTTATACTAAGTTTGACATTTCCCGGAAGGGTACCCTAGACATGGCCGACACTCAGAGACTATTGTTAGCCCCTAAGCGAACCACTTGTCCTCATCACATTCATTCAATCAATAACTATCATATCAATGGAACACTAAAGATGACTAAAGGTGGACAATCTCAAATAAAGATAATCATAACAATCAATAGCACAAGTATGAAAGAAACTAGTCATTCAATATCCAAGTCATCAATCCCAAATCTAGTCTATGAAGCGTCTAACTAAGTTGCCTGGATGGTATCGTGATAGGCCATGACTACCTAAATTAAAAGAAATAAAGTACTAACTCAAGCTAAATGAAATCTAAATAGCGATCCTTCGGAAGTAGTAGAGGACTCACCAATCAATTGGATGCAATTAAATCCTTAATGATGCACGTGCTGATAATTTCTAACACCTGTCACAACATCATGAAAAGATGCAGGCCCAAAGGGATATCAGTATGTAGAATGTATGAGTATGTAAAATAGTTGAGTGGAATAGATATAGATAGAATAACAAAACTCAATGATGCTCAATAATAATGCCAAATGTCTATCTAAAGCAAAATTAAAGATTAGATAATGACCCATGAATACCAATCCAAATCAATGCAATCCAATCAACTCAGAGCATTATCAGTTAGGAACCTATCTGGAAGTTTCTCTCATCTGATAACAATCACTTATGAGTATGTGATTGTATAACAATTTCACTGATGTTGCCATAGTCATTAAGTACTTTCTAGGGTAAAGAATGAATTGATCTATAGTGGATCCTAATCAACCAAGTCTTATATTATTTCAAGGACCTATCACAAGAAATATATGACTTAACAGTTCCAATCCTCTCCTACGTTTGGAGACTTAGTTAATGAGTCGAGTTGGGCATAATCTTACTAATTTTGGTGCTTGATACTCCTACCAAGACTTAATAATCATAAGACAATCATTCTTAATGAACTAGTCTCATTTGGACATTTGTCAACTCAAATCATCACATCAACTATCGACTCTTTAGTTACATTCTTTTAAGGTTCAGCTCTTGACTCATAGAGACCCTATTATGTATCATTGTAACTTATAACATTCAGGAAGCAAAAGTGGAGTTAGAGCATTTAGAGATTTCATAGGCTCTCTAGGCTCAAATCATACTCATGTATGCTCAATTAAATGCAATTTGTATAAATAATAAGAATTCATGCTAGGATTCATGTAGTATGGTTAAAATCATCTATTTCAAGTATTTAATTCATAAAAATAGTAATTCATGCAAAATAATGTAGAAGTGCATTAGAACTTAAGAAAACCTTAAAGAAACAGGCATTGGAGATTCAACTCACTCACAGCTCCATCAATTTGGGGTATGGGGCACATAGAAGAGAAATTCCAAGTTTCGGGTTAGCTTTACATATCTAGAAATAGAAGAACAATCAACTTCTCAGAGAATCTCTTACTCACGTGCTTGGAACCCTAGCTTTCCATTCCTAGATGCTTTATGGAGTTTCTAAGTATTTTTTAGGAGTAATACCCTTAGGATACTGATAAGGGGTCTAAAGCAAGTCCAAAACATTATGGGTTTTAATTAAAAAGAATAGGAAAAAACAAAATTACTACTCAAGAAAAACTGTCAAAGTAGACCACGAAACCCTTTTTACAACACGTGACATAGGTTATAGGTGGTGGTCCTCTCTCATGGAAAGCAGATCAAAATTGTCAATTTCTGATTCTCATTTTATGACCTACCAGATAACTCATGGAACATGTTTTAAATCGTGTTCCCTCTCGTATAACCTGGACCCAAAGTATAGGTTTCTGAACCTTATTTCATGATTTGATAGATGACTCCTGGAATGGGTTATGAGTCATATTCCCTCTCGTAAAACCTTTTCTATACTTCACCAAAAAATTTCAACTCTGGAACACCTTTTACGACTTGGTCTATGTATCGTACTCCAGACTACGACTCATAAACACTCTCGTAGAACTAGGTCCGAGGACCTATTTTAGTTTCAAAATTTCTAGAGTGTCACGTCGATTTAAGATACCTTTGAGTGAAGAGATATTGCAAGCTCTTTGACCGGTGAAAACATCAACATGCACCCCATACAAATAGTGTCTCTAAAACTTTAAAGCAAACACCACCGCCGCTAACATAAGGTCATAAGTTGGGTATTACACTCATGCACCTTCAATTGCCTTGATGCATAAGCTATCACCTTACCTTGTTGCATAAGTATAGAATCCAACCCAATCCGAGAAGCACCATAATACACCACAAACCTACTTAAGCCATCCGGTAAGGTCAATACAGGAGTCGATGTAAGTTGATCCTTCAAAGTCTGAAAACTCTTCTCACACTCCTTCGACCATAGGAACATAGCTTTATTTTGAGTCAACTTGGTCAATGATATGCAATAGATGATGAAATGATCCAAAGAGTTCCCAAAAAAAAGTACCTCAAAAATTCCCATAATCGTAATTTTATATATCTCAAAATCCATGCATGATATCAAAGATCCAACTTCATATTCTTATTCGGGGGAAAAATTTGAGTGGGAAGTAGGTATAATCCAAATTTTTGAAGACTCGTAGTGAAAAGCGAATTTAAAAAAAAAATCATTTCCAAAGAGGATGTGTGTTTGTTCCATGATGGCTCCATGTGTATTTTGCTGCCAATTTTTCTATTTCGGTCCAAGGCTTTGGGGTCTTGAGCCTAAACCTTCCTATGCATAGAAGCACCTTTATTTAGTCATTTTTCAACTCCATATCATAGAAGACATTCCCCAAAATCCTCTCTAACACTTAGACAAATATTTCACCAAAATTCAAGTGTCCCAATTCATTCCAGATCTGAAGGATTTTATTCAAGCTTCAAGTTCTCATTCTAATCTTCATCAAGGAAACCTCCAAAGTTGAGGTATATGGGTTTCAACCATTGGGTCCTTTTACCCATGGTGCCCAATTTTCCTTTTCATATAAATTACATGTTTTGAGTTGATTTACTTATGGGTATTGCTTATTATGAATTTGAATACAAACTATGTTGAGGTTTCATAAGATGTGACTGTTTAAGCATATTTTGAGCTATGAATCTATGATCTATTATGAGATTTGATGAGGAATTTTGATGTATATTGTATGAGGGTATTACAAGTATTGATGGGTGGTTTTACGTTGATTTTTCTTACATGATTTCACTCTTGAGTTGCATGATTTTGTACTAGCATTACACACCCGCCAAGTGTTTGATAAAATGTCCAGTTATGAATTCTTGAGTTATTGAAGGTCTAATGCATGACATATGAGTTAAGTGACTTTATGATGATTAAAGAAATTTATGTATGTATTGTTTTCATGGAAAGTGCCTATAGTGTTTCAAGTTGACCATACCCAATTGGGGGGGTGATATGCCTCAATCACCTTGTTCAGGGGCTGATAGGCTCGAAATACCAAGTTGGAAGTATATACCTAAATCACCTCGTTCGGGGGGTAGTAGGCCCAAACTACCATATTGAGGGGTATGCACCTCAATCACCTTGTCGGGGGTGCTATTCCCGTACTACCATATTGGGGGGGTATGTACTCCGATCATCTCGTTCAGGGGGTGGTGGGCCTATGCTTCTAATTGAGGGGTAGGTACGTCAATTGCCTTCTCGGTGGGGGTAGGCCTTGGATTCCAAGTACTAGTTTTCTTAGTCTATAATAATGGTCACTTCCTACGCATGTAGTATGTTTTACACAAGCATGTTTTACTTCAAGCATCGATCATACATGCCATATTGTTACAGTGTTATTCACTGCTTATAATTATGTATTTTGATTATGTTTCCAACTCTTTGTTGCATTGCATCCTACATACTTAGTACATTCAAACGTATTAACTCATACTCTATGCCTACATGATATTACCATGTAGGAACCAGAGCCCTATTTGATCATCCTCCTCCTCATGGCTAGTTAGTTTTCTTGAAGATAAGCTACTGGTGAGTCCTCAAGTTTGGGGACACTAGCTTTGCTCTTTCACTCTCTTTATCTCTTTATGTTTTACATTGATACTAAAGGGTGAGCCTAGAAAGTTTTCTTAGCCTCGCTTGAATCTAAGCTTAAAGTGGACAAGTTATGTAATGATGCTTTGGGCTTTGACTTCTCTTCACTCTTGAATGCTTTTATGTTATAAAAGGGTTCCTTAGCCCATTTATACTTATTCCATTCTCTCGATTGTTGTTTGATTGCTTGTGCAACAAAGGATATGTGAATGATATGTTAAGAGGCTTATTTGGAGTCCCTTCGGGTTCCCCATTCGTCATGTCACGTCTAGGCCCTAGGATTGTGTAACAACCCACATCTTACAATACTAGTACTATGCAAAAGAAATATGAAACGACTTTTCAAATTAGCGCCTAGTTTTAAAAGTGCTTGAATCTCCAATTAAAGGGCGATATGTTTGTCCAACGCTGAAGAGGGTCGAGTGTAAACAAGTTTTAAGTCAGATTGAGGAGATCATGACCCTAAAAAAAGTGAGAGAATTGAGGTGCTTGTAGGACTTAAGAAGCAAGTAGGTGAGTCACCTACTTGCTTACCTTAAATTTGCTAGCGAAACGGAGACGAGGCCCAACGTCGAATTTGTCCAAGTCAGATTAAGAATAAAGTTCGTGTTAAGGGTGTAACTTTAGTCCGTGTTTTAGCATCATTAATGGACTTTATTTTTAGCCTAAGATTAATAATAAAAGGGCCCAAGTACACCACAATCCACTTGGCTAATTGGGCCCAAACTAAGTAAAGAGGAATTTGAAAAATGGGCAGCCAAGGCCAATCAACTTTGAGACCCAATTAGGCCCAAGTGATAGGGCAAAGCTGTTGCATCATGACTACATAAGTAAGTTGGACAAAAAGTCTTTTAAAAAGGAATGAAAGCAGCCCTCAAGCCATTTCAACTTAGACAAAAAAAAACTGCATTCTTGGTTATTCTTTGTTCTCTTTCAAGGTGTGAAAAACAAGATTCACAACCTTACAAGGATTCCTAAAGAAGCTCTAAACCTTGAATTTGAAGGTAAGTAAATCTACTTATGAACTTAGTATGGTTTGTTTATAAGAAACCAGAGAAATAAGCTAATTATACATGTGCTGGAAATTTTGGACAGCTTTATCCTAAGGATTATTATACACTTTTCTTGTTAATTAAGAGGCTTTTCTATTCTTGGTTGGCTATATTATGAACTAAGAATCGTGTATTTAAAAAAGGTTTGTTTGTTAATGACGAAACTAGGCTACTTCACCACGTTTAAAGTCCACAAAAATGAGTTGTTGTACGGCGTCGTAATTGTATTCTTAAAAGAAACTTATGAGCTGATAATAGGAAATTGTTGTTTCATGACCTTCACCTAATTTGGGACCATTTGTAGACTATTGTAAAACTAATTTTATGTGTAAAAATGTTGGATACAGTTTGGGTAAAGTTGAAACAGGTTCGGGATTGTTGATGTTGAAATGTGGCGAAAGGACGTAACGTTATGCCGCCTATTTGTATGTTGCGTAGAATTGTTATGTGTTGTGCTTTATGGGCTATTTCAAGACTATTATGGAACTAGAACAAGCTGTACATAATATGTATATGAGAATATTTATTAGAAAATATGATTAGAGGCGGAAAGATTGAAAGAATACGCTCAGGTTTACAAATACCCACTTGCTGCCCGTATGTTATTTTTTATGAGATTGGGCTGCCAAGATGTATCTGTTGGCTGCTAATGCTAGCTTTATCACCTACTATGTTGTAGATAAATATTTGGAGGAAGGTAAGGTTATCCCAAGGTAATAGCAAGGTCGTACAGCGAGGTATGTAAGGCTACTTGATTTCATATTGTTTGGCATGAAACATAGATCCCTCCTTGGCACATAAAGGCACTTACCAACTCTGACACAACTATTAACCGTGTTTTCACTCTTTCACATGTTTATGCTCCCATATATTGTCACTTGCAAACCTGCATACATACTTGAATACCAAGATACACGAGTTTGTTCTGCTAAATAAAGTCCATGTGTTGTTCTACCTCCGATGCATTTCATTACTTGTGTAACCTACTCCTATTATTATGGTACTGTCTTTTATAATTATTTACATGTCATATATTGTATCTACAGTCCTACAGCTCTCATATTAAGACCACCAAAAGAATCATCTCAAAAGAAATTGAAAGATAAAGTATATTGCTTATTGATGGAGGGTAACCCGAAGGGTGGAAGAATCACCTAGCCAGGGTCGATCCTATAATGGGGGTAGCCAGAGGGGTTAAAGGAAAAGCCCAACCAAGGTCGATCCCGATATATGTTTACCACTGATCAACTGGTCATTTTATTACATGTTGTGCACAAATTATACAGTAACGGTAAAGTAATAAAAAGAACATAAAGTACAGGATCTCGCAGTATAATTACAGGTGGTCTCTTATCCTACACTAGTGCATAGTTTCATTTGAGTTGTTACTTCATATGCAGTATTTCCTGCCTTACATATTCAGTACCTTATCTCGTACTGATGTCCTTTACGGGGGACCTGCATTTCATGCTGCAGGTATAGGTGCTAATAGATCTCCCTAGTAGGAGTACAGGATATCTAACTGTTGTTACCAAGCTCCAGTTTGCTTCGGAGCTTTGTGTCTGTCTAGATCTTATATTTTTGTATTGTACAGTTAGTCAAAGCGGGGCCTGTCTCGACCCTTGTCAGATATTTTTCTTATCTAGAGGGTTTGTAGACTATGTAAATTAAAGTGTGGTCATGTCTTGTACTTTAGACAACGTGGCCCCAACGGCCTAGCCATGTGCATTTCTTTTTGGCTTATTATCACTGATTATCTTCTTAAAGGCACGTCAAATATAGAAACCCCTTACAATATGTATAAAAAGCACATAGATACAGGTTGGTTCTGCCGGGCTTATCGGTAACAGGTGTCAGTCCGCCTTAATTGGACTTGGGGTGTGATAGAAGTGGTATCAGAGCGGGTCGTCCTAGGGAGTCTACAAAGCCGTGTCCATGTAGAGTCTTGTTTATTGATGTGTTGTGCACCACATTTATAAGAAGGAGGCTACGTGGCATTTAGGAGTGTTTACTTTCTTTTCATTCTTTAGATTGTGCCATAGAGTCAAGTGTAATAGGTGGATTGTGTCTAACCCCTAAATAGTTTTGTACAACAAGTATGCCAGAAACGAGAAAAAACAAAGGTAAAGGACAGGGAGTAGAAGTGGTGGTTGATATACCCAGTTAGGTGAGACAACAAAATGAGTTTCAAGAGGAGTCTCTATCACAAACATCTCCAACTCCTTCAGTTCCTGATGAACCCGGAAGTAGTGAAATTCCCCCGGAACCATCTATTGATGCTACAGTGCAGGATCTGAGAAATGCAGTCCAACTATTGACTCGCATAGTTGCTGGCCTAGGCCAAAGACAGAAAGGTCTAGTTATAGGTGCAAGTAGTGCAAATAAGGCAGCTGGCACCAGGATACATGACTTCCTTAATTTGGACCCTCCATCCTTCACTGGGTCAGATCCTAATGAAGATCCCAAGACTTTATTGATCAGATTCAGCCCACTTTAGATGTTATGAATGCGAGTGGTATAGAAGCTTTCAAGTTAGCGACATATAGGTTGAAGGGTGTGGCTATATTGTGGTATGAAGCTTGGAAGCAATCTAAGGGCATAGATGCACCTCCAACTACCTGGAAGAAGTTCAAGGAGGCATTACTTAACCATTACTTGCCATTAGATATACTAGAGGCCCATGTAGATCAGTTCTTGAATCTCCACCAAGGGAATATGAGCATGAGGGAATATAGCCTTCAATTTAATTCTCTATCCAGGTATGCTCTTAATGTAGTTGTTATTATGGCAGATATAGTTCATTGATATGTGGATAGATTAGATATGTATCTGGTCAAAGACTGTACTATTACTTCCTTGAATAAAGATATGGATATAGCAAGAATGCAAGCTTTTGCACAGAAATTGGAGGATCAGAGGCAAAGGAGAAGGATACAAGAGTTGGAAAGGGTGCAGTCCAAGAGGGCCAGATCTATGGGGCAGTTTACACTACCCCAAGGTGATCTTAGGCCTAGGTTTTCTAATAGACCACCTAGTCCATCATCCTCCAACCTTGCAGCCAGTGCTCCACCACAACTTCAGGGGTCTAGAAGATCAATTTGGTTCAAGAAGTGTAAGGCAAGGCGCCCGGATAGCAGGGTATTCAGCAGGCCAACAAATGACCCCTACGCAGCCTTGTAAATAGTGTGGAAGAAGTCATTTAGGTATTTGTCATGTTGGGATAGACGCTTGTTATTGGTGTGGTGCGTCAAGTCATATAATAAAAGATTGCTCGAGGAGGTGTATGGGTGATATAACACAATCTACTAGGTCAGCTATTGCATCATCGTCGTTAGTTCCTCCATTAGTTAGGGGTCAACAAGAACCTATGGGTCATGGTAGAGGTGTTAGAGAGGTAGCTAGCTCTAGCGGAGTCCAGAATCGCACTTATGCTCTAGGGAGTCGGCAAAATTTGGAAGCGTCACCTAATGTGGTCACAGGTACATTGTCCATCTTTTCACATAATGTATATGCATTAATTGGTCCTGGTTCTACACTATCATACATTAGCCCACTAGTTGCTGGGAAGCTTAAGAGAACACCCAAATTATTGAACAAACCATTTGAAGTGTCTACACCAACTGGTGAATCTATTATGGCTAGAAGGGTTTATTATGACTGTGTAGTAATTGTTTGTGACCGTGACACATTGGCTGACCTTATTGAGCTAGAAATAGTGGAATTTGATGTTATAATAGGTATGGATTGGTTAGATTCTTGCTATGCCACTGTGGATTGCCTAACTAAGAGAGTGTACTTCCACTTTCCAAATGAGACAGTTCTTGAATTGGAAGGCAATGTTGGGGCGCCAAAGGGTAAGTTTATCTCTTATTTTAAGGTAAGAAAGATTATATCTAAGGGGTAAATATATCATTTAGTTAGAGTAAGGGATATGGAGGCAGAATTGCCAACTCTACAATCATTTCCAGTGTTGAATGAATTTGTTGATGTGTTCCCTGAAGAATTTCCAGGTTTACCTCCATAACGAGAAGTAGATTTTGGTATTGACTTACTTCCAGGCACTCAACCTATTTTCATCCCTCCATATAGAATGGCCCCGACAAAATTGCATGAATTAAAAGAGCAGTTAAAAGACTTATTGGAGAAGGGATTTATAAGACCTAGTGTGTTCCCTTGGGGTGCACTAGTGTTATTTGTATGTAAAATGGATGGAACCTTGAGAATGTGTATCGACTATCGACAATTGAATAAGGTGACAATTAAGAATAAATACACCCTCCTCAGGATTGATGATTTATTTGATCAGTTACAGTGTGCCAAATATTTTTTTCAAAAATTGATTTGAGATCAGGGTATCACCATGTGAGGGTGAAGGAGAAAGATATACCTAAGACAACTTTCAGAACACGCTATGGCTACTTTGAATTTCTTGTTATTCCATTTAGGCTAACGAGTGCACTAGACATTTTTATGGATCTGATGAATAGGGTATTCAAGTCATTCTTGGATGTGTTTGTAATAGTGTTTATAGATGACATTTTGGTATATTTAAGATCAGAACAGGACCACGCAAATCACTTGCCACAGATGTTACAAGTTCTTCGTGATTGACCGTTGGATGCCAAATTTTCTAAATGTGAATTTTGGCTAAAATCAGTGGCATTTTTGGCTCATACTGTATTTGATGAGGAAACAAGGGTTGATTCACAAAAGATAGAGGCGGTGAAAGATTAGCCAAGACCAACAACACCCACGGAAGTTCGGAGCTTCCTAGGTTTGGCAGGTTATTACAGGAGGTTTGTTGAAGGTTTTTCTTCTATTTCTACACCTCTAACAAAGTTGACACATAAGGCGACCAAGTTCCAATAGAATGATGCATGTGAAAGGAGCTTCCAGGAGCTGAAAAATAAGCTAACTTCTGCACCTGTACTAGTATTTTCAAACGGCACCGAGGGGTATGCAGTGTATTGCGATGCTTCAGGAGTTGGCTTAGGGTGTGTACTGACACAACATGGTAGGGTAATTCCTTATGCATCTAGACAGCTACGACCACATGAGAAAAACTATCCAACACATGATCTTGAGCTAGCAGCGGTTGTGTTTGCTTTGAAAATATGGTGCCAATATTTGTATTGGGTTCACATTGACATATATACTAATCATAAGAGCCTGCAACACATCTTTAAGCTGAAAGGACTAAATTTTAAGACAGCAGAGATGGCTAGAGCTAATAAAGGATTACGACGTTGATATACTGTACCATACGGGGAAGGCAAATATGGTAACCGATGCTCTAAGTCTTAAGACAATCATGAATACTAATGATCAAGTCGTGGTAAGTCAAGGGGTGGCTAAGGATCTACGTCAATTAGCTAGTTTGGGAGTTCACCTTCTTGAAATTTCGGAGGAAGGGGTTGTTGTTCATAATGTTGCGAAGTCTTCATTATTAATGGAGGTGAAAGAAAAACAATTCGAGGATCCTGTTTTACAATGACTTAAGGACAAGGTGAGTCAGGGTACAATGAAGGGCTTTGAAATTACACGAAATTGGAGTACTTTATTGCCAAAATAGATTATGTGTGCCTGATATCAATGGGTTAAGGAAAAGGATAATGGAAGAAGTCCATCATTCCCGATATTCCATCTATCCAGGATCAACTAAGATGTATCATGAACTGAAGAGAATGTCTTGGTGGGGACACATGAAAAAAGACCTTGCAGCATTTGTGGCTCAATGTCCAAATTGCCAACAAGTGAAAGTAGAACACCAAAAGCCAGGAGGTTATATACAGTGTATAGGGCTTCCAACATGGAAGTGGGATATGATCAATATGGATTTTGTTATCAGATTGCCTCGCTCATTTCATAAGTTTGACTCCATATGAGTAATAGTTGGCAAACTCATATAGTCAGCACACTTCTTGCCATTCAGAGATGATTATACAGCTGAAAAGTATGCCAAGCTATACCTCAAAGAGATAGTCAGGCTACACGGAGTCCCAATCTCCATTATATCTAACCGAGGAGCTCAATTCACTGCAAAGTTTTGGAAGTCCTTCCAAAGGAGTTTAGGGACACAAGTGAAATTGAGTACAACTTTCCACCCTCAGACAAAAGGTCAAGCAGAATGCACCATTCAGACACTTGAAGATATGTTGCGAGCTTGTGCATTGGACTTTAAAGGTAGTTGGGTAGACCATTTGCCACTTATTGAATTTGTCCATAATAATAGCTACCACACGAGTATCAAGATGGAACCTTACGAAGCTTTGTATGGGAGGAAACGTAGGTCGTCGTTTGGATGGTTTGAAGTGGGTGAAACCACCTTACTTGGGCCAGATCTAGTATAGCAAGCCATGGAAAAAGTTAAGATAATACAATATCGGTTAGAAACAGCCCAAAGTCGTCACAAATCATATACAAATGCTAGAAGGAGAGGACTGGAATTCTCAGTGGGGGATTGGGTATTTTTAAAGGTGTCTCCAATGAAAGGGGTTATGAGATTTGGTAAGAAAGGAAAACTAAGCCCACATTACATAAGTCCATATAAAACTATTAAGAGGTTCGGGATGGTTGCATATGAACTAGAGCTACCCCAAGAGCTTTCAATGGTTCATCCAGTTTTTCATGTATCAATGCTTCGAAAATGCATAGGTGACCCATCTCGTATCACTCCCATTGAGGATATGCAGGTTACAGGAGATCTCACATATGAAGAGGTACCTATTACTATTCTAGATCATCAAGTTAAGAAGCTAAGAAATAAAAAAATAGCTTCAGTAAAAGTACTTTGGAGAAACCAGCAAGCAGAAAAAATAACATGGGAGGCCGAGGATGCGATAAAATCAAAATACCCTTACTTATTTGAAGCTTAAAAGGAAAACCAACATGTAGAATTAGGACATTTATAGGTACGTGTAATTGAATACTTAGTGTATTGTCAAAAGTTTGTGTAAGCAAAGGTTTAAACTTGGTTAAGCTATCCATTTGTGCTAACATTCGAGGACGAATGTTCCTAAGGGGGGAAGGATGTAACACCCCACATCTTACAATACTAGTACTATGCAAATGAAACATGAAATGGCTTTTCAAATTAGCGCCTATTTTTCAAAGTGCTTGAATCTCTAATTAAAGGGCGATATGTATGTCTAACATTGAAGAGGTTCGAGTGTAAATAAGTTTTAAGTCAGATTGAGGAGATCACGACCCTAAACAAAGTGAGAGAATTGAGGTGCTTGTAGGACTTAAGAAGCTAGTAGGTGAGTCACCTACTTGCTTAGCTTAAATTTGCTAGCTAAACGGAGATAAGGTCCGACGTCGAATTTGTGCAAGTCCGATTATGAATAAAGTCCGTGTTAATGGTGTAAATTTATCTTGTGTTTTAGCATCATAAATAGACTTTATTTTCAGCCCAAGATAAATAATCAAAGGGCCCAAGTACACCACAACCCACTTGGCTAATTGGGCCCAAACTAAGTGAAGAGAAATTTGGGAAATGGGCAGCCAAGGCCCATCAACTTTGAGACCCAATTAGGCCCAAGTGATAGGGCCAAGCTGCTACATCACCACCTTAATAATATAAGGCGTAAACCACACAAGTAAGTCAGCCAAAAAGTCTTTTAAAAAGGAATGAAAGCATCCCCTCAAGCCATTACAACTTAGACAAAAAAAAATTGCATTCTTGGTTGTTCTTTGTTCTTTTTCAAGGTGCGAAAAACAAGCTTCACAACCTTACAATGATTCCTAAGAAGCTATAAACCTTGATTTTAAAGGTAATTAAATCTACTTGTGCACTTAGTATGGTTTGTTTATTAAAAAAACCAGAGAAATAAGCTAATTATACATATGTTGGAAATTTTGGATAGCATGTATCCTAAGGATTGTTGTACACTTTTCTTGTTAATTAAGAGGCTTTTCTATTCTTGGTTGGCAGTATTATGAAGTAAGACTCATGTATTCAACAAAGGTTTATTTGTTTATGATGAAACCAGGCTTCTGCACCACTTTTACAGTCCACGAAAATGAGTTGTTGTACGACGTCGTAATTGTACTCTTAAAAGAATCATGTGAGCTGATAATTGGAAATTGTTGTTTCACGACCTTCACCTAATTTGAAACTATTTATGGACTATTGTAAGATTGGTTTTATGTATAAAAATGTAGGATACAGTTTGGGTAAGGTTGAAACAGGTTCGGCATTCTTGACGTCGAAATGTGGCAAAAGGACGTAACGTTATGCCACCTAATTGTATGTCGTATAGAATTATTATGTGTTATGCTTTGTGGGCTGTTGTAAGACTGTTATGGCACTTAAATGAGATTCACATGATATGTATATAAGAATGTCTATTGGAAAGTACGATTAGGGGCGGAAAGATTGAAAGAATACGCTCGGGTTTACAAATACCCGCTTGCTGCCCGTATGTTATTTTTTATGAGATTAGGCTGCCAAGATGTATCTATTGGCTGCTAATGTTAGTTTTATAACCTACTATGTTTGTAGATAAATAATTGGAGGAAGGGAAGGTTATCTCGAGGTAATAGCGAGGTCGTACAGTGAGGTATGTAAGGCTACTTGATTTCATATTGTTTGGCATGAAACATAGATCCCTCCTTGGCACATAAAGGCACTTACCAACTCCGACACAACTATTAACCGTGTCTCCACTCCTTCACATGTTCATATGCTCCCATATATAGTCACTGGAAAACCTGCATATATAATGGATACCAAGATACACGAGTTCGTTCTACTAAATAAAGTCCATGTGTTGTTCTACCTCCGATACATTTCATTACTTGTGTAACCTACTCTTTTCATTATGGTATTGTCTTTTATAATTATTTACATGTCATATGGTGTATCTATAGTCCTACAGCTCCCATATTAACACCACCAAAATAATCATCTCAAAAGTAATTAAAAGTTAAAGTATATTGCTTATTGATGGGTGGTAACCCGAGGGGTCGAAGAATCACCTAGCCAGGGTTGATCCTATCATGGGGGTTAGCCCAAAGAGTTAAAGGAAAAGCCTAGCTAGGGTCGATCCCGATATAGATTTACCACTGATCAGCTGGTCATTTGTATTACATATTATGCACAAATTATACAGTAACGGTAAAGTAATAAAAAGAACATAAAGTATAGGATCCCATGGTATAATTATAGGCAGTCTCTTGTCATACCCTAGTGCATAGTTTCACTTGAGTTGTTACTTCATATGAAGTATTTCTTGCCTTACATATTCAGTACCTTATCTCGTACTGATGTCCCTTACGGGGGACATGCATTTCATGCTGCAGGTACAGGTGCCAGTAGATCTCCCCAGTAGGAATATAGGATATCCAACTACTATTACCAAGTCCCAGGTGGCTTCAGAACTTTGTCTGTGTCGAGAGCTTATATTTTTGTATTGTACAGTTAGTCGAGGTGGGGCTTGTCCCGACTCTTATTAGATACTTTTCCTTATCAAGAGGCTTTGTAGACTTTGTAAATTAAAGTGTGGTAATTTCTCATACTTTAGAAAACGTGGCCCCAATGGCCTAGCCATATGCATTTTCTTTTGGCTTGTTATCATCGTTTATCTTCTTAAAGGCATGTCAAATATAGAAACTCTTTACAATATGTATAGAAAGCGCATAGATACAGGTTGGTTCTCCCAGGCCTTATCGGCAACGGGTGTTAGTCCTCCTTCATGGGACTTGGGGCGTGACAACTTGGGTCATGAAAAACTAGGTGTCAGAGCACTAGGTTACTAATAGTCCTCAGCATCCAACACACTGCGTTGATTGGAGTCTTATTCATGGTTGTGAAGTGCACCATGATTATGAGTAAGAGATTATGGGGGGTTTTAGGAGATATTTCCCTTCTTCATAGTCTATGGCATGCTATAGAGGTTACAGATTCCTCCTCTAATGAATGTTTTTTGCCATTTTTAGGTCATGCCTAACACAAGAGGAAGAAGAGCCCGTACACCCGAAGAACAACCGACTCATGAAGAGCTCCGGGATGTTATCACCATGCTAGCTCAAGCCATAACTAATCAAATTAACCAAGGGTCTAAGCCCCCATGCTCCTACTCTGATATCTAGGGTAATGGATCTTATGAGGATGAACCCACTAGAGTTCCATGGCTCTAAAGTGGATGACGACCCTCAATAATTTATTGATGAGACATACAAAGTGTTATCTATTATGGGGGTTAGATCAGAGGAAAAGGCAGAGTTTGTGGCTTACCAACTCAAGGGAGTGACCAAAATATGGTTTACCCAATTGAAGGTGGAGAAGGTGAACAATAATGTGATCCTTTGGGAGGAGTTTAAGGCGGTATTTCTCAATCGGTTCTTCCCTCTTAAGCTAAGGGAGGCCAAAAATGATGAAATTCATGAATTTGAAGTAGGGGTCCATGAGTGTGAGGGAGTATGCCCTCAAGTTCAACCAACTCTCTAAATATGATCCATAATTAGTAGCCGAGCCGAGGTCTAGAATGAACAAGTTTGTGATGGGTGTATCCGATTAGGTGAATGAGGAGTGTTGTGCTGCCATGTTGTTTTGTGATATGGACTTGTCCCGCTTCATGACTTATGCCGAGCAAATAGAGGGGAAAACATTGAGAAAGAGAAGAGGTAATGAGGCCAAGAAGGCCCGATTTGAGGGAAAGTTCAAGGGTCACAAGGGTGGTCGGTTTCAACAAGGCCAAGGAACTTCCAATACTCCTAATAGAAGGTTTGCCAATAACAACCTAAGGGTCCAAGGTGATGGTGGTGTGGTGCCTAATGCTATGTGTCCAAAATGTGGTAAGGTTCATACTGGCTCATTCTTGAGGGATACTAATGCTTGTTATGGTTATGGAGAAGTGAGGCATAAGATGATGGATTGTCCTCGTAACCGGAACAAGGGTAGAGATGTTCGTCTACAAGGTGCAAATGTCATTCCTAGGGGAAGAGGAGGCCAACAAGGGGGAGCACCAAGGCAGAACTAGTTCTATGTCCTTCAAGCGAGGCGAGGGGTAGATGAGGTGCCTGATGCCATCACCAATATATTAAAAGTCTTTGATTTTGATGTGTATGCATTGATAGAGCTGGGTTCGATTCTCTCTTTTGTTACTTCTTTTATTGCCAAAAGTTTCATGTTGATCCCGAGAACATTATGAGGTGTCCACTACCATTGGTGCATCCATTGTTACTATGAGGGTCTATAGAAATTATTCCATTTTCATTTTGCATAAATATTGCCTTGTGATTTTGTTATGTTGTATATGGTGGATTTAGATGTCATTCTTGGGATGGATTGGTTACATGTATATTATACCTCTACGGATTGTAGAACCCGTAGGGTCAAATTCTAATTCCCTAATGAACCCATTCTTGAGTGGGAGAGTCATGATGTGATAGTCAAGGGTAGATTCATTTCTTGCATTAAATCTCAAAAGTTGATCTCTAAGGGGTGTCTCTTGTAATGGTTAGGGATGTTGAGTCCAAGGTCCTTCCTATAGGCTCGATTTTAGTGGTTAATGATTTCCTTGATTGTCTTTCCAAACGAGCATCCTAGTGTTCCTCTCGAAAGGGAAATTGACTTTGTTATAGACCTCCTTCCCGATACTCAACCCTTTTTTATTCCCCTTACCGTATGGCCCCGGCAGAGTTGAAGGAGTTGAAGGAGCAATTGAGAGATTTGTTAGAGAAGGGTTTTATTAGTTCTAGCCAATTATCTTGGGGTGCACTGTGTTGTTTATAAAGAAGAAGGATGGTACTCTTAGAATGTGCATTGACTACCGACAACTTAATAGGGTCACCATAAAGAATAAGTATCCTTTACCAAGGATTGATGATCTTTTTGACCAACTTCAAGGGGCTAGTCACTTCTCTAAGATTGATCTTCGATCCAGGTATCACCAAGTGAAAGTAAGGGAGTATGACATTCCCAAGACAGCCTTCTATACTAGGAATGGGCACTATGCGTTTGTGGTTATGTCCTTCGGATTGACAAATGCACCGGCTATCTTCATAGATCTAATAAATAGGGTCTTTAAACACTTCCTTGATTTATTTATGGTGGTTTTCATTGATGATATTTTGATTATTCCCATAGTGATAAGGAGCATGCAAATCACTTGAGGGTAGTGTTGCGAAAATTGAGGGAAGAGAAGTTGTATGCTAAATATGAGAAATGTGAGTTTTGGTTGAAAGAGGTTGTCTTCCTAGGTTATGTGGTGTCAGGTGATGGTATTAAGGTGGATCCTATAAAGATGAAATTCATTAGAAATTTCTTGGGTTTAGTGGGTTACTACCGAAGGTTTGTTAATGGGTTCTCTTCTATTGCTTCTCCTATGACTAAATTCACCCAAAAGAAGGCAAAATTTGTGTGGACCGATAAGTATGAAAAGAGTTTCCAAACGTTGAAGGATAAGCTTGTCTCTACTCCTATTTTATCTTTACTGGAAGGGTTGGAAGGGCTTGTTGTGTATTTTGTTGCTTCGAGGATTGGTTTGGGTTGTGTTTTGATGCAAAATGATAAGGTGATAGCCTATGCCTCTAGGCAACTTAAGGTGCATGAAAACAATTATCCTACCCATGATCTTGAATTGACCTCCATGGTATTTGCTTTGAGAACTTGGTGTCATTATTTGTATGGGGTGCATATTGATGTGTTTATCGATCATAAGAATCTCCAATATGTGTTCACCCAAAAAAATCTCAACTTGAGACAACAAATGTGGTTAGAGCTTCTTAAGGATTATGATATGAGTGTGCATTATCACCCCGGTAAGGCTAATATTGTGGTTGATGCTTGAGTAGGGTGTCTATGGCTAGCGTAGCTCATGTTGATGATGGTGGTAAAGAGGTGGCCAGAGAGGCCCATTGATTGGCTAGATTAGGAGTTAGGTTGGAAGAGGTTGACAATGGTAGGGTAGTGATTATTGATGGTTCTAAATCTTCCTTGATTGATAAGGTAAAGGCAAAGAAAGATCTTGACCTCGCCTTATTAGAATTGAAGGCCTTGGTGAGAGATGATAAGGTGGAGGTTTTTTCCCAAGGGGGAGATGGTGACCTTAGGTACCAAGGTAGATTGTGTGTGCCTTGTGTTGATGACTTGAGAGAGAAGATTCTTGATGAGGCCCATAATTCTTCCTACTCTATTCAACCCGGTTCTACAAGGATGTATAGAGATTTGAGGGCAGTGTTTTGGTGGGGAGGTATGAAGAAAGACATACCTAAGTTTTTATCTGGTTTTCATAATTGCTAACAAGTTAAAGCCTAACATCAAAGGCCGGGGGGCCTAGCCCAAGATATAGAGATTCCTACTTAGAAGTAGGAGGGAATCAACATAGATTTTGTGGTTGGATTTCCTAAGACTAGAAAGGGTTTTGATTCTATTTGGGTTGTGATTAATAGAATGACAAAGTCGGCTCATTTCCTATCGGTTAAGACAACTTAAGCAGCCAAGGATTATGCTAGGTTATATATTCATGAGTTGGTTAGATTGCATTGGGTGCCTTTGTCTATCATATCAGATCATGGTGCTCAATTCACTTCTCACTTTTCGAGGTCTTTCCAAGGAGGTTTTGGTACCAAGGTTAAGCTTAGTACAACCTTTCACCCTCAAATGGATGGCAAAGCCGAAATAACTATCTAAATTCTTGAGGATATGCTTAGAGTTTATGCTTTGGAGTTTAAGGGTAGATGGAATGAGCATCTTCCACTCATTGAGTTTGCTTATAATAATAGTTATCATTCTAGCATTGGTATGGCTCCTTTTGAGGCTCTCTATGGTAGATGTTGTAGGTCCCATGTTGGATGGTTTGAGGTGGGGAGATGGCCTTGTTGGGTCCCGATCTGGCTATGGAGGCCATGGAGAAGGTGAGGTTGATAAGGAAAGGTTGAAAACAACCCAAAGTCGTCAAAAGTCCTATGCTGATGTGAGGAGAAGGGATCTTGAATTTAACATTGGTTATTGGGTCCATTTGAAGGTCTCACCCATAAAGGGCGTGGTTCGTTTTGGTGACAAGGGTAAATTGAGTCCAACATTTGTAGGTCCCTATAAAGTATTGAGGAGGATAGGTAAATTGGCCTATGCGTCGGAATTGCTTAATGAGATGAGTATGGTTCTTCCGGTCTTCCATGTGTCTATGTTAAGAAATGTGTGGGTGTCCCAAGTACTACTGTGCCTCTTGATGTTGTGGAAGTTGTTGAAGACAATTTGACATATAAATACGTTGCGGTAGAAATTTTGGGTAGGCAAGTGAAGAGGTTGAGGAACAAGGATGTAGCTTCCGTTAAAGTCCTTTGGAGGATCCAACAAGTTGAAAGCGCCACATGCAAAGCTGAGGCGGACATGCAAAATCAGTATCCTTATCTCTTCTATTATAATCAAGCCTAAGGTACTCATTTAAGTCCCCTATATGATTTCAAGTCTTGAGTTTCAACCCTTATGTCATTTTGCATGTGGTCATGTTTATGTTGACAAGTTTACGGTAATTTTAACACTCATGTTGAGATTTTTGAAATGATGTTTTAATGCATTTGTTGCATTCATATGTGGGCGAAACTCATCTTGATTATTTCACTCATATCTGTTTCTTTGACATTCGAGGACGAATGTTCCCAAGGGGGAGATATTGAAACGGCCCAAAAGAGTACTCTAAAATGTGCCTCGGAAATGCCTATAACTGAAAATTCTATATATCTCAAAATTCTTGCATGATATCAAAAATATGACTTCATATTCTTGTTCAGGGGGAAAAATTGAGTGAAAAATGGGTATAACCCAAATTTTTGAAGACTAGTAATGAAAAACGAATTGCGTAAAAATTTCATTTCCAAAGAAGGTGCACGTTTTCTCCACGACGCAGAGATGTGTATTTTGCTGCCAATTTTTCTGTTTCAGTCCAAGGCTTTGGGGTCTTAGGCCTAAGTCTTTCTATGCGTAAAAACACCTATACTTAGTCATTTTTCAACTCTATATCATAGAAGACATTCCCCAAAACCCTCTCTAACACTTAGACAAATATTTTACCCAAATTCAAGTATCCCAATTCATTTCAGATCTCAAGGGTTTCATTCAAGCTTCAAGTTCCCATTCCAATCTTCATCAAGGAAACCTTCAAAGTTGAGGTATGTGGGTTTCAACCATTAGGTCCTTTCATCTATGGTTCCCAATCTTCCTTTTCATATAAATTGCATATTTAAGTTGGTTTACTTCTGGGTATTACTTATTATGAATTTGAATACAAACTATGTTGAGGTTTCATAAGATATGACTGTTTAAGCATGTTTTGAGATATGAATCTACGATCTATTATGAGATTTTATGAGGGGTTTTGATGTATATTACATAAAGGTATTACCAAGTGTTGGTAGGTGGTTTTACACTGATTTTTCTCACATGATTTCACTCATGAATTGCATGATTTTTTACTAGCATTACACACCGGCCAAGTGTTTGATAAAATATCCGGCTATGGATTCTTGAGTTATTGAAGGTCTAATGTACTCCAATCACCTCGCTCGGGCGGTGGTAGGCCCATTCTACCAAATGAGGCGTAGGTACCTCAATCATCTTCTAAGGGGGTAGTAGGCCTTGGATTCGAAGTACTAGTTTGTTTGGTCTATAATGATGGTCTCTTCCAATACATGTAGTACGTTCTATACTTGCATATTTTACTTCAAGCATCGATCGTGCATGTCATATTGTTACTATGTTATTCATTGCTTATAATAATGCATTTTGATTATGTTTCCTATCCCTTGTTGCATTATATCTACATACTACATTCAAACTTATTAATGTATACACTATGCCTATATGATGTTACCATATAGGAACTAAAGCCCTATTTTATCTTCCTCTTCCTTGTGGCTAGTTGGATTTCCTGAAGATGAGCTATTGGTGAGTCCTCAAGTTTGGGGACACTAGCTTTGCTCTTTCACGCATGTTATCTCTTTCACTTTGATACTAAAGGGTGATCCCGGAAAGTTGTCTTGGGCCCCACTCGAATCTAAGCTTAGAGGTGTTGTTGGACAAAGTTATGTAATGATGCTTTGAGCTTTGACTCGTCTTGACTCTTGAATGCTTTTATGTTTTAAAAGACTTCCTTAGCCCCTTCATTCTTATTTCATTCTCTAGATTGTTGTTTAATTGCTTCCGCGACCAAGGATGTGTGAGTGATATGCTAAGAGGCTTGTTTGGGGTCCCTTCAGGTTCCCCACTCGCCGTGTCACGTCTAGGCCCTAAGTTTGCATCGTGATAGATGAGAACCCTTCAACAAACCTTCTATAATAGCTAGCCAACCCAAGAAAACTTTGAATATCCGAAGGAGTCAATGGTCTAGGCTAATTCTTTACGGCCCCCGTCTTCTTCGGGTCAACCCTAATGCCATCACCAGACATGACATGGCCAAGAAAAGCTACCTGACCCAACCAAAACTCATGTTTACTAATCTATACAACTTCTTCTCCCTCAAAGTTTGAAGAGCCAACCTCAAATGATCCATATGCTCCCACCCACTTCACGAATAAATAAGAATATCATCAATGAAGACAACCACGGAACTGTTAAGGAATGACTTGAACACCTGATTCATAAGATCCATAAATACGGTTGGAGCATTAATCAAATCAAATGACATCACCACAAATTCAAAATGCCTATACCTAGTTGTACAGCCATCTTGGGAATGTCACACTCCCTAATCTTCAACTTATGGTAACCGGAATAGAGATCAATCTTTGAGAAATGGGTGTCCCCTTGAAGTTGATCAAACAAGTGGGCAATCTTGGCAACATATACTCATTCTTGATGGTTACTTTATTCAATTGCCTATAATCAATGCATATCTGAAGAGATCAATCTTTCTTTCTTACAAACAACACAGAGCACCCCATGGAGATATATTTCGCCTAATGAAACTTTTATCCAACAAATCTTTTAACTCCTTCAATTCAGCTGGTCCCATGCGGTAAGGAGAAATAGAGATAGGTTGAGTATCCGAAAGAAGATATATGCCAATGTCTACCTCCCTTTCAGTAGGAATACTGGGAAAGTCTTCGGGAAACACATTCAAAAACGCATTCACCACCAGAACCGAATCAAGAGTAGGTGACTCAGACTCTACATCCTTGACCCTTACAATATGATAAATACACCCCTTATAAATTATCTTTCAAGCTTTTAGGTTGGAAATAAACCGATCTTTAATAGGAGAGTTACTGTCATTCCATTCAAGAACGGGCTCATTCGAAAGTTGGAACTTGACCTTCTGGGTTCTACAATCTATAGAGGCATATGATGTATGCAATCAATCTATCTCAAGAATCACATCAAAATCAAACATCTCAAGTTCCATAAGATCATGCAGAAAGACCTTATGCAACACAGTGACGAGACAACCCTGATAAACCCTATGAGCAATAACCGATTCACCCATGGGGGTATAAACTGAAAAGGATTCCTTTAAGATTTTGGGACTCAAACCCAACTTAATAGTCAATAGAGAAGTCACAAAAGACAAATTCGCACTCGGGTCAAGCAAAGCATAAGCACAAAATCAAAGACTCTTAACGTACCAGTCATAACATCCGGAGCTTTGTCCACTTCCTGTCGAGCTTGCAAAGCATAGAACGTGTTATTCCTTGGGGGAACACCTTAGAGAGCTCTTTGTTAGCCCTGACCACCTTGAGCTACCTGACCTTAACCTCTCTGAGCATTCTTAGGATATTCAGTAACCTTATGGTTCTTGTCACCACACCCGTAGCATGCACTCCTCTCCTTCCAACAAGTACCCACATGATTCTTTCCACATCTATGACCCTTGGGCAACCATGGTCCACCACCAACCGGTGCCTTAGGAGGAGACATCCTAGCATTTGCAACCCGATCATTGGAATCTTAGCCCTATTAGAAGCGACAATAACCACCACCCCTGTAGCTAGAAAACCCACCATCATAAATGGGCCCTCTTAGGGTCATGCACCCTCTTCTCCTTAAGCTTTTCCGCTTCTATCTGTTCAGCATATACCATAAGCCTAGAGATGTCCATATCCTGAATAAGCATAGTTGTACAACATTCCTTCACAAGCAAGTCAGAGATACCAGAGATGAACTTAATCATTCTTGCATGTGGGTCGACCACGGCATACTTGGAAAGCTTTGTGAACTTGAGGGCATAGTCCCTCACACTCATACCACCCTGTTTGAGGTTAATAAACTCAGTTACCTTGGCTTCCCTAAGCTCAAGTAGGAAGAAACAATCTAGAAATGCAAACTTGAACTCTTCCCAATTAACCTCATTACCACAAATCCTCTCAATTGATCATTGGTTGTACCACACCTGAGCAACATCTTTCAATTGATAAGCAGCCAACTCAGCTTATTTCTCATAAGTGACCCCGTAACAGTCAACATCTTTGTCATCTCTTCAATGAACTCTTGAGCATCCTCATCAGCATTTGATCTATAAAACACTAGAGGGTTCATCCAGGTAAAATCCCTCACCTTACAGGATAGAGTGGGATCTCGAGAAGAATTAGCCTGCCTAGTTTGAGAAGTCACCAATTGGGCAAGTATAGCAAAGGTTGTACAGAATTTACCATTAGAGATAGGCTCTTCCATAGGCCCTTGAGGTGCTTGACCCTTATTAGTTGGGGCCGATCTTGGTAAGGGAGGTCTTCCTCGAGGCATTTGCTGTAATATAGCAAGGACACCACCAAGATAAGGAAACCAAACTTACGATCCATAGCACAACATAAGACATGAAGAATTGAGACAATTCCTAGAATGTCATCATAGCCTCCTATTCATATGCATGGTGTACATCATACCCATGAATAGGACTCTAC
The DNA here is from genome assembly GCA_011800125.2 of Solanum clarkiae. NCBI lineage: Eukaryota > Viridiplantae > Streptophyta > Magnoliopsida > Solanales > Solanaceae > Solanum > Solanum clarkiae. The sequence continues at coordinate 2,320,636 of JAABOM020000001.1, forward strand.
TCGATGCGAAATTTTAGACTCCAAGGATAATTTACAAACCTAGTGCTCTGATACCAAGCTTGTTATGACCCGAACAAAGGTCCTAGGAGTGACATGGCGAATAGGAACCTGAGAGTCCCCAAATAAGCCTAGTAGTATACCAATTCACATTATTAGTTCGGAAGCGTATTCAAATAGCAAACACGTAGTTCTAAGGGATGATAAGTAAGACTCTTGCTATGGGCATTTCACAGGGAAAGGGAGTAACATTTAATCACATAACACGTAGTACTCATAAATATTAAGGGAAGGGTAGACTCACTCTATGAGGGAAATTTGGGACTTAGGATCTTTCACATCATAACATATAAACACATCACATTACTCATAGCCAATCTATATAACAATATCCAATAGGTAACTAAACCCATAAGCATATCTCCAATTACAACACTTAGCATATAAACGTAAAGAAGTTTACAAGATGTCCAACAATACCTCTAGTAATAAGATAGGATGGGGGCTAAGACATACCCTGGGCTGACACTCAAAGTAAAAAACATAAGTAAAATACCATAGGTAGAAGAATGGTGGCTTGTTCTTAGAAGATAAGACTCATCACAACAGGTAAATCTCAAGATCCAATCTAGACATCATACGGTAGATGAATGCACTTCTCGATCCCTAAATGGTTAGATAATGTAGGCCAAAAATGGATGTTAATATGCTAGAATGTATTAAGCATGCGAGCATGCAATGCATATGACTTACCAAATCTACATTCAATGTTAGATGGCGAGGGCACAAAATATATGAAAAGATATATACCTAAAGAAGAGTAATATAAAAATATGCCATGAAATTCATGATGCATTAAGAGCACAATGCTCATATATAGAGGGGATGGGACCATAATTGACATCTCAAACTCGTGCAAGTTATTACATGAATGTGCCTAATGTTGACCTCCCATCGAGTGAGAGAAGATTACTTGCCAAAGGTAATATATATCATACCTTACAACCTAGTAATTTCGGTGTGATGACCACCTTCCTTACAACCTGGTCATTTCGAAAGGGATTTCCATTTCCCTCGATAATGGATACCATTCCTATGTTATCCCATAGTTCAAGGAAAGGGAGAGGACCCTTGAGGATAGCCCTGATGCCCCCAATCCATTCGCTGCTAAGTCATCATCCCACAAGAATACGTATGCATATACATGGTTTCAAAAGATTCAATAGTCATTTCAAATTGTTTTAATGAACATTCAGGATTCAAAGACAAACATTCCTCGTAATCGTTCATTCATGGGTTGAAAAGGCAAATCACAATTCAATCCATATTTCTCATGCATAGAAATAGCTCATTCATTTAACAATATGGTGCAAGCATCCAATATCCTTAAAGAGTCAATAACAATAGACATTTATGTGATCACATTCTTCTTATAACCATAATATTATCAAATCATATATATAAACATAATTGGGCTTAACCCACTTCATAATTTTTATAAATTTCAATGCTCACGAATGCATATGCCATGACTGATGTGAGAATAGTATGGGTAATATAGATTCAATCTTAAATCAGCAATTCAATATGAAACTCAAGTAAATCCATAAGTAAAATCAACATTCAAATCATAATTTAGATTACCCATACTTAAATAAAACTTTAAAGGGACAATGTATATTCAAATCTTTATAATACTCAAGTAATTCAACATATAAGGGCTTAAATAAACTTAAAATCAACAAATAAGCATAACAACTTAAAATCAACAAATAAGCATAACTCATACTTCAATTGAATTTATTAAATCATAATTCTTAAAACTCATATTTAAAGTAAGCATAATTCATGAAATCCAAGTGAAAAGAGTTTGAGTCTTCTTGGTTGAAAGGGACTAAAAATCAATTCTATATAGCTTAGCTAATGAAGAAATTTCAAGAAGAAATTTGAAGAAGAATGAGTCTTCTCTTGATTCCCAAGAGTCCTTTGAGAGAGTGTTCTTAAGAAGTTCAATATAATTCTAAGTATAAAGAATGAATTTGAATAAAAGAATGAGGTATAGGTCATTTGAAAGTCCTTAGGTAGCATCAAAGGCCATAAAAGACCCTTAGGATAAACCATAATTACAAAAATGTCATTAATGAAATGAGCTGAAAAATTTTGAAATTTCCATCTCATGGAGTACTTTATGGTATGTGACATGGTATATGGACTGTACACATCTCCGGATCCAACACTTGGAAAAAATAAACTTGACAAAGGTCTGAAATAGTATTCTCATACCTAAAATTTTTCAACGAAACATCCATACGTAGGGGCTACACGGGTCGTACAAGGCCACACGGTTCATATGCTTGCCCGTACCACTACGCTTAGAATTTTCTCCATGAAGAAGTTCTGAGACAGTGATTCAATACTTAGAAAAATAGCACTCTAGAAGCCATACGGACAGTACTGTCTTGATCTAAGCCTAGGGCCTAACGTGATTGGCGAATGGGAACCTGAGAGGACTCCAAACAAGCCTCTTAGCATATTATTTACACATCCTTAGTCATGGAAGTAAATAAACAATAAGAGAGAGATATATAAAGGGAAACGGGACTAAGGGGAGTCTTTGATACTCAGAAAATACTCAAGAGTCAAGCTCATAGCATAAGTACATCAATTGTTCCAACAACACTTCTAACATAGATTGGAACGAGGGCCAAGACACTTTCCGATCTCACCCTCATAGTATCAAGAGTCCAACATAAAGAAATAGTCAAATATCAAGAGTAACATAGATAGCGTCCTCAGACTTGAGGACTCACCAAAGATTATCTCCAAGGCACCGAACTAGCCACGTGAAGGATGATCGAGAGGTGCGCCGATTTCTACATAGTAATATCATATAGGCATAGAGTATACATTAGTACGTTTGAATGTACTAAGTATGTAGGACGGAATACAACAAGACATAAGCCGACATAGTCAAAATGCATAATTATAAGCAACAGAGAGTATAATATCAATATGGTATGCATGATCAATATTAGAAGTAAAACATGCTTGTCAATCATTCAACTTGCATAGAACATAGTACACGTGTTGAAATAGTCCTTAACCAACATAGATCAAGCGAGCTACTTCTAGAAATCCAAGGCATCTCACCCCTTTCTAAGGTGATTGAGGCATGTCACCCCCTCAACAAGGTGATTGAGGTATGTCACCCCTTCAATAAGGTGATTGAGGCATGTCACCTCCTAAACAAGGTGGTGAGGCATGCCACCCCTTTAACATAGTGATTGAGGCATGTCACCCCCTCAACAAGGTGATTGTCTACTTGCAACATCATAGATACCTTTCATTGATTCAATACATACACACAACCCCTTAATCATCATAAAGTCTCTTGACTCATAAACCATGTAATAGATCATCAATAACTTAAGAATCTTTAACAAGACATTTTACCAAAAACTTGGATGGTGTAATGCTAGTTCAAAATCATGCAATTCAAGAGTGAAATAATATGTGAAAACTCAATGTAAATCAACTCACCAACGCATAGTAAAATCTTCATGTAATATACCTTGAAATCCATCATCAAATCTCATAATAGATCATAGTTTCATAACTCAAAATCTGCATAGTCAATCAATATTTCATAAAACCCCGACAAGGTTTATAATCAAAATTCATAATAAGAGATATCCATAGATAATACAACTTGAAAACATACAATTTTCATAAAAAGGAAGGTTGGACACCATGGGTGAAAGAACTCAATGGTTGAAACTCACATATCTCAAACTTGGGTTTTCTTAATGTATTCTTGAAGGAGACTTGAATCTTAAAAGAGTTTTTGAGATCCGAAATTAAGCTTGGGACACTTGACTTTGGATAAAATATTTGGTTAAGTGTTAGAGAGGATTTTGAGAGGGTCTTTAGTGATCTAGAGTTAAAAAATGGCTAAGTATAGGTATTTTTACACATAACTGGGCATGGGGCTATGACCCCAATGCTCTTGGACCGAAATCAGAAAACGGGGAAAAATGTACATCTCCACGCCCCTAGCGCGCCACAGCCAGGGCGCAGACCCTCTCTGAAAATTATAAATTTGTGAAAATTATTTTTTCGCTACAGGTCCTTTAAAATTGAGATTATACCCATTTCCCACTCAATTTTGCCCTCTGATCACGAATATGAAGTTGTATATTCGATATCACGTCCCGGATTTGAGATATATGGAAATTACGATTATGGGCATTTCTGAGACACTTTTTTGGGGCATTTCACGTACCACCTTGTACGGACTGTATACTTGGTCGTACCACTTTACTTAGGCTCAAAACTATCGAGTCTCAAGTCCAATGATACGATACGTCAACCACACGATCCTTATGGTCTCGCACGGCCCGTGCGAGGTCCAAGTGTGGTATGACTTGGTCTAAAACTCCACGCCAAGCCCTCACACCTTTATAAGGCCAAGGGTCAGTTCAAGGAGGCATCACACAGTGCCTCACACAGACCGTAAGGGCTACCATGGAGTGTCACTTGCTCTAAAACTATCCGAACCCAAAATTTCTAAGCTCCAATAAGGTCGTACATCATCCGAGTCCTTACAGTAAATCGAGAAATAAATGTTGAAAGAATAAGGAAATGTGGGGGTAACCAAGTAAAGGAAAATGAAGAGTCATGTCTCCCTCAGTGGTAAAACAGAGGGAAAGTTTTGACTTATACTAGGAAATATTTCCTCTAACTCTTAAAGAGTCAAGTAGAGGAGACCTCCTCACGCCGCCATCGTCGTTGCTCGCTAAGCTTGGCTTCGGTAAATGATGTAATTGATTGATAAATTTTTTTTGGATAAAATATATTTAACCAATCTCAAATCTCAAAATTTTCCTTTTCTGATATGTTCTTTTGTGAATTATTAATTAATTATTTTGATTCATAAATTATTTATTAGTAAAATTAATTTATGGATTAATTAATAATTAAATACACAAAATTAGTTAGTTTAACTTCCATTTAAAATTCACGCGTAAAACTGTTCCTTTGAACAAATACCTTCATTCCCAAAGGTCACCATGCCTGTTTTGAACAGATAAGATTGTTCTGAACAGGTGAATTCGTGTCCAATGTTGGCTATAAATACAGACCTTTTCTGTATTTTCCAGATATGAAATTTTCTCTTCTTCAGCATATATTTTCTCACCAAATAAAGTTTTGAGTCTGTGTGAATCTATTGAGTTTAGTGAATATTAACTGGCGCTTAGGGTACTACTACTCTATAATTATTAATCTGTGATATCCTAAGAGAAAACAATCCACAAACTTGGGGTACTGTGAGGGGATTAAATTTCTTAAGTACACACTGTAAATCCCGTGGACTCAAGATTGTTAAATGTATTTTTCTTTAGACTTTGTTTTCTGTCCTGCTATTAAAATATAGGAAGAATAATTGTTTATACGGCAGATGCTACAATGTCTTAGTAGATCCGAAGGAAAGGTTTGATAAGGTAGATGGACTGAGAGGATATCAATTGAACAGGGAGCTATGCACAATTCAATAAGGTAATTTGATTGTTTCAGCTTACTTCTCGAAGTGTCATTTGTTGTGGGATAAATATGATGTTTTGATTCCTCCTCCTTCATGTCAATTTGAAAAATCTAGAGTTTATGTAGATCATTTAGCTTGTTTGCGCCTATTTGCTTTCTTAATGAGACTAAATGAGGTTTATGGTCATGTACGTAGTTATATCTTAATGATGAATCCCTTATCTAGTGTTGCAAAGCGATTTTAGTTTAAGAAGAAAAATTGGGATCGGATATGTGATTACTGTAAGCTCCAGGGTCATGCTAGGGAAGACTATTACAGGTTAACTGGCTATCCTCGTGATTGGAAATTGAAGAAGAAGTCAGTACTTGGCCAGGTTCAAACTACTAAACAACAAGATATGGGTAAATCATGTAGCTTCCAATAGAAGTGAGACAGACAGAATTGATGAATTTGCATATGTAGCTAAAGGGAAAAAAATTGAGTTTGTCAATATATTTAATACTCGGCCTACATTCTCTCCAAGAAAATACAATAGAATCATTTAGATGCTGGACAAGGAAGAGGTAAGCTCAAGTTCAAAAGGAGCACTGGAGAATATGGCAGGTATAATCATCATTCCTAATATTTCATCTGTAATTGAGAATGAAACTGAGGAAGAAGGGTGGATAGTAGATTCAGGAGTTACCTATCATATACATCTAAATTGGATAGGTTGAGTTATGCATTTAGTTGTATTAGGAAGAAAAAAGTGCATTTACCTAATGGTGAGGCTGCATCAGTTTCATATACTGGTTGTTGTAACACAGTGGAGGTGATGTACTGGATAATATACTAGTTGCGCCTGTATTCAAGTATGATTTGCTTTCAGTATCTTAGTTGACTAGACAATTGAAATGCTAAGTTAGTTCCTTTCCTGAATTTTTTGTCCTTCGGGACCTCTTCAGTGGGAAAGTGAAGAGGATTGGTAAAGAGATTTGAGTGGGGTCTACAACTTCCCCACTCAAATCCCATATGACAAAGAAAGAAACAATGAAACAGTGTTCCTGGCATAGCACTCCAGCACACAAAAACTATTGTGGCACAACAGGCTAGGACATCCTTCAACAAAGGTTCTACAACACTTGTTTTTAGATTAAGAACACATTAACATTAGTGAATATAATAATTGTTCAATTTGCCCTCTTGAAAACTATACTAGGTTGCCTTTTCAATTGAGTATGTCTAGGGCCATTGCTAATTTTTATCTGATTCATGTAAATGTCTGGGGTCATATAGAATTACTACTCATAATGGATGTAGATTCTTCTTAACCATAGTTGATGACAATTCAAGGATGACTTGATTGTACTTGCTTAAGATGAAAAGTGATGTGTTTTCAGTATTGAGATCTTTTTTTGGCTCTTGTTCAAAATCAATTCAGTAGGCATTTTAAAAGAATAAGAACAGACAATGGCACAGAATTTTTTAACAGTGAATGTAGTGATTTGTTCAAGTCACTTGGCATTATTCATGAGAGTGCCTATCCATACACTCAATAACAAAATAGAGTAGTGGAAAAAAAACACAGACACATACTTAAGTAGCTATAGCACTAAGCTTCTAAGCCAATATTCCCATTAGATTTTGGGAAGAATATGTGTTGGTTGTTATTTACTTAATTAACAAGCTGCCCAATGTAGTGTTAAGAGGTCAGTCTCCATATGAAAAGTTTCATGGACATAAAGCAACTCTTAATCATCTCAGAACCATAGGGTGTTTATGCTATGCAACAAAATTAGTGAAACCTCATAAGTTCTCTCCCAGAGCTGAAGCATGTGTATTAATGGGATATTCAGCAACTCAGGAAGGATATCTCCTGTACAGTTTATCTCAACAAACGTTCTTGGTTAGCAGAGATATTTTTCAAAGAAGATATATTTTCTTTCCAACACACATCTAATACACAGACTATTATTTCCAAAACAATCTCTATATAATTTCTTAATGTTTGAGGAAGCTGAGGAATTGGTTGTGCCTGTTATTATAAGGGTAATAGGGATGATACTTCCATAGTCTTAGAAAATAATCCAGTGGAAGAAACACCTATAACAACTGGTGCTGATGTAACAGCAGAAGTGACACATGCAGTAACCAATGAAAAGGTAACAAATGAGGTCAATACCAATGATATTGAACCTCATGTATTAAATCAAACAGGAGGGTTAAGACAATCATCTAGGATATCTCATTCTCTAATATGGATGTAGGATTATGTTACTCAAGTACCTAAAACTCATCCCCATTCTCAAAGTAACTATGTATCATATGGCAATGTATCTCCTAAATATAGAGTTTACCTATCAGAGTTCTCTACATATGTTGAGAAAAAGACTTATGAAGAATCTATAAGGACAAAAGTGGGTGCATGCTAGGCAACAAGACATTTAAGCCTTAGAAGAAAATGGGACTTGGGAGATAGTTCATTTGCCAAAGAGGAAGAAGGTTATTGGTTACAAGTGGGTGTTTAAGATCAAATATAAGGTGGATGATCAAATTGATAGGTTTAAGGATAGATTAGCAAAAGGTTATAGCCATACTAAGGGAGTTGACTACCAAGAAACATTTTCACCTGTAGTGAAGATGGTGACAGTGAGGTCAATTATAGCCTTAGTTGTTGCTGAGAATTGGAAGATATATCAAATGGATATTTTTAATGCTTTTCTGCTAGAAGACATATTTGAGGAAGTGTATATGGAATTATCCAAGGGATTTTGTATCAAAAGAAAGGATAGGCAGACTATTTGCAAGCTCATTAAGTCACTCTATAGACTTAACCAAGCTTCCGGGCAGTGGAATGCTAAGTTGACAGAGGCACTCTCAAATTTTGGCTATACGCAAGCCCTCAGGTCAACTCACTTAAAAAAAGTTGATATTCAGTTATTGTTCCATAAGCGCTATTCACTCCTAGATAATATGAGGAATGAATCTTAGCAGGAGGCCATCATTTGATTACAGGTAGTGATATAAGGTTAACATAAGAGACTAAGCATATGCTACATAGTCATTTCAAGATAAAGGACCTTGGAGAACTTAAGTACTTCTTGGGGGTTGAGTTCCTAAGATTTAACAAAGGCATTGTGATGAATCAAAGGAATTATGCCCTTGAATTGATAGTTGAAGCAAGTGTGGGAAATGCGAAGCCATCCATGACACCAACAGAGGCAACATGAAGTTGACCTGTATAGAGCATGATCAAGGTACTCAATCCACTAACAGTTTGTTTGAGGATGTGTCTGAGTATCAAAGGCTTGTCAGAAAGTTACTTTATCTCACTATACAAGGCTAGATATAAACCTTTACAATTCAATCATTAAGTCTTGCAACAACCCCAAATGTCACATTGGAATACTGCCTAGTGTAGTTAGATACATCAAATTGGAACCAGGAGAGAGTCTACTGATGAGTTCTGATCCTAAGCATCATCTAATAGGTTTCTATGATACAGACTGGGCTGCATGTCCAAACACAAAAAGGTTTGTTACTTGTTTTTTGTTGAAGCTTGGTGATAACATTATATCATGGAAGTCTAAGAAATAAAGTGCAGTATCCAGGAGCTCTGTAGAAGCAGAGAATAGGAGTTTGGCTGCCCTAACAGTTGAGGTAGTTTGGGTCATAAGTTTACTCAAGGAACTGAATGTTCAATTGACTAAACCCGCCATCATCTACTGTGATAGCAAAGCAGCTATACATATTGCTACAAATCCAGTGTTTCATGAACGTACTAAGTACATTGAGATCAATTATCACTTCAGAATGGTCTCATCAAAACTATCTACATCAACACCACGGACTATCTAGTTGACTTGCTTTACCAAACCTTTAGGAAGGGTGCAATATGAAGTTTTACTAACCAACCTTGGAGTAATAAATCTCTTCAATACATCCAGCTTGAAGGGGAGTATTGGAATTGGTTAGTTAGTAAAATGAGCAATTAGTAGACTGTTAGTTAGACAGTTAGACTAATTAATCAGATGTCAGAATTAGTTAGATAATTAGTTAGGTTGTTAGACAAGTGGCATGTGGACCAATTGTATATATACACATGTACTTCTCCCATTTCATCTAATGAGAATAAGATTTTTTTTTCTGTAAATTTCTTCAGAATATAATCATTTTTTTCTACCAATCCGATGATCAAGCTAAATCTCTTTTAATTTTATATTCACAAGTGTAAGAGAAAAATCAGTGATATTTTGGCGAGAATTAAAAAGGCAATGTGCTAGCACCTCTTCACATCCTATCCTGTGTTTTTAGTTTCTATGGTATAATTGTTATTGAAACAAAACTTTCTTCTACTTTAGTGTAAATAGATTTATTAATGTATCTAACTATGTGGCATAGAGAGTCATGAATTAGGATTAATTTAAATAATTAAATCAAAGGGATGAGAAGAAAATTTGTAAAAAAAAATTGACAAAAATTAAATAAGAATGATGGTCTTAGAGAGGTGCCACATCATCTTCTAACATGCAGCTTTATATATACACACACAAACACACATTTATATAGAGATCGATAGATGTTTTATCCACCCTAACATTTGGATGGTATTTAATTCACAAAGAATATGATAATATAAACGCTCGTAAAATTGCAAGAGAATTTTTTGTATTTTCTATTATTTATTCTTTGATATCATTAATATCTCTCAAGTAAATGTTTACTATATCAAAGTTAATAATATAATAGGAAACACTAGTTCTATTTTAATTTTTTAGTATAAATTATAGTCAAACTTCTTTATAACGATCATTCGTTATAATGATATTTATGTGAGATCTCGTGTTTCTCCTGTTCCATAATATATATAGTGTGGCATGTTATATAAGGCGTATATGATTTTTGTAAAGTAACTAAGGATAATAAGGACTGGAAATGAATGGTAATATCCAGGACTTAATGCTTTAAGTTAAAGAAATCCCCTAAATACATATTCAAGATTAAAAAAATAGCCCGAGTTGCACCTCGCCCTTTTTAGAAGGTGTAAATTAAGTTGCACTTGTTATATGGGACTAAGTGTCACGACCCAAGCCTAGGGCTTAGACGTGACACGGCAATTGGGGAACTCGAAGGAACCCCAAACAAGCCTCTTAGCATATCACATATACATCCTTGGTTGTGGAAGAAAAATAAGATAACAAACAAGTAATATAGAACATAAGGGAATCAAGACTAAGGGAGTCTTTCATAAGCATAAGTATAACAGTAGTCAAGCTCATTAATATAAAGCAACATATTATCCAACGACACCTCTACTAGTAGATGGGGCGGGAGCCAAGACATCTCCCAGGCTCACACTCATAGATAAGCATCCAAAATATACAATATAAAATCTTGACATAAATATGAAGAAAAATAGATATTATCCCTGGATATGAGGACTCACCAAAAGCTAACTTGAACGATCCGTCTAGCCAAGTGGAGGAGGTAGATCAGTGGGAGCTTGGGTTCCTATATGGTGATATCATATAGGCATAAAGTATGCGTTAATACTTGGAATGTACTTGTCACAACCCAAGCCTAGGGCCTAGACGTGAAACGGCAAATGGGGAATCCAAAGGGACCCAAAATAAGCCTCTTACATATCATTCAAACATCCTTGGTCGCGGAAGAAAAATAAATATCAACAAGATATAATAAAAAGGGGAAGCAGGGGTAAGGGAAGTCTTTGATATTCATAAAAGCATAAAAGAGTCAAACTCAAAGCATATACAAATCATAGTATCCAACAACACCTCTAACTTAGAATGGAGCGGGGGCCAAGACACTTTCCGGGCTTACCCTCATAATAATAAGTATTCAACAAAAAGGAGAAGTCTCAACATAACATGAATAATATAGATATTGTCCTCGAAATTGAGGACTCACCAAAAGCTTTCTTCAAAGGATCAAACTAATCACGTGGAGGAGGAGGATCAAAAGAAGCTCCGGTCCCTACATGGTGATATCATGTAAGCATAGAGTATGTGTTAGTACGTTTGAATACTAAATATGCGGGATGCAGTGGAACAAAGACATAAGTCAATATACTCAAAATACATAAGTTATAATCAATGGATACAATCTCAATATGGCATATATGATCAATTCTTGTAAATAAACATGCATGTAAAACACTTAACTTGTGTAACATATAATACATATGTGGAAAGAGACCTCAACCGACATAGAACAATCAGCTATAACTTGGACTCCGAGGCTTGACACCCCTCGGTTCAAGTGCAAATAATTATATATATATGTATATGGTACAGATGGCCACGGGTTGACAAATATGATGTTGGTTAACTACCGAAAAGGACTACCATTCTAACATTTGGTTATGTGTGTGTGTGTATTCACGATATGCAATTACTCGAGCATATAATGCATATTTGATCACTAGGAGGCTGAGTGTTGATCATGATGGTTATTTGAGTTTTGGTTACAGGTGGTATTTTGGTTATCCTTCTTACTACAATCATCTATGATTTTACTTCTTGCCCTACATACTAGTACATGTTTATTTGTACTGACGTCCCATTGCCTGGTGATGCTACATTTTATTTCATGCACACAGGTTCAGATAGGGATTCTGATTAACCCCTCCATTAGGAGCCCAGTTCAGTTATGAGTTGGTAAGCTCCACCTCTTTCTGGAGCTTTCATAAGATGCTTATTTTTTGTGGTACACTTAGGTATAGTAGAGGCCCTGTTGCGGTAGTGTTAGTGACACTCCTAGAGGCTATTATAGACATTTTATTTTGGGTTAGTTATTTTACACCTTTCAATCTCCAGTCATAGGATTGGCATGTATACATAGTGTGTGCATGTACCTCTGATATTGCAGCCTTGTCGGCTAGCTAGTCCTTTATTATTTTGGTTCACCTATCTTGATATGCATGACTTATTGTTATCCATCTCATGACCTAAATGGTCCAGACTTAGTTTTCCAGACGTTAGATTGCCTAATCTTTCGGCCCCTAGTCTAGTTATTTAGCATATTCAGTGGTTTATTCAGTCAATGATAGTATCGAGTGCTAGTCACGCCTCCCCTTTTTTGGGGCGTGACAATTTACTATAATGGCTTGAGTTTTTTTTTAAATCGATTGATTAGGGTTTTACAAAGCCCCTTATCGGATTTGAAAAAATATTCAATCTATAACAACAATGATATTCATTATAGTAATACACTCTTATAAAATTAATCTT
>JAABOM020000001.1:2339840-2357797 GCA_011800125.2 Solanum clarkiae
CTCAAACTTCACTTATTAAATTTTACTGGTATGTTATTGTTGTATCAATTATAGTCATTTTTCTATTATATTTTTATAGTGATTTTTGAATGATTGATTAGTAAAGTTATTATTATGTGACCAGAAAGTCACAAGTTCAAATCTTGAAAATAACCTACAATTGACTATTGTAGTCGTGCACTTCGTCAAACCCTATGCATTCAAAGAGCTTTAGTGCAACAGAAGACTACGAGCGACGAGTTCAAGCCTTAGAAAGAGCCTACAATAGACCCTTGTGGCCGCCCTTCCTTGGATTCTACGCATAACAAAAGCTTTAGTGATCCTTATGATTGGTTCATTTCTCGAATCATAAGCCAGAGCTTTAGTGCACCTGCCTACAGAAAACTTTTGGACATAAATTAAAATTTAGTCAATTTCAAATATAAATATCAAAGATCCACTAGAATATATTTTTTAAAAAAAAAAAACCGACACATTAATCAATAATAGTATAAAATTTCACTTCATTTGCTTCCATTTTCTCTCTTTAGCTGACCAGTTTGCACCGGCGATCTCTCTATTTTCCGACTCCAATTCCGGCGAGTTCAAACCGTCGAGCTCAGAAGGACTTCGTGAGTATTCTCTTCTTCTTTCTATTTTCACTGAGATTCAATTGTTGTGGCGGGTGGTAAGTGATCTTCGTCGGTATGGGCTTCGAGCTTTACAAATAAAGTTTTTTATTTTTCGTATTGAGCTCTTTACTATCAAATAGAGGTGAGAAATGGATGGTTTGAGCTGAATTTGGGCGGGTTATTACGGGTTGAATCAATAAATGGGTCATCTCCCAATTTCGTCCAAGTTGACGCATTACTTTTATAAAATTCAAATTTACAGTCTATCATGTTATTTTGTGTTGTTTGATATGTGTTTTTTATATTTATATATATAAATAAGAATAGCAATTTGATATTTGGTATTGTGTTTGGTTTTTTGTAAATGTGAATAGGATTTGATAAATGCTTAAGCTTCCTGTTTGAATTGTGCTTTATTTAGAATTTTTGTTTTTTTTAATTTAGTGCAACTTTCAAGCTAGATAAGATTTGTTTACTCTCATGAGCTGGTAGAGGGGCGGGTTAATAATCAGTTCAAACTTCGGCAGGTTAGGCTCATGGGCTAATTTTGTCATCCTTAGTGATGATGGTGGGTAGTAGCTAGTGATGGTGGTGGCTGGTAGAGTGGTTAACAATGGCAGTTAATGCTGGTGGCTACCGATAGTTGTGATGGATAGTAATTATAGATATTAGGGGTGGTGACTAAGAGTGGTGATTGGCGATGTATAATGGTGGTTGATGGTGGTGATTGTTAGTAATGTTTGGTGGTTATTGTGGTATTATTAGTTGGAGGTGATGGTTGTGTATGATGGCTAATGTTGGATGGCGACTGACTATGGCGATTGAGGGGGTGGTAGTTGTGGCCGAGGATGGTAATTGTGGGGTTCTGATCATTGATATGGGTGGATAATTAGTAGTGTCCTACCCTTTTCTTAAAATGATTTTCATATTTTAAAGATCAAAAGGGTTTTCAAGATTGAATGTGACTACATTGTGTTTCTAAAACAAGTCCGACTCCAAATGACTGATCATTGACAGGAAGGAATTCTGTTGATTGAGGGCCAAGGGGAAGGCGTTGGGCACCCCTAAAATATCATGGTTCTAGAAAGGTTTCTTTACTGCTCGTATTGGCTTAAAATAGAAACTCAACTAAATAAACTCACAAAAACACAAGTGTGCGCACAAAAAAGGTGTTTTGAAACAACATCTGAACTATTACAGTCCAAAACAAACTATTTTCTTTTGTTCTTCTCTATATAGTCATAACTAACTGGAAACAGCCGCTTTATGTTTTTAAACATAGGGGTTAGGCTGCGTACATCCGACCCCCCCTCACCCCGCAATGGGCGGGAGCCTTTTGAGGCACTGGGGTATGTTGTTGTTTATATAGTCATAACTAAACTAGATTCTTCTCTAATAGTACTTCAGTTAGTCCTCTCACGTTGTTTCTATGTTGTACAGCTCATTTGGCAAAAATGGAAAGAGCAACTCCTTCAATGTTATGTAGTCACTTCGTTATTGTATTGATCCTACTTCTACCAGATACATCAGTGGCTGATCCAAGATCCCAGATAGTCCAGCTTATATGTGGAAACGGATCGACAGTTGGCGTCTCAAGTTTTGTTACTGCAATGGAAAATATAGGTGACCAAATGAGAACTAGAGGATATGGAGTAGCAACTTCTGGCACTGGACCAGATGCTATCTATGGACTTGGCCAATGCTATGGTGATCTTTCATTAACAGACTGTGTCATATGCTTCTCTGAAGCACGAACCCTCTTTCCCGGGTGCTTCCCTAGTAACAGGGCGCGAATTTATCTTGATGGTTGCTTTATGCGAGCGGACAATTACAAGTTCTATGACCAGTATTTAGGTCCAGAGGACAGGCATGTATGCGGAAACAGGACAACGAAGGGTTCATTGTTCCAACAGAATGTTAGGCAAGCCGTTCAGCAAGCAGTTGCAAATGCACCGAGTAATAATGGCTCTGCGCGTGCTCAAGTGTCAGTGCCTGGTTCTTCCACCATGACAGCTTATGTTCTCGCTGATTGCTGGAAGACGCTGAGTGCAAACTCCTGCGCAGTGTGTTTGCGAAATGCATCTGCATCCATGCTGGGATGCTTGCCTTGGTCAGAAGGTAGAGCACTGTACACTGGATGCTTCATGAGGTATTCTGATACAAATTTTCTCAATGCTATTCCTACCAGTAGAGGATCGTCGTCAAGAGGTATTCTTTACTCTTTTTTTGTCTTGGTTTGCCTGTTATTTGTTGACAAAACATGCAATTTTGTCGACGAGTGATCTTTTTTTCAACTTTCAAATCACCCCATTGCAGGAAAAGTTGCAGTCATTGTCATTGTTGTTGTTAGTTCTGTTGTCGTTTTGGGAGTAGGTGCTTTCATTGGTATTGGTGTCTGGAAGAAAAAACAAATCCAGAAGAAGAGGAAAGGTAAATCCTATTTTGCCAAAAATTGGTTATAGAAGTCATTAGGATATTATTGATGAACATTATATTGTATCTTTTACTAAAACTGTTTCGGTTAAAGCAGAAAATAGGAAGAAGAATTGCTGATCATATATTTTGTGAAATGCACACACTGTACTGAAGACAATTTTCAAGAATTAACTTGAGGCATTATGCCTTACTCGTGCTTTTCCTGGGAAATTTTGAATTTGTTAGGTGCAAATGATGCTGAGAAATTGGTGAAGATCCTTCATGACATCAGCTTGAGCTTCAAGTATTCGACACTTGACAAAGCCACGGGGTCATTTGACGAGGCCAACAAGCTTGGACAAGGTGGATTTGGCACGGTCTATAAGGTGTGTAATGGTTGAATTTTTTGAACTCGTTAATTTTCCATAAGAGCAAGGAAATACTAGAAATGTTGGCAATTAAATAGTCTGAGGCATGATTTGTTGCAGGGTGTTTTGGCAGATGGGAGAGAGATCGCTGTCAAAAGGCTATTCTTCAATAACAAACACAGAGCTGCAGATTTTTATAACGAGGTCAACATAATCAGTGGCGTCGAGCACAAAAATTTGATAAGGTTATTGGGATGCAGCTGCACAGGACCAGAAACCCTTCTTGTATACGAGTTCCTCCCTAACCTGAGCCTTGATCGCTTCATATTTGGTAAGCAACGGGGACTTTGCAACAACAAACTATGCTATATGAATACTCACTATTCTATTTAAGCTGAATTCATCTCATCATTGCAGCAGCTGAAAATAGAAGTGAAAATAAGTTAAATATAAGTAACCACCTTCACGTGAAGACAGTTTTCACATAACCGCACCAGTATTATTTTGTCATATCTTGATTCTATGTTTAAAATTGACAGACCCTACCAAAGGCAAAGATCTAAATTGGGAGAGAAGATTTAAGATAATTATAGGGACTGCAGAAGGTTTGGTATACCTCCACGAGAACACAAAGACACGAATAATTCACAGAGACATAAAAGCAAGCAATATCCTGTTGGACTCAAAATTCCGTGCAAAGATTGCTGATTTTGGGTTAGCCAGGTCATTCCAAGAAGACAAGAGTCACATAAGCACTGCCATTGCTGGCACATTGTTAGTGTTTCTTCATCTCAGCTTCTACTTTTTGTCGTGTAAAAGTACCGAAAAACATGAAAACTAATATGGTCCAATATGCAGAGGATATATGGCTCCTGAATACTTGGCACATGGCCAATTGACAGAAAAAGCAGATGTTTACAGCTTTGGAGTTCTTCTCATGGAAATTGTTACTGGGAGGCAAAATAACGGGAGCAAAAATGATGAAAACACAGACAGCTTAGTTTCCATTGTAATTTTTTATCACTTCTTTTTTTCACCCGAAGTTTTCAATCTTGGAAAACTTTTTGCATTTTGGCCTTTACGCTTATAATGGATGAAATTAACAGGTGTGGGAGCACTATAAACGTGGTATTCTGGAGGAACTATTCGATCCAAACCTCATGTTGCACAACTACAACACCATCAATGTGAAAAATGAGGTCGCGAGAGTTTTGCATGTGGGACTTTTGTGCGCTCAAGAGATCCGAACATTACGTCCATCCATGTCTGAGGCATTACAGATGATCCTCAACAGAGAAGAAGAGTTGCCGGCGCCTACTACTCCACCATTTGTTGATGAGAACACCATGGAACTTCGTGGGCCTTGGATGAAGTATTCGCTTAGTCAAGGTGCTTCTAGTTCAATTGCCAACTTATCTCACAGTTCTTTTTACCCCAGATGATGATACATTCCAGTGCCCTGAAACCGATGCAAATATTATAAGCATCATTTCACCTCATGCTCTTGAAGTGAACTTGATCATCATGATGAAGAGTTCCAAACAAGTTGGGGTCAGCTATTTGAATTCTCAATTTCATTTAAGCTCTGTGAGAATAGGAACAGGATGTGGAAGTTGGGTTCGGCAATTTGAATTCTCAATTTCATTTAAGCTCTATTAGAATAGGGATAGAATTGTATATACAGTCTCCTAGATGGAAAAGGATCGTAATATATTACCTATAAATAGAATTCAGTGTAAGAATGTACAGTAGCTTATGTGTCTTAGTAATATTTTCCAAGTGTTTATGCATCACATGGTATTAGAGTTTTGGTGAGGAACATTTGGGGAAGATAGTTATTGTAATATGCTTGGACACACTTGTGAAGTATGTTATTCTCTGCATGATCGACCATCCAATAATGCTCATATCGTCTAAATTAAAACTACAAGTAATTAACTAATTTATTTATTTGAAGAGTAATATTATGATATACTTCAATATCGAGAAAGTAGGTAGGCATCTTTTAAGTAGCATTACATATTGCCTAAACTAACACTACAAGTAATCCTACCACAATAACAACATAATACCCTGTTGTTTAGGAGGGTAAAATGTATGCAGATCTTATCACTACTTTATAGAAATATAGATGTTTTCAGAATACTCTCGACTCAAAATATCAAGCCCTAAAAGCAGCAAATACTAGATTTGGAAGAGAAATGACCAAAATGGAAAAGCAAGTGATAATTTACAAGTAATCAACTAATTTATTTATTTGAAGGGTAATATTACGATATACTTTAATAAATCGAGAAAGTAGGTAGGCATCTCTAATCTCTATAAGTAGCATTAATTACTCAACCAAATACCTTTATTGGTGGTGTTTCACAATACAACAAACAACAATACCCCAATGCCTCAAAGGCTCCCGCCCATTGCGGGGTAAGGGAGATCGGATGTACGCAGCCTGATCCCTATGTTTAAAAACATAGCGCGACTGTTTCCGAATGATCCATGATGAGCATTAAAAGTTGCATTAACTAACTGCTACTTCACAATTGAAAAAAACGCAGACAGTTTAAAGAGCAATTTTGCTTTATTCTATCATATTATAATATCAAAATTTTTATTAATATCATTCATGATTTAATATGTATATATATAAAAAAAAAATTTAACTTATATATTTAAACAGTATAATTTTTTGATAAAGGTGTTCAATTAATCACTGTTCGTTCTACGTAGGTCCGCCACGGTTGTGTTGATACAACCAACATCAAATCATGGAGGGCATTTTCGTCATTTTGAATTTATTAGTAACATATACGTCACTCCTTTTTATTATTTATCGCCTCTAATTCCCGAGAAATATTACCATAATTCGCGTTATTCTCAAGCGCTCTCTCTCTCTGTCTCCTCTCGTGCTTTCTCTCACTAGATCCCTCTTACCCAAACTGTTCTTCAGGTAAATCCTTCTATTTGTTCGGTTTATTAATCCCAGATTTACGTTTTCCGTAGCTTTTGATTCAATTTTTTTGTGTAAACTTCTGTTGATGTGATGTGATCTGAAGGGTGATGATTGATACATGAAAACTGCTTCGGAGTATGAGGAATTTTGCTAATTTAATTGATTTGATTCGTGATTTATTGATGTAGATCTTAAGCTTTGGCATGCGGAGTTGTTAATACTTTAAAAATATTGGTAAATTTATTGGTTTTTGCTTATTTTATGTTAAAAGGGAGGATTGGAATTGGAATAAGGTATAGTTTGTCTCTTTGTGACCTATATAGCCTATAGATCGTAGGGTTCGAGCAGTAGAATTAGCGATGCATGGGCATCCAAGGGTGTGACAAAGTGATTAATGAAGTGGGGGAGAATTATGTGGTTTTAAGGCAAAATACTAGGTGATTTTTTCCCTTTTCCCTTTGCCCTAGCCGTGGGGGATAGAGTTACATGCTGCCTGTTGCTGGTGGTAATGGCAGGCATCTCGTGAAATCAGTCTAGTTTAGACACCATGGTTATCCAAAAAAATTAAAATATTGGTGATGCATGCATCAGGGTGGATAGGCTCTTTTGAAATCCTCTGGGAATGCGGGATGTGTTTTGAACTGGGCTGCTTTATTTTGTTGATTTTATTGTTCATCTTTTAAGGAATGTTGGGTTGTCTGTTCATTTTGATGCATCTTTTGTACTGTTGCATCACTTGATCTTAGATTGTGATGATGGTTTTTGATTTGTATAATTCAATGGGTGTAATCTACACAGGGATCATTAAGAAAAAAGAAAAATGGGGCTGACATTCACCAAGCTTTTCAGTCGGCTCTTTGCCAAGAAGGAAATGCGCATCCTCATGGTTGGACTTGATGCAGCTGGTAAGACCACCATATTGTACAAACTCAAGCTGGGAGAGATCGTCACCACTATTCCAACTATTGGTATGTACTTTACTGATATGCAGCAAAATACTTGGCAAATAACATTTAAGTGTTACCTATCTTCCTTTAGAGAAAAACAAAAATAACTGGGGATAGGGGAAAGGAAAATCGGAAATTGGGGAGGGGATTACAAGGTGGAGAATCAAAGCCTCACCAACAAGGTGAAAGTTTAGGTAGCCAACTTACTGAGCTACTAAGATTCCCCTAAGAAGTCTAACCTATCATTTTGATAAGGAGACGTAAAATGTGCATAGAACTAGTAATATATCGTTGCTCTACTTTTACTGCTTGCTTCAATTGGTTAGTTTGTTATGACTTAGTCATCCTTCATCTGTCTCAGTTGTTGTTTCTGTAGATCCAGGGAAACCAATGTCTAATCAGGGGCATGTGATATCTATAACCAAAATAATTAATTTTGAACTTCTAAATATGTGATGTTGATTTGATGACTGCTTGTCTGCTTCTGCTCTGATCTCTTTATGATTGTAAAATATGCAAATGTAAAGTTTCCTAAACAGAAGCTTAGATTATCAGTATTGTAGGAATAGCTGTGTTTCATTCTGTTATTTCCTTTTGGATCACTCGTGAATATCCTTCTCCTGAAATAACGACTCTTTGCCCCTACCTTGCACAGTAAGAGTGAAACCAATATCTAGTTGATGTGATTTTCTTTGGTTCTTTAGTTGTGCGTGTTGTTTATAACTCTCGGAACTTCCCTGTAAAATGCAGTACAAGGGAAGCATTAATTCTGGTCAATGATTATTTTTCTCTGCTCTGATTAGCAAAACCCTAGTGTTGCTGAAGATTTTATCGTGTTGTCAGCCTGTTGTTCTCCTAATCAGCTTAATATAAAATGTAATGAAGATATTGATACCATAGCTGCTAAGATGAGCCATCAATAATAATTGATACTTTCAGGTTTCAATGTGGAAACTGTCGAGTACAAGAACATCAGCTTCACTGTTTGGGATGTCGGGGGTCAGGACAAGGTATACTCTTTGTTTTAATCCTAAGATTTATCCTCTGCATAAAGTCATGGTCTCTGTTAGACAAAACTAGTCTTGCCTCACCTTCCCTCTCTATTTATATTGCATGGAATTTTATTTAAAGTATCCAGCTTATTGATGCTTGTTCTATCAGATCCGTCCATTGTGGAGGCACTATTTCCAGAACACTCAGGGTCTCATTTTTGTGGTTGATAGCAATGACAGAGACCGTGTAGTGGAGGCAAGAGATGAATTGCACAGGATGTTGAATGAGGTAATAATCCTCGCCCTCTTTGTTATTTGTGTTATTCTTGCTGGCATCAAATTTGGTTTCTGCGTCTCTATATCTAAATGGCATGTAGTTGTGTGAATGATTCAGCAAACTTTACTTAAAATGTTTCAGTTACAAGTGTACCTTTATACTAAATGAGATATCATAATAGCCTCTCTGGTCTATCTAAGGTCGAAGATTCACAAGCTAGGAAGGTAGAATACTAGAATTTCTTATTCGAAGAAAAGGTAAATACTAAAAAGTAACTCCTATCTTTGGAAAGGAAGATTAGTCAAGTTCAGTCCAAGTTAAAAGAAAACTAGATCACATGATAATGTTGACTTACCTTACCACCTAGGAATTTGGTTCTAGTGGTAAGAACACATCAAATGATGTGTGGGTTAGGCAGGCACGCGTCATAGGTTCAAATTGGCACAAACAAGTCTTGTGTTTAGGTCAAGAAGGGTAGAGGGACGCCATTATCCCTGTCAAGTTCAAACATTGGCACACTGATCTTGTGGAGTATTGGTCGGTTACCAAAAAGAAAATGAAGTATTGGCTTACACATAATATGATTTAACACTTTTAAGTTCCACAGAGAGCCACATCGTCTGTCTTCATTGTTTTGCATTTTGTTATTTGACCCTTTTGCCTAATCTTAAATACATTAAGTTTGTAAAAGGTTGCCATTGGTGAAATGTATCACGTAACTGAGACAAAAAGTTCCAGAACCTTCATCCTTTGTTTTCCAGAACCTTCATCCTTTGTTTTAGGAGACATTTTAAAAGTCCAGATTGACAATTACATAGTGATTTGTCTAGAGAATTTGGGAATAAATGGGCGTGGAGAAGAAAAGCTTATTCCTTCTACCTCGTCTTTTAAACAAACAGGCAAAACAGAAGCTTTATAAACGTGGAAACCACAGTCCAAGTGCTCTTTGCTGCTTACACCCCCCTTTTATCTTATTTTCTGATATCTACCTTCCGTTGTTCAGTAGACCGGAAAATGCAAAAGAACTAGATGATACTTTGGGTAGTGTTTAATCTTTGTTGTTCCTATGTCTCAGGATGAGCTTAGGGATGCAGTGCTGCTTGTTTTTGCTAACAAACAGGATCTTCCTAATGCAATGAATGCTGCTGAAATAACTGATAAGCTTGGACTCCATTCCCTCAGGCAGCGTCACTGGTAAGCACTCATGCAGAACACGTGGCAAAACATCCATTTCTGTTATAGACATGCTAAATTTTGCCCCTTTACTATATTCAGGTACATCCAGAGCACTTGTGCAACTTCTGGAGAGGGACTCTATGAGGGGCTCGATTGGCTTTCTAATAACATTGCCAATAAGGTACTTATCTAAGTCATAAAACTTGGTGTCGTGTTGTTTACACGATTTAAATTTGCTTATTTCCCCCCTAACATCCTCCATTTTACAGGCCTAAAGTCGAAGTAGAGTTGTTGCGGTTTTTGATCCTGGATGCAGGCGGGTTTTTATCTAGTTCCATTTTCTTTCATCTCGTTTTTTCTTTTTGTGTTGTTATGAACACGTCCCCCAACAGTCATTTGCTTCTTAGGAGGATACTTTTGAAATGTTTTGTAATGCAATGGTTGGATGTATGTAATTTGCTTATTGTTTAGGTTTAACTTGTAACAAAAACTCTCCCTTTTCTGGAATTTGTGTTTTGCACCCATGATATATATGCACATACCAAAAATTTTAAAATGCGTATAAAATACCATAATAATACCAAACTATGGTATCAAAAATTTTTATCATCTCCTGTACCCGAGCTCCAATTCTTCCAGTCTATCAACTCATTGCAGATTTCTTCTTGCTGAACTGAGTGAGAACATCCATATGTTGTCAAAGGCAGCATATGTGTCATCTCTAACCTTGGCTCCAGTGATGACAACTTTCCCAGAAGCAAAAACAAGAAACACAATCTTTGGTTGTTTCGTACTCCATATAAACAATAATAATATGTCCAGTATAATCTCTCGAGTAGGGTTTGGAGAAGATAAAATATACCCAGATTTTTTTCCGAGAAGACACTCATCTAAAAGATATCATGCCTAAGAGTAGAAAACACTAAATACAAAACGACTAGAATGGACAACAAATGGAAATTTATAAAGTCAATAGAAGTAACAAAATAAATGACGGACAATAGTGGCATGACTACTTCTACTAAGCTACTATATTACAAGGTTCGACATCATTCTACTCTTACTAGTCGTCTAATTTTCTACTCTAATATACGATTTCCACTTTTTTCTATCTAAGATATGTCCACCATGAGCTACAGCAAGCCCTTCAAGTCGAATAGGGGATCCAACATCATAAGAAGCAACAATGTTCTGGATCTTAAAATCCTTGAACTTCACTCCAGGATAACCAAGCTTTTGAATGATTCTAGCGTATTTTCGAGCTGCTAACTTGGAATCCTGTTTAGTTCAGTCGTATCTATGGAGAGCTCAAATATGATGGATACGCTAATCAATAAGATAAATGAAGTAGCAATTATTGAAAAACAGTTAACATATCCGGAAAAGAATCATGCAAAGTATGAATTCGTATTATTTAGGCTTGAATATAAGTATCAAAGATCGAGACAACAATGACAATAATAAATTTTATGTAATTTTATAAGTCAAGTTTAAAAAAGATAAGAATGTACATAATTTTTTCTCTAGAGAAATTAATTTCATAGAACCTAGACTTAAGTGAAGCATATCAAATGACAAGTACGTAAAATAAATACACATACTAAAAAAAGAACAACACAATCACAATAACAAAATTACGAGACAGGAATGAATAGAGTTAGTAGCTCTCATGTGATTTTAATTTCACGTAATAGAATTTTCTCAAATAGCAATATATTGTGTTAATAAATTCATTAAATATATACAAATACTTCTTCTATCTCACTTTTCCTTTTGGTCAATCCCCCCAAAATGATACTCTCTCTGTCCCATTTTATGTGACATCCTTTTCTTTTTGGTCCGTCCCAAAAAACATATCACCATACTCTAATTAGAAATAATTTACCTTTAAAATTCCATTTTTACCCTAAATGAAATTATTCTCTACCAAACAAATATCTAAGAATGATATTAGACCACAAATTTTAAAAGTCTTCCTTTTTTTCTTAAACACCGTGTCAAGTCAAAGGGTGTCACATAAAATGGGACGGAGGGAGTACATATTTATATTTAATACCAAATTAACTTGAATACATTCATTTTACCCTTAATGAAATAATTTACCACATAAACATCTTATCTTATTGTATATCACACATCTTATCTTACCTGGTCATAAGACTTGGTTTTTTTTATAAAAAATTTCATGTCAAATCAAATTAACTTACATAAAATAAAACAAAAATAGAAGTATTAAATTTCAAACTCAATTATTTATTACTCTCTCAGTCTCATTTTACGTGGCACCCTTTCCTTTTTAATCTGTTCCAAAAAAAATGTCACCTTACTCAAATTAGAAACAATTTAATCTTAAAATTTCATTTTTACCTTTAGTGAAATGAATCTCAATCACACAAATATCTCAGAATCATTTTAGACCACAAATCTCAAAAATCATACTTTTTTCGTTAAACATCATGTCAAGTCAAACGATGCCGTATAAAATAAGACGGAAGGATTACTTAAAAAGTCATTATAAAATTCAACACCCTAACAAAAAAAAAAAAAGGGAATGGTGGAATGCCATCTATCCATATTCAACGCGTGGTTCACGTGCCCCAAGAACACTTTTAAAAACGTAAAATGACTTTCTTTTATAACAACTCAAAAAAGGAAAGCCACTCGAAATTTTCATTTCATCCAAAAAAACAATAATCGAAATGCACAGATTCTGAGAAATTTCTCAACTTGATAAGCTTTGGGTTTCACGTATTGTAGGTAAATCTCTTGTTTTTTTGGAGTTTTGAGCAATCAACTACTCGTAATTATCCACTTTTTGCTTGTTATTTGTAAGTATTGTTAGTAAATCTGTTGTTTTATGTACTTTTGAGCTATGAATCATTCCTGATTACTCATAATTTTACTTGTAATTTGTAAGTATTTTGAGCTATTAATTACTCCTAATTACTCGCTTTTTGATGTTAATTTGTGGTTAAAATTAGCGATCTGAATCCATATAACAGTTGATTTGTTGATGGTCCTTAGATTTCTTCTCATGTTTCAGCTCGAGCTATTTGTGGATCCATTTTTTTTGCGGGTTTTATGTTGAATGTTCGTGGTTACTGTAGTTTATTACAAAGTTGATCCGAATTCTGATAGGTTTAACAGAGTTTCTCTGTTGGTAGTGGGTCGACAAAGGTTATTGATATTGGACTTATAATAGTATAGTTGGCCAAACTTCTGGAAAGCCCACAAAACTGTATTTATTATAGGAAAAAAAGTCTTTTTGAGCGGCAGCATCAGAAACTGTTCTTTAGGAGTTTTTATTGGGAAAGTTGAGGTATTTGGCCAAGTTCTGGGAAGCCAATGTGTTTTTTATAAATATTTCAGAGAATTTTGAGGTGTTTGACCAAACTTCTGGGAAGCCAATTTTTAAAGATGCTTATTTTAGAGAAATGTGTTTGGCTAAACTTCTGGGAAGCCAATGTTTTATAAATATTTTTTAAAGAAATGCTTAATTTAGAGAATTGAGTATTTGGCCAACCTCCTGGGAAGTCAATATTTTATAAATATTTTTAAAAATTTCTTATTTTAGAGAATTGAGGTGTTTGGAAAACTTCTAGAAAAAAATGTGCTTTTGAGTTTTGAGTAAGTAGCAGAAACTGCTTGTTAGGTGTCTGTTTTTTAAAAGGAAGTTGAGATGTTTGGCCAAATTTTTGGTAAGTGAAAAAGTGTTTTTTAAAAAAAAAAATTAAAAAAAATTGCTTATAATAGAGGATTGAGGTGTTTGGCCAATCTTTTAGGGGAAAAGGTGTGTTCAAGTAGCAGCAGAAGCTGTTTTTCCAAGAGTTCTTTTAGCAAGTTGAGTTGTTTGGCAAAACTTTTAGTTGCTCGAGTTTTATCTAACAGAGACCATAAATTTGGCTCTCTTTACTTTAGGAGCATGTTGATGCCAAAAGGTTAAGTTTTCCAACTCCAAAATGGAAATGAGGAATCTGTGTAAGAATGTATCTTGTGTCAATGTGGTAAATCTGTCGAGATTGAGTACATTATTACCTGCTTTCTCTTTGAAGGAATTGTGTGGTTTGATATTGATATCAATATGGAATACAACTTTGATGGAGAAACATGGCTAGTGAAGGATTCATACAGCTGGTCCCAACTTGTTTGGGACCAAGGACCTAGTTGTTGTTAGTGTATAGAATACAATTTTGATCTGCTGCTTCTGTTTTAGAAAGTGTTGATTCCAAAAGTTTCAGTTTTTCCAACTCCAAAATGGAAACAAGAAATTTGTGAAAGAATGTTTCTTGTGTGGATGTAGTAAATCTATCGAGATTGAGTACAATATAAACCTGTTTCTTCTTTTAGAAATTTTGTGGTTTGGTATTTATTTCAATCCCACAAGCATTCTGTTGTATATGATGATATAGAGATGTTTCATAGACTAATACTCAATTACGTAGGCTCCGATTAGCTCAATGAAGATGGAGAGTCAGGGAATAGACATACTGGAGTGTAAGAGCAATGTACATAATAAATTGCCTCGTCCAATGATCCAGTCTATTTTCTCAGGTTTCCAGCAAAAGGTCCAAGAGTGTGTTAAGGTTTGTTCCTCCCCCTTCAATATGCTTTTGACATATGTATGATCTATATGTATTCACAAATTTTCTTCGTTGCTGCAGTCAAATTTCAAAAGATTGAAACTCGGTCATGGTGAATTGGTCATGAGAGGTAATAAAAGAGGGACTGCTGTTGTCATAGATGTGGATAAAGAGAAGCAATTACAACCTTGGAAAGAGAATCTGAGTTGGGTTAATCCCCCACCAGATGTAAAGGTAATAATGTAGTGAAATTATTGGTAGGGTGTAAAATTCCTATTTCCGCACGTTAAAAATAAAAAGTCAATGGACAGCTGAAGCTTGTCCTGCATAGCAGTCTATGGAGATATGACCCCCTAGTTACTTGTGCTATATTTCGGAAGGATGATTTCAACATTTCATGAAATAGACATTTTCTTTATATCTTAGCGTTTCTGTTAGGTCCATTGATGCATTTCTCCACCATTGATTTTCTTTATATTAACTTGTTCAATCTTCTTCTGGAAATAAAAAACTTAAAACCATTTCTTGATTAGTCCATGTTGCTCTTATGCACGGCCCTGTTAATATTCTCTTGATTGTACCAATTTTATCAGATATTTGGGAGAGTACTTATTCACTTTTACTAAGCAATGAAGTAAAGGAGAATTACAAACGGTTGGTTTTTCGTAGTTCATATTTTTTCTATGAAGCCACATATTCAGAAGTGACCACCAAGTGTTGTATTCTTCCTAAGGGCCTTCTTGTGATGTTTGATCTACTACCAAGGCCTTATGATTTGTGAATTTAAACCTTTGCAGGTAAGTGTACCCAAAGGTTCTCTCTGCAACCTGAGTGTGAAAGTTAATATTGGACTGCCCCCAGATACCGTGTATGACATAGTAACCGACCCTGAAAATAAAAGAGTCTTCAAGAATATCAAGGTAAGATATTTCATTACTGTGTTAAAAGACCTTGACTCATCACAATCTTTTCAACAAAAGCAGTATCGAAAGCATCAAAATCTCTTGCCTTTTATATCTCTAATATACTCGTCTTCTCTTAAGCTTTATTGCCATTTGCTTTTTACACTTCTAAATATGATCTGAAGTTTCTCTATATCAGGAAGTACTATCAAGGAAGGTGTTGGTTGATGAAGGTTCAAGGCAAGTAGTGGAATTAGACCAAGCGGCAATGTGGAGATTTCTTTGGTGGTCAGGAACAATATCGGTTCATGTAGTAGTCGACCAAAACAGAGAAGACTACACGGTAATGACTAACCTGGTCACTGCTTAATTTCTTGTTTTTTACATGATAGACCACACTGCCTGTTTTTTATGTTGCGTCATGTATTGAAGGAAAACGGTGAGAAGTCGATGAGTCCACATTTAGAGAACACAACCTATCATGCATTTGAACTTTGAGTAGTTCAGTAAATTTCTGCATTAAGTTCTGATGCTTTGTGATCTTGATATACCAATCCATTGTCCCAACTGGCAGCTTACAAAAGTGAGTACACAAATTGGAACCATTTGTCTCACCTTGATATACAACGAACCTATATCCTTGTGCAGCACGAAAATGCAAACTCTTCTTTACCATCCCTAGTCTCCAAGTAATTTGGAAGTAGAGTTGAGCCTGTCTTTTTTTCTTTTGATAACAAGAGGAACCCGCAGCCGCTACCCTTTGGGTGCGCACAGAGCAAACTCCCGCTCCTATGCAATAGCTCACAAACCACATAGGAGAGTTAAACCGCACTAGGTAAGCCCGGTGCGACGAGCTCGATCCAGAAGGCAAACCCTTGCTTTCGCTAGCAAAGGGTTTCGAACTTGAGACCTCCAACATGTAAGTCTCAAGCCCATCAAGCCCAAACCACTGGATTGAGCCTTTGTCTTTTAATGCAAGCATATAATTACAGACTGAAAGAAGTGTTGAGGATCCGTGTTTTTAGACAAAAGACTTTGGAAGATCAATGCAGGTGCTTCAGTTCCAGTATATTGCTCATTGGAATATTTTGCCTATAGAACTTTGCAGTAAGTGCTTCTTTCAAGCAACAAAGTATCTAACAACGACCTAGCATCACGGTTCACCATACTTCTGACTTCTGAACGATATCAGTTGCAGAACTGCTGTAGAAAAAAAACCAGTCCATGATTATTCAGTTATCCTAAACCAATAAATTTTTTCATTGTATCGCGGATAGCTTCTGTAATATCAATTTTAGTTTTTCGTATTTCTCCTACATATACTTGACTTTTGATTTTTTATGTTTGTTTAGATGAAGTTCAAGCAAGTGAAAACTGGATTCATGAAAAGATTCGAAGGTCGCTGGAAAGTAGAACCCCTGCTTGTTGATGAACATCTTTGCCATCCCTACAAACCTAAGACGTTAGCGGATTACATTTCATATACTAAAGGAAAAGGAAGGATTGGATCAACAGTTAGCTTGGAGCAACTCATTCAACCAGCTATTGTACCTCCTCCCCCCATTTCATGGTATCTTAGAGGAATAACCGCCAAGACAACCGAGATGATTATAGCCGATTTGGTTGCTGAAGCAGCTAGAATTCGAGGATCATCCAGTACTGACAGTTCCCATGGTTCAAATGTAAACGAAAAATCCTACATTGAATCTCAAGTAGGCGATATTCGTGATATTAAAGAAAGGTGGGCCTTGAGAAGGAGAACATCAAGGCATCATCGAAGATCGTTTTCGATTGCCAAGTAATTGTGCAAAGTACATTCCTTTGTTGTATCATAGCTGATAGATACTCTCTATTAAAGTGTATTGATCTAGGGAATTACTCTCTCTCTCTCCCATTTTGTGTTATATATTCTTTTCAATCTGCTTCAAAAAGAATATTGTATTAACTTGTTACTTGACGAGATGATTTATAGCCATGCAAAAGTCTATGGCTATTTTGGACTACAAATTTCAAAAATTTTCTTTACTTTTTCCTTAAGACTTCGTGCTCAATCATACTGAGATGGAAAGAGAGTGTATTCATCTTCTTGGCCATGCAAATACGTTGAGTTTTGGACAAACAAATTCTCATGTAAATACACTTCAGACGAAGGATAAAACCAAAAGAAAAAACACAAAAGACTGTCCAGTGCACAAAGCATTCCATCAGCTGGTATAATACACAAACATGTCCTTTAATTGGTCTCAGCTGGCATCAATGGCCTCCAATTTGGGGTATGCTCATGTTGGCACGTAAACTTGGAGGAAAGGACAAAATAGTCCATTATCTTTGGACTTGGACTCAAAATCATCTGTATTCTTTTATTTGGAGCAATAATAGTACACAGTGTTTCCGAGAAAGACTAAAATAGTCCATTATCTTTGGACTTGGACTCAAAATCATCCATATTCTTTTGCTTCGAGCACTAATAGTACAAAATGTTTACTACAGTAATGTAATTTTGATCATCCTCCAACTTTTTTGTTAAATTTTAATAGAATGTTTTTACTTTAAATGCTGTTACGCCGAAAAATGACCGGCTTTTAAAATAAAATTAAAAAAATTGTTCAAAAATCGAGAATCAATCTAAACTCAATTAATTTGGGCAAAATTAATTCTCGATATTCGAAATGACACAGAGCCGCCACCTAATTTTAAGGATAATTAGGAAACCGAAAAATATTTTTAAAAGACCTAACA
>JAABOM020000001.1:2377782-2388714 GCA_011800125.2 Solanum clarkiae
ACTCCAAGTCGTTTCGAATGTCGGGAATTAGTTTTATTCAAATCAATTGAATTTTGATTGATTCTCGATTTTCGAAACAATTTTCAATTTTCAATATATTATTTTTAAAGAGTCGGTCATTTTTCATCATTAACACTAGGATGTTAAAGTTATACACTATTAATTATATCATATATTCAAGAGCCAAACTATTGTATATACAAAGTTAAATCCCCTTGATTTCTCGGTGTCTTATCTTAATTAAATCTCCTTAATAAAAATTCTGACTCTATTAATGTTCAACCTCCAATCTTGTAAAAAATGGAACGAATTATTGAACGTATATTTCTTTTAACGATAAAACTTCAATCAAGTAATTGCTTTGTTGTGAATTGGAGAGTAAGAAAGACTAGCTAAATAGTACTATCAATTGAATGATCAAGCGACATACAATAATATTAGTTGAAACTGTAGCACATCACACTACTTTGGACAAAATTATTTTTTAAAATTTCGCAGAGCATAGACTAATCTGTTTAATCAATCACAAACTTGCTAAAACTAACGAAATATTCACACACACACAGAAAAAAATTGATATAAAATACAAACTTCAAGATGAAATCTAAATAATTATATACACCTTCCATTTCTAATATTTTTCAATAAGCAATTTAGTATAACATAATAAAAAAATATAGGTGACTTTCCTTCCCCTCGCCACCTCATTTTTCTATAAACATTATTAACAAACTTCGATCAAAATCCTATCAGAGATTGATAGATTAATCGTAAAAAAAAAAGGTTAGAAATTTGATATTATAAAATCAAATTTCAAATAAAAATATCTGAAGTTTGACTAATATGCCTAAACTTAACATAAAAATATGCGAAGTTTACTTACTTCCAACTAATCTAAAGTTAGGCTTTGACAATCCAAAACTTCAAATATGTACATCTAAATTTGTAGGGTCACGCGAGTAAAGTTGATTAATGGCTAAAATTGTAATTTGGCTATATCTTAAACGCGTCCTAAAAGTGGCTATTCCTGCACTTCACTCCCTTTTTCTTTCATAAAAATCCATTTTTTCCCTATAAACTCCCTTCGCACTTTTTTCTTCATATTGTCAAAATAAATTGTCCGCAATTTCATCAATTAATTGAAGGTATGTCATTTTCATTGCTGCATATATTATTAACTAAGTACAATAATTTTGAATTTTCCCATTTTTTGTTGATTTTTCCAAAATTAGGGTTTTAGTTTTTGGTGTAGCATTTTGATTTTTCTCCATTTTGATGTTATTGAAGCTTCTAATATTTGAACTGTTCATCTCTTTATGCAGTGAAGATTGTTGATTTGTATGGGAATACAACAGGACGATTAATTTAGCTTTTTTGAACTTAAAAAGATTGGATTTTTAAGGCAAAAGGGAAGAAGAATCCAGTGGAACGTTGTTGAGTATACTAGTCTCCAGCTGGAATTAAGGTATTTTACATTTTTGTTCCATAATAAGTGGCTCTAAAGTAAATAATTTACGTACTGCGTTCGGCTTCCGGGGGAGCTTTAGTGCATTGTGGGATTACACTTGGCTTGTTGTTGTTATGCTCAGAAACCCCTCCGTTTCAATTTGTTTGTCTGGTTTTAATTTGATACAGAGTTTACAAGAGAAGTTTTGAATTTTGTGGTCTTAAACTAAAGAAATATAGAATGTACTAAATATGTCCTATAATCTAGTGATATTAAACATGTCAGACTTGTGGTCTGGCCATTTCATGGTACCGTGCATAGAGGAGGTTTAATGCACTAGAATGCCCTTGTTGCATTCTTGCTTCGATAGTACTTTTTTTTGAGTCAAGGGTATATTGGAATAATATCTTTACCTTACAAAGATAGGGGAAAAGTCTGTGAACATCCTCCCTTCCCAGTCTCATTTGTGGATTACGCTAGGTTTTTTGTTGTTGTTATGCTGCTCAACTACTGGGAGAAAAGGAATACTCCCTCCGTTTCAATTTATTTGTCTGGTTTTGATTTGATACAGAGTTTAATAAAGTAAAGAAGACTTTTGAATTTTGTGGTCCTTAAGCTAAAGAAATGTAGAGTGTACCAAAAATGTCCTGCAATCTAGTGTGTTAAACATGTCAGGTGGAAAGTTAGAATTGAGGAGTTGCTAAGAAAAAGGAAAGAGACATTCTTTTTGAAATGGATAAAAAGGAAAATAAGATAAACAAACTGAAATTGAGGGAGTATGTTGTCTGAAATAGAGCAGAAAATGGACTTGTTGTAGGCTGTGTTTGGTATGATTGGAGCCATTTGAACAGTTGATTTTTCTAGTGTCTGGTTACCAGAAGATGTTTTTCTTCAAAAGGGGAAATGACTCCCCTGGTCAAAAGTATTTTCCGTACCACTAACTTAACTTTTAGCTTCATGTTTCTTGATCCAACTAACACTTGTTAACACATGTTTCATGTTACAATATTTGGGGAAGTTATGTATATACATGCATGCATGGTTCAATTGAGTTAGAAAAGTAAATATAGTTTTTTTTTGTGTGTTTTTTTTCTTACTTATTAGTTTTAGAGGAATGCGTCAAGTCTGAGGGAAGTTCCATGTAATGAATAGCTTGTTTCATGTATGTTCTCTTGCAATATTGACAAGCATGACATATCTGCCTTGAAGAGTTTCAATTTGGGGAATTCTGGTGCTATCTTGGAAGCTGAGCTTTTGCAAATGCTTGAATTAGAAAGTTGAATTTGACTTGCTTCTGGATAGAATCAGCATCTAACAAGCGTAGTTGTGATAGTTCTCTTTCACGGAAGTTTGATCGATTCCAGTAATGAAGGAAGAGAGAGATGGTTTCTTTGTTGTTAAGAAAGGAGATCTTGTTGGAGTCTACAGAAACTTGGGTGACTGCCAGACTCAAGTTGGATCCTCGGTAACTATTTGAGGAACTTTTACTCCATTTATATGTATATAATATGTGGATGTACACATATATGTGTGTATGTATAAACGAAGCTACATATATGTATGTATTTGTATATTGATATGGCATCAATTGTAACTCTTCTCTCTTTTCCCCTTGGTGGTTTGAACTCCCAATCCATTTGTTGTCACTGGAGTGCTCTTGCCACTGTATAAACTTCACTTGTCAACTTTTAGTCAATATGTATAGGCGAATGCTACACCGCATTTATCTTATCTGTTCTTTTCCTTGTGAATATATGCAGATGTAGTTGCACGCAAGAACTTGACCATATTTATATGCTGTAGCTTCATTTACATAGGTCAACAGGACGCTGATGCATAATTTCCCTGCATATTTTCAGCATTTCCTTAATGTTTTCCTTCTATGAATAAAATTCTTTATCACCAAAGGCAAAATATTTGTTACAGCTTCAGCTTGGTTTTTCTCAATCAATGATAAAGTTATAATAGTGTAGGAATTTCTCGTACGGAGTAGAGTGGTAAAGGCAGTTCTGTTATCTATGTCCATCAATGGTTATATGCCAACGTGCATGAAATGAAAAATATATCAAACTTGCAGTGTGTTAATTGGTTCCCCCCTGCCCCTTGCTTTGACAGATATGTGATCCTCCGGTTAGTGTGTATAAAGGCTACTCCATGCCAAAGGACACAGAAGAATATCTTCTATCTTGTGGGCTTAAAAATGCACTTTATTCTATCAGAGCTGCAGATCTGACTGAAGGTCTATTTGGGGCTCTAGTACCATGCCCTTTTCAGGTAAGACACTGTACTAAATTGTGTGCGAAAAATTGTCTGTTTGTCTTTTATGATTGAAGTATGTTATCTCAGAACTTTTGGACAAAGGCAATCCTTGTTCACACTTCACAGAACCTTTCTTTTCCAGGAGAGCCCCAGGATTTCCGGAAAAAAGAAAAGGAATAAAGAAGGATACAGTTAAATTTGTCTGTCTGGTCTAAATTTTGACTAATGGATCATGTTGCGAGTTTGATGCAAGACAAATCTGAACATATGTGTACCTTTCTAGAACTACTTGATTACTAATAACTCTTCCATCCACTTATTATACAGTTCACATTACCCAAGAAAGAATCCTAAACTAGAGGCAAAGTGAAAAGTGAATAGATAGAATTCTGATGTATTGATTGCAATTCATCTTTGGAAGTAGAGCCATGATATCCCCATCTGATTTTGTCACAGAAAGAAAAAAGTTAAAGTTGAGCACTTGATGTTATTAGCAGAATTTGCGAAGTTCTGCCATGGTGTTTGTATTAGGAGAAAACTATTAACTTTAAAACTCAACTTCTGCCTTTATGATTTACTCCCTTCATCCCGTTTTATGTGACGCCCTTTCCTTTTTAGTCCATTGCAAAAAGAATGTCACCTTACTATACCAATTTAAATTCCCCTTAAATCAGCACTGGTCATTGTCATACAAGTTTATCAGCACTGAAGCTAGTCTTTTTCATACAAGTTTATCAGCACTAAATCTTTTGCAGAATCAATCTTCTTCCAAAGGTGGAGCGTCTGAGCATATGCCGAAGAAGAGGTCACAGGAAGCAATGTGGTCAGAATATGCGGTACGTTAGGGTTATATTAGGTTATTGTGTAAGATGGTCTGTGTTTGCGGCAGTTGCTTTTGAAGTATATCTCGTTTCTTTTTCTACAGTGAGAGCTAACTAAAAGTGCATACAGTTTGTGGTTATCCGACGGAGTGAGTACATTCTTCTATTTGCACCTCTCTGGATATAGAAGCATGATTGTAACAATAGGGGCTTGTTTGCTGAATTTTCCTTGATATGCCATAGTAAATGGTCTTACAACATGCACAAGAAAGTTTCTTGTTCAGTATTTTTCTATATGTCTGGGTAGCCCTTTTTGAAGAAATTGATTATATAAGGAGGTTGAGAGTCTCCAATATGGTACCTGTTAATGAGCTAAATCTATTTAAACAGAATTCTAGTAGCTTGCTAATAGGTTTCGGCATCTGTTTTAGTAATATCTCGATGTAGTAGTAGCAGTAGCTGTTGTTGACAAGTCTCCTCAGCTATTGTAGTTGTGTATAAATAAACTAAAAATAAAAACAGGTCATAGTGGGCCGTTTATAAGAACAGTAGATTGTTGACCTGTTTCTGTAGTTTTGTGCTTTACTTTGGCTTTAAATAATACCTTATGGGGCTTTGGGCCTTGGGCTGTTGATAGATCATGCTGACAGCTTACAAAATATTAATAAAAGTAGTATTTCGATAAAATAAAAGTTGATCATGCTGGGTCTTGTAAGAAAAGTAGCTTGCCAGCAAGTTTTGCAGCTGTTGTCATGTTTGCTTTTTGTCTATTTCTTAATGAACTCAAGTAAGGTATTGGACTTTATAAGGTTGAACTTCATAAAAAAGGACTACATAGTTCTGAGAATCTATTCAAGGAGCCACATCCTAGTAAATGTCGCAAGAGATCTGAAAATACTATTTCTAGTAAAAAGGTTCTTTCCCTGTTACAGATTGAAATAAGTTTTCTGATAAAGCAGATTGCAATAAGTTATAAGAAACATTAATAGTGTGGGCAGAATAGCAAACAATAGATATCAGTATCTTGCCTGTTTAGAATTTTTCTCTTGCAGAAAATTGACAAATATGTTATTTGTCATCTAGTTTACTATATAGGACATGTGTATCAAGTATTTTCTAGATGACCGGATGATTCCAGTTTACCATGTCTTGAGTTTTGATAAAGCAGAAAGAATAGTGAAAATGGATTTTTTTTTCCAACTTAAAATTTCCTCTAATTGACTAACAGTTTCAAGGGCACTCTTAAAATATGGATAAAAAGTTTCCTATTACTAGTCTGGTGTTGGTAATAAGATAATTAAGAAGCATACTCTTCAACTTCTGTGACTGCAGGCTAGGTTTAATAACTAGATGAGAAATCATTTTTTCCAAAACAGTTGTATGGGATGAATTTTCTGGAGTGCTGAGTAGTTTTAATGAACAAGATGGATAACTTTTATCTTCTCTTTAATGGAGCTGAGGTCTGGATATTTAGCTGAGTAATTAGTGCGCGTGCCTTAGCTCTGATGAAAGACTTGCTCTTTTCTGCAAAGTTTGCATTGAGCATTACAGGGGAACTGTTACCACTTACTGATTGATCGTCATTTAAATGTGATAATTTGATGAATTCTGACTTCTTTTTGTTCGCAAAGTACGTAAATTCGCTTGTCAAACCATATTCTTTGCAATATTTTGTTGCTGTACTGCATTCTCCTAGCTCGCTTGTGGAGAGGTATATAATATAAATTTTGGCTCAAAGTAGTACTGAATACTTACACTAATGAAAGAAGTACTAGTTAATTCCATTTCTTACAAAATTGATGTACTAGTTTCTTGTTTTCACTCCCTGTATGATGTTTTTGTCTTGCCTCACTTTGAAATCTATCTTGTTTATTGGCATGTGTACTTGCAGGATGCGGTTGGATCAGCTGTTACTTCAAATGATTCACTAAGAAAGCATATCAAGTTAGAGCCTCCTAAGGGTGACCAAGCTCTATCATCTGGTGTGAGTGGCTGTTAAGACAATGACTTCTTATGAAAAAAAACAAGAATGATTTCAGTGTATCTGATTAACAAAATAAATTGTCTTTATACTTAGTAAAGTTGGTGAAGCTAATCAATCTTAATTTAGTGAATCTGTGATGAACTTACGAAAACTATCAGGTTGAGTTCTTATGAATTCTCTTGAAGGTTTATGCTGTTGCATTGAAAGAAGCTGATCGTGGTTATCCTCAGCAGCGGTCGTGTACTCTTGAATTTGATGGTACTTCGAAAGGAAACCCAGGACAAGCTGGTGCAGGAGCTGTAGTACGGGCTGATGATGGAAGTTTGGTAATAATTACTATTCTTGGGTTTGTATTTACTTTTCCTTACTCTTTGTGGTGCTTATATTACAACTTTGCAATGAATAGATCTGTAGGCTACGTGAAGGATTAGGAATAGCAACAACCAGTGTTGCTGAATATCGAGGCTTTATCTTGGGTTTGAAATATGCACATAGCAAAGGGTTTACAAGTATTCGTGCTCAGGGTGACTCCAAACTTGTTTGTATGCAGGTCTGTTTCTCATATTATTTGTTTATTCTTATATTTCTTCTTTTTTTCTTGATATCTCAAGTCCCTTCGACGTAGTAGAGCTAGGTGGATGTCTGGCCTTAGGGTATAGTAGGGTAGTGTTTTTATCATGTGTTGTCATTATCTGTAGTATATGTGTTAGTTTTATCGTATTTGCATATTGTCATGTGCTTTTCATTATTAATCGTTCTTTCTGTTCCCTTCCCTTTCCTTTCTTTTTTGTCATATCTAGTTTATTCTGCTTATGGGTTTTTGAGATGAGGTTCCCAGGAAACAGCCTCTCTACTTCCATGAGGTAGTGGTAAGGTTTTTGTACATTCTACCCTCCCCACTCCAGACCCCACTTGTGGGATTCCACCGTGTATGTTGTTGTTGTCTTTCCACAATCAAAAGTTGTACCTAGAGTTGTACTTCTAGCAAATTTTTTCCTTGTTCTTTTCAACTTCAGCTAGATGAATAGGATTGCCATTTTGCATATTTTTAAGGTCAAGGTTGACAGTGTTCTCAAGTCGTGGACCCATTTCTTAAGTCCCTTCGACGTAGTTCCTTTGTTCTATAGAATAAAGCTTGTTTGTAATTTTTCTAGTATAAGGTAGTAACAAACTAACAATTAACTTTGTTTTAAAAGGTAAGAATCTTCTTATCTTTAGCCACAGCAGCTGTGCCAGTAGATATATTTACAATCGCAAAGCAAAGTATATCCTCATTTTTACAAGGAATCTATGGTGTCTATGGATCCAAACCATCTGGCGATTCTTTCTTTACACCAATAACGTAGTAAACATTTTTTCTTGATTTCTGAATAGGGCTGTTTGGTAGGAGTTACAATTAATTTGCAATCCAAATAAAGCTTCTCGTTGAAAGAGAATATAAGTTTAGTAAATTTAATAATGGGTAAATCAATTGTCTCCGTCATCAGCGTTCAGTTTTACCTAGTTCAAGACTGCCTGGTTTGAATATTTCAAGGAAATGGTGAATCTTAACAAATGTTCCTGGACAAGTAATTTCTGCATGCTTTAGTGACAATGTCAGTCATGTTGAGTCATACAGTAAGTTGACTGAGTTGGACCCGTATAAGATTGATCCCTTCTCTTGTCCATGCAAGAAGATTCTCTTGTTGAAAATATAATTAACATACATTTGATCGCGCAATGAACTCTGTAAAGTCTTTGACGAGCTTTTTTATAACTCCAGGATACTTTATTATAGCTTCTAAAATCTTTATCTGCTTGATTTTGATTCATTGAAGTGTATTATCTTTCCAAACAGATCCAGGGTCTGTGGAAGGTTAAAAATCAAAACATATCTACGCTATATCAGCAGGCAAAGCAACTGAAGGATAGGTTTCTTTCTTTCCGCATCATTCATGTTCTTCGGGTAATTTGATAAATCTCCTCTACCCCTGTGCTCTTGGTTCATATTCTCGTTTAGGCGTTTGTTTTGGAATCGTGATTTTAAATCAGCATTTGGACATGCGATTTAGGATCATGGCTTCAAATCATGTCCAAACGGGGCCTTAGTCTGTAATAGCACCAACACTAAATTAGACGCCTCATTACTGTTCGATCAATTACCTAGCTAGTTCAACCTTGCTGATTTTCTGGATAAGTAATAGTTTCCCGACTCTCGTTTTGGTAGGAATCAAACTGTGATGCAGATCAGCAGGCGAACTTGGCTATTGAACTTCCCGGTTAGTGTTCAGCTTTTGTTCTAAAGCTTGGGGGTTTGGTCATATTTGAGTTGTCATCAATGTTTTATCCACCATCTCTTATAATGCAGATGGTCATGTCCAGGAGGAGATAGAGAAATGACAACAGGACTGTAGACGACGACTCTTGATGCTAACCACCAAGGTCTAGCGCTTGGCTGCATCGCGTTTAGCCTGGTAAGTCACTGGACAGCACAGGATGTTCTACCTGAAACTCGAAGATCGTTGAGGGAACTGATTGATGCAAATCATATCGAGCTATTACACGATTTAATTTAACTTGTATTAGTATCGAAAATTTACGTATAACAACAGATTTCATTGTTGAGAAAAATCAAGAAAACAGCGCAACAGATTGTAGTAATTTTAAGTACAATGAGTGTTATACTCTCTAGAATCTCTCTCAAGTTCAAATCAAATGTATCTTTTTAATCTCATTTGTAGGCATGTTTTCCGGACTGTCTTTCGGAAATGGCCTCTCTATCTCTACGAGGTAGTGTTAAGGTTTGTGCATATTTTACCTTTTCCAGTTTTCACTTTTGGGATTTCACCGTATATGTTATTGTTGCCGTAGTAGTAGCCATGCTCGTTCGTCTTTTTTGAAAAGTAACTGCGTATACAAATTTCGTGTTGTGTTGTATTGTAATAGTTTTAATGATTACATTATTTGGAGAGATTATATGGTTTTCGTTGTTATATAATATCATGTGTCAACATTTGAAGGTAAATCTACTAGAAAAGTAGAGTTAGAAGGATAGATCAAAGAATAAAATATAATCATTAAATAGTAAGATACAATGGCAAAAAAAAATTAACAGCATAGTACAAAGCAATAGGTAATTCGGAAATATTACTTTTTGGATAATTTTACAATGGCAAAAAAAAAATTAACAGCATAGTACAAAGCAATAGGTAATTCGGAAATATTACTTTTTGGATAATTTTAAATATATAAAAATTAAGTATAGCTTAATTATATATAAAATATATTCTTACTATAAATGTTTATACAAAGAACTAGTTTCAGTTTACGTGTTCTGCATATATATATTACGTCAATTTAAATAATATATATAAATAGTACTTGTCATTAAATAAATATAATATTCATATAAAAATTAAATAAATACTATTAGTTTAGTGCAATTATATGTTAATAGTCTTTTAATAACATAAAGTAATAATTAGAAGTTAAATAACTTATTGATTAACATTTAATGAAACAAAATATTCCTAAATATAAAAGGAGTACTTTAATATTTTCAAAATAATTTTACTAATTTTTTTTCTTT
Organism: Solanum clarkiae; assembly: GCA_011800125.2. Classification (NCBI taxonomy): domain Eukaryota; kingdom Viridiplantae; phylum Streptophyta; class Magnoliopsida; order Solanales; family Solanaceae; genus Solanum; species Solanum clarkiae. Next base: position 2,387,862 of record JAABOM020000001.1, read on the forward strand.
TTTAAATTTGTTGTATTATATACTTATTAAGAAAATAGTATCCTAAATCAAAAGTGAATTCTAAATATAATTCTAATCCAAAAGTAAATTATAAAATTAAATAAATAAAAGATTAAACAATAAATTAAGAAAAATAGTGAAAAAGACGAAGAAAAGACCAAACACTAAAGTCTAAAAAGTTGATATTTTTAAAATATATATTGATATAATTTTATAGAACTATTGATCATTAAATATAAACAAATATACATGATCATTGATCAATCATATTCAACATTATTTGAAAGGTATAAATTAATAACAACTACGTCCAAAAAATAATTTCAAACAATTTGTTGACACCCAATTTTGACCGGCCTATAGCCTATTTTGGTTAAAAAAAATAGGTATTTTTAATATTCAATTTAATTCAAATTTTTGTGTATATCTAACATTTCTTATTATTATTATTTTATTTTTGATGTTATACGTATATATTTTTTTCACATGTATTTTAAAATTTCAAATATTTATATCTCGGACCCCACATTCTTTTCCTCTCCCATCAAATACCCACCAAAATTCAAATCCATATATTCCCGACCCTACGTGTCCCCTACTTTTACTTTTTACTTTTTACTTTTACTTTTTACTTTTACTTTTACCTTCACTTTTACTTTTACCTTTTACTCCCACCTAACTCATCTAATTCTCACCTAACTCTCATCTAATTTCCACCTAACTCTTACCCACTCTCTTTCTATAAAAACCTCTAACACACCCCTCCATTTTTTTTCATTCTCCTCTTCTTCTTCTCAAGAACACCCTCTCCCTTCTCCTCCATTTTTCTCATCTTCCACCACCATGCAACCAC
>JAABOM020000001.1:2403489-2429665 GCA_011800125.2 Solanum clarkiae
GAGGATTTTCAAATATAATGATAAAATTAAAGATTTAAATTCATTAAAATATACTAAAATATTTTATATAACTATATAGATAATTATAATATTTATATATATATAATTATTCGATTTGATTTAGTTATTTTGCGATTTTTTTTAGTAAAATCAAAACGAAAATAAATAGAATAGATTTTCAAAATTTAAAAATCAAATCTAACCAAATCAAATATCAAATTTTTTAATCAATTTAATTCGAATTATGATTCAATTTAATTTTTTAACCATAATGATAAACAGCACTAATACTAACAGTCGAATTTGAGGAGAGATGGTGGTCTGCATCATGATCTCCCAAAAATTTAAGAATAGTGAAAAATTGAATATGACATCCACTATCAAACTATTTTACATACTTTCCATCTCTCGACTTCCTTTTTTTTTTAATGCAAACTTTCAGAGGACATAAACGGGGATGGGAGGAATCGAAGAATATTATTATAGTATATGATGATAAGAATAAGAAACGCACAAGAAAATGTTATACACGATATAAAAGAAGAAAGATTCGACTAAGTAATGGGATCAAATAACATAACAATAAAATTTATGAATGAATAAACTTTGAACCGGTTGATGTAGTTAACCACAATACGCCAACTAGGTAAGATTGGAGCAAGATTTTACGAGAAAATATTTCGGGAACAAGGGACAGAACAACCTCACTATCTACCTACAACAGCCCAAGAAGAAAAACGTATTCTAGGCGTCTAAAGTAACCTTGATGGTAAGTTACAAAATGAGATCGCTCACTCTTTCAACAATTTTGAACGAATTTCCACGAGTTCAAATGGCTCCTTCCCAATCAAGTAAACAATGTAATTTCAGAGGAAACCACATTTGGAGCTAAATATATAGCAAAATTCAAAAGCCCGAGAGTGAATAAAAAACGCAATTTAATTGAAAAACATAACATAACCATTCATTGTAAACTCAAAACTCTTGGTTCTTAAAGGATCATAAAACAAAAACAGGATACACCAAAACTAACTTTGTTTCCCATACAAACCTTTTCACTTCCCACTCTAAAAGCAAATATAGACTTCTTTAGTCTCCCTTTCTCCTGAAAGAACAACCCTCGGTGAGTCTGGCACGCCCACCAGTCGGCTGGCACAACACTGTCTGGCAGTTTCCGCACACGACCACTGTCTGAGAGTGGCTGAACACCGTTGTTCTGCATGCATAAAGAGACAGAGAACTTAGAATGAACTGACTTATTTATGACTGAGACAAAGTTGAGACATGTAATTGAAGGTGAGGTTAAAACTGAACCAAAAGGTCAGAATTGGATAGTCCTGAACCATCCCTCCCCAACAATTAGGTTAGTATGCATTGACTTTTTTCCTTTTTTTTTATAACAATGGAAACCCGCAGCAGCTACCCAGCCAGGTTATAGCATGCATAGACTTCTACTTCATTTAGGGTGACTTTGTAGCCTTAACAAAAGAATTTCATATATATTCTCCTCAAAAATCAAATCACTGGTTCATCAAACACTACAGGCCCTTCTTTGGACATGAATGTTCTTTCTTTTATTCAAAAGAATTTAAGAACATTGTTTGGTTACATTATAGATTAGAAAAACTTTTCTGTTAATCTTTGGAGGATGAGTTCTCCAAGATTCAAGAAACTAGTTTTGACCTGTGTTTCCAGCCAAAAAGTCGGAACTGTGTAAACTAAATGAGATGTATGACCAAATATAAGTATAATTATCAAATACTTCACCAATTTTCAGCTCCAAATATAACCTATTTCAGAAAGTCAAAAATTGACTTTACTTTTCAATCACCATTATTCAACTTCACAAGCTACTTTTTTCCAATATTCTATTTTGAAATACCATTTTTTAACTTCAAATACTCCTTTTTCTCAAATATCACTAAATTCATAATTTTTAATTTACACTTTTATCAATTTTCAACATCAAATACTACTACTTTAATCCAAATATCACTAAATTCATCGAATTTACTTTTCAAATACCATTTTCAACCTCTTATCTACTTCTCAAATATCACTAAAATTCATATCAAAAGATCTACTAAGAGAAGTAAGCAACAAAAGAAGAAAACAAACTTACATGTTAAAGCAACCCTGGCACTTCACATCCTAGAAGACAAAAAAAAAACAAATAATCACAGATTAATTTCAAAAAATCTTAATTCAAACCACAAATACATGATTTCAAAAGTATAAATAACACATCCACAACGCGTTTCGCTTACCATGAAGAAAGAGTTAGGAGACTGAACCAAACGCTTAAGTTTATGCTTTCTCTTCTCATGCTCGGCTGGAGGGTTCAACAAATCAACATCATTTGGAAGAACCTTACAAATCAAAGTTTTATCAGATTAGTTAATACAAAGACATTAAGACAAAAATTCAAATCGCCACAGCTAAACACTCGCAATGTTCCCTCCAATTTTAAACCGATAACGTTAATACAAAGAACAATAGAACGAAAATCTAATAGCCATAGCTAAAACCTATCATTTTTGCTCCAATCTATAACAGATAACGTTAATACTAAGTTAGAATGAAACTCGAATCGCCATAGCTAAAACCTCACCATTTTCGCTCCAATTTTTAACAGATAACATTAATACAAGAAACAATAGAACTAAACTCAAATCGCCATAGCTAACTAAAACCTCACCATTTTCGCTCCACTTTTCAACAGATTACGCTAACACAAACAACATTAGAAACGAAATTCAAATCGCCATATCTATGACTCACCATTTTCGCGAGGTTGACAGAGAAATTGGTCCGGCGGCGGGGGATGAAGAGCGTCGCAGGCAGCAAAGATGAAGACAATGAAAGCTGTATGGTTTTACTAGGGTTTTTTCGCGAAGTTTATAAAGGGAACTGCGAAAGTTATGGACCGTTGGATTTGGTTGAAGAGTTTTAATCTTGGCCGTCGATTTAAGGTCCTTTAGAGTCACAGTAGGGATCCGAGGGCAGGATTGTCCATTCATAAAATTCCTTTTCATGTTTATCTACTTTCTATTTAAAGAAAAATTATTAAAATACCTTACTGTGATCCGAGGGCAGGATTGTCCATTCCAAAATTTCATGTTTATCTACTTTCTATTTAAAGAAAATTATTAAAAATACCTTGCTGTGATCCGAGGGCAGGATTGTCCATTCGTAAAATTCCTTTTCATGTTTTTCTACCTTCTATTTAAAGAAAAATGATTAAAAATACATATGAACTTGAAGCAAGTTGTTATTTTTATTCTCAAACTATTAACAATATTAAAAATACCTCTCTACTTGATTAACTAAATTAAAATGCATTTTTGAATTATAACAAGTGTTAAAATTACGTCTTAACTCGATAAAAATTTAGGATGTATTTTACTCTTCTTACATGATTAGAGATGTATTTATGCTCAGTTACTCAAATAAAGAGATATTTTTAACACTATCAATAGTTCAAGAATGAAACTAATAACTCGTGCCAAATTAAGAGATGTTTTTAATACTTTTATTTTTATTTATGCTGTTATATACATTTCTTTGTCTCTTTCGTAAAATACACTCTGTTTTACCATTGCAATTACTTTTATGAGTAAGAACAATGAAACTTTCTTGACATTGTATTCTGTATATGAAAAATAGCTTATAATTTTTTTTCATTTTTGATTTTGTATTTAAATATATTAAAATATGAATATCAATATATCTATGTACCCCACAAACTAAGACTCAAAAAGTGTAAAATTTTACTTTTATTTAAAAAGTACTAAATATTTAAAAAAATATAATAGATAAAATATTAAAAAATCACTATTATATAATTAAAAATAAAATTTAACTTTTATCCAAAAATCATACTTTCTTCGTCTCAAAATTTACATCATATTTTTACTATTTTTTTTATAAAATTATAAATACATTGTATAATTTATATCCTAAAAGTTCATTTATATAAAAAAAATTTAAAAAATTTACATCGAACTTTGAACAATTCAAATATTTTGAATCTTGAAAAAAGTCCTCAAAAATAAATTCAAATAATATGAGACGGAGGGAGAAACATTTTACAAACCATGCAAAGAGACTGTCACTACCTACTCTCCCCTTATCTTCTTAAAAGAGAATCACAATTCACCATTGAAAAATTGCAAGCCAATTTCAGGTCTGAGAATGAAGAAGAGTACGGTATCGCCAATTGCTGTACTATTTGTCCTCGCCGGAATACTGATTTCTTACTATCCCGATGGATCGTCGGCGGAATCGGACCCGACGCCGGCGCCGTGGCCTCACCAATTTCACTCGATTCTGTTCGTTAACTACAGTGGATCTCTGAGCTGGATTGATCTTTGGTACGATTGGACCAATGGCCGCAATTTCAATATTATACAGGATCAGTTAGGTAAGCAAGGGAACGAGGTGGATTTTTTTAATTATTTTTTAAATTAAAAATATATTTTTCGAGAATTTAAGTTGGTGTATGGTTAGTCGGTTAGGAATACTAATTAAAAAATTTTTGAAGTAATATTTTTAGGAATAATTTAGAGTGAAAATCGAGAAAAATTAAAAGAAATTCATGATCAAATGACTTCACACAGGGGCAGAGCTAGCCCTTTGGTAGGGTTCATCTGAACCTCGAAGTAAATATTGAACCTCTTTGATTAGAAACTTTTATTATGATTATCTATGCTTGTCTATCTTACCAAATGACCCCTAAACGATTAATTCGTTATGTTTTAGTTTATGTGATATTGTTTGATTTGATATAAAATTTAAGAAAAAAAATTATACTTGAAAATTTGTGATTTAAAATACTATTGATTATTTTATGGTGCTATAATATTTCTTTAAGGGCGAGATAAGAATTTTGAAGTTAAATTAGATAAGAATTTTGAAGTTAAATTATTTTAATTATAAAATAAGTGATATTCTTTTTGCGACGGACGTACAAGACAAGTATGTTCTATTTAATTATAAAACAAGTGATATTCTTTTTGTGACGGACGTACAAAGAAAAGTATATCCTATAAATAGACACAAAGAGAATAGTATTGAACTTGTTACATTTTCAAAGTTATGGATTTATAATTAGGACATTTTACACAAATCTCATACTTTTTGGAGTTAATTCTAACTAATATCATTTTTTTTCAAAATTACCAAAAGTCTCTTCTTTTTGATACAAAAACGAAACCAGTGGTACATGTCGAAAAAGTAGGAGCATTAAGTGGTTTTAACTATGATGCATGGAGAATTAGGGATTGTAATTTGTATTAATAAGTGTTGCAGTTTTGTATCATTTAAAGAATTTTTGTAATTTTTTAAGAGAGTTGAGATTATATGAAATTATGTAAACATAAGTTGGTATATTTCTGTTTAGATGAATTTAACGATGAAAGAAGACATCTCCTCTGCCTATGAGTTTGGTAGAACACAATAGCTTTAGCTTAAGTTATATATTTATGTCTTTGTTTATCTCAATTTATGTGACAATCGAGAGTAAGTTTTGAATTTTTGAAGATCAATTCGATAATTTCTACTAAAATTTGGATATTCCATGGTTGTATGAAAAGTATTATAAGTTGTAATTTTTCTCACGAGTAATATAATTAAGAAAAGATGCATCTTTTGAAATGTTGATCTATCTCTGCTTCTGTAGGTAAGCTTCTGTATGATCTGGAATGGAACAATGGCACTGTGTTTCGCTACACTTTAGACGATGATAAGGAATGTAGTTCCGCGTTGATTGATGTTGGTGTTCTTCGACCAAATTGGCTTGATGGAGCTACTTATCTTGGCCAGCAATTCGTCGATGGATTTCACTGTAATGTATGGCAGAAGGTGGATTTCATTTGGTATTACGAAGACATCGTCACAAAGAGACCTGTCCATTGGGTTTTCTATACAGGTACTCTTCATCCTCTCACTCCTCCTTCTATTTTAGAGCGTTTGGACATGAATCGTTTGATTTTTGAAACGAATGTAGCAGGAAGCGAAGTTGAAAGATAATATTTGAGTGTTGAAGAATACAGTTGAAGTTTCACAAGTCAAAACTTGAGGCACACCTAAGAAAAACTATTTTTCAAACTTCGAATTCCTTTGAAATTGAAATAATGGACAAATTTGATAAACACTTATTTGAAATGATCTCTAAATAAAAGAGGCGGCTGAATCACTCATGTTATGATCTTCTTCATCCTGAATCTTTCTGTTTAGTCATCTGGCTTATGCTCTTCGTGTAGCATTCAGATCGAATGACTCTGTGAAATTACATCGATACTTCCACATATTGTGGGTAATGTTGGAGACATCTTAGGTGTTCGTTTGCTTCTCTTTCCATTTGCTGAAGAGGATTGGTGGCATGGGCACTTGTTTGCAAAAGTAAAATAAAGGTGACTTTCAAATCGTAGAGTCTTAAACTAAAGATATGAGAAGTCTTGAACATGACGTGGAAGACTGAAATTAACTTGTTCAATTGCTTAGAATCACACATTAACTTATTCACATACATCCTACGATCAGACCATCATTTGTCTGGATAATTTTAGTTGCTATGACGACATGTTGTTATAGAGAACATATAACATAACATAACCTGTTTCTTGTATCTTAAGGATAGATATCTTAAACAAATTTGATATTGCAGGAAGGTCTATTCACATAATGACTTTCGAAGTGGGAGCAGTTCTTGAGGATGCAAAATGGCAAGCCCCTGTATATTGTTTCGACAAAAAACCAGTTCAAGATCGCGCTGCATCAGACGACAACATTGTGAATATCGGTTCAAATGGTATTTTAAGAGAGTTCATATAGTCGCGCGATTATGTTAATAGCTAGGTGCTTTTAGTCATGTAAATGTATTTTGCCTTGTTTTGCTGCCTTTGCTCTGTATCAGAAGTTGTCAGGATAGAAATAATAACCAGGTTCATCAGCTTTGTGTTTTACGATAATCTATGTTGCTCGGACTGTTCAGAAGTAGCGATGGTGTGCATGTAGGATCCTCCAAAAGTAAAAGGATCCAATACAGATGTGGCAGTATTTTTAGAGAGTCCAAGCAATATAATCGTCGATTATCGATTAGGTGGGAACTAAAGTAAAGTACAAATCAATTACTACTTACAAAACAAACCATTTTCTTTGTGATATTGTGACATTTAAGTGTGATGAATTTTGAATCTAGAGCTGTATTCAAACAAACACCAAATCCAATTTAATTATAAAGGCGGAGTTTGAGAAGGGTAGAGTATATTCAAATGTCATCCTTATCTCGAATTATGTTCGGATTCTTCAAAAGAGTCCGCGGGTGTATGTCGGATTCGCTAAAAGTAGTATATTTTTGGAGAATTCGACATAGTGTAGCATTGTAAGTGAAAAGTTCGCGCTACTTAGATCTCGAGGAGGTAGAGAGTCAGTTTTCGAAAGACCTTCAACTCAATTTGTAACTATATTTGTAGATTAGTTATGAGATTATAAATGAGGTCTCAATCAATTTTTTTTTATAGAATTTCGTACCACGCAATACATGGAGATCTTTCTGTTGATAGATCAAAGGGTCTCTTTAAATTATAATAAAATAGTGACACATTAATTAGTTTAATCTTATTTAACTCAATCAAATTTAATTTAATTTATCTATTTATCATCTCTACTCGTATAGCTTTGAGGTCTTTCTTGCCAAACAAACAGGAGGAATTTTCGCATATAGCTACTCAAAAATATCTTAATTGTGTTTCATAACTATAGTTTGGATAATCGCATTTCGTAATTATAGTTATAGCATCATTTGTCTATGTTTGTATAATTCACAGGTTTTGTATAGCATTTGTATATTTCGTTTTACGATTCGTGCACAATGTTTGTATACTTAGTATACAATTCGCAATGTTTGTATATTTTGTTATATAATTTGATTTTCACATAATTTTTGTATAATCATGCACGACATTTGTATAAATCACGCGAATGACTAGAAGGTAAAAATATTTTCTCCGTGCCAAATTGCCAATATATTTCCTTTCTAATTAAATGATGAGGTATGCCATGATTTATTTATTTTCTGTTTTTTTTTCCTTATTTAATTTAATGCCAAATTAATTTTGAATCAGATAATCTGACATTCAAATTATTCTCAAATGATTTATAATTTCTTTCTCAGTCAAAACCAAATTAAACATTAGCTTTCACCTACCACTTAGATGGTTGTTAATATTTTAAGTATAATATTTAGATTAGATTGATTTTTTTTTTTGTCTTTATGTAATGTAATAATATTAGTTAATTAAATTATAAGTCATACATAAAAAAAGAAGTTTGGGAATAAGTAGAATTATTCCGAAAAGATAGAATAAAGGATAAAAATAATAAGTAAAAATAGAAAAAATATTAAGTAATGATGCGATTACACAAAATCAATCAATACATGAAATGAAAATTTTTCATCTTTACTTAATGATAAATTTAAAAGTTACAATATAATAAATTTAAGTAATAATTAGAATGTATTTAAAATTAAGAATACAATATAATGAGTAATAATCATCCGTACAAAGAGTTAGTTAGCGTTTGAGCATAAATATTTTTATTGAGGTTTAGAAATTTATCTTTAAATATTTGTTTAGCCATTAAATTTGACTAAATATTGAATTAAGGGTGACAAAATTAAACTCAACCCTCTCAACTCGTCCAACAATTCGAATTGACTCGAAAGGGATCTTGTCAAAATATTTTTAAAATATTTTTTTAAACTTGATATGTTTTATATAGCCAAAATAAAGAAAAATACGATTCCATTAAGTACTAAAATATTGAAAATAAATAAATAAAGCAAGTAAAACTTAGTAAAAGTTAGATCGGGTTAGATCTCGACCCGTTCTATAACTCATTACTCAACCTGTTTTGATCCAAGCAAATTTGGGTTGAGTTGAGTCTTAACTCATTTGTTGTCTTGACTCATTATAACTCGCTCAAATTTGACTCGATCTACCTAATTGCCACTCCTATTAATTGAACTATTGATTTATAAGTTTTCAAAATCTGACTTAAATTCACTTCAATTTTTGGGTCTTCCACTCAAAAACTTTATTTTTTATCAAAATAACATGTACGTTCGAACACAATCTTAAATTTTTAAAATTCTTATTTTTCTAAAAAATATGTATAAATTTAAAATAAATAAGTAAAAATGAACGGACGGAAGATAAATTAAAAAAAGTCGTAGTAGGGATTTCCCTCGAAGATATCGACCACAAAGAGTTTCTGTCATTTACAAAAATGCCACACACTTCTTCTGGCGTTCTAAAGGGGGAGGTGCCATGGTTTCATCACGTGATCATCATTGAGTTAATCTATTTCTCTCGTTTTATTTTACCTGATATTATTAAATTTAATATAATATTAATATTAAATTTAATATAATATTGATATTAACATCATGCTGACATCAATATCTACTTGTATGATATATCAATAGGGTATCACAAATTATTAACCTGAATTCTATATGATACTGATATGGTATAAGATAAATATACGGACAGAATTTAATAATTTATTTATTTATTTTTTCAAAAAAAATCATATATACTAATTGGGTATCAATATACCACCTGGTATCACAGAGGACTGAGCTCATTCTATATGATACCGCTATAGTGTATATATATATATATATACCGCTAGAGAATATTTCATAGTATTTATTTTGACTTCATCATGCGAAATAAAAAAGGACAAGTGATGACTCTATTATTTCTATTTGTTATTTGTTATTGAATTGTGTGCGCATGTAGAAAGGTAAAATAGTTTAGGTAATGGATTTATTAAGGGTAAATAATTTAAATTGAGTGTATTAAAAATAAATAATTTCAAATTAAATTTATTTTTATATACTTTTTCCTAAAATATATACAAATATTATCATTATTTTATAAAGATAGAGAGACTCTTCTTCTTAAATCACCAAATTTTAAAATTAAATTTAAAAATAAAATCCAAAGAATCCTAGACCCAGCAGAAACTCTCGTGTGTGTCAGACAAACTAATACTCTAAAAACAAATAGTAGTATAAATTATAAAAATTGAACAGCTGTGCTATAGTCACCACTCAACTAGGTGGACTGAATCTACTATATAGCAGCTGTATAGGTAAGTGAAGAAGAGGCAAAAAGAGAAAGAAAAAATTCTTAATAATTTCAGGTTTATGTGCCTCCACTATGTACCATTCATGATTATCATCATAACCCTTTGGTAAAATCTCCATTAGTTCTTCTTCACTCAGGTATATACAATTTCTCCCTCTTTCTGTTTCTTGATTTGTTTGAAATCTCAGATCTTTGTGTTAAAGTTTGAATCTTTTTTCAAATTGGGGGTAGGGGAAGAGGGAATGGAAATGTGGGGGGTGGGGGTTTTGGGGGGTGGCTAAGGTATTGAGATTCTCATGTTAAAGTTTTAATCTTTTCTTGAATTGCATGTTTTTTTTTTTAAGATATGGGGTTTGGTGACAACAGGATTCACCATTACTCTCTTTATGGTTTTTGATTGTTTTATAATCTCAGATCTTAATGTGAAATTTCAGTCTTTGGAGGAAAAAAACTGATTGGGGTAGTAGGGTTAGGGGTGGGGGTAGGGTAAATGAGAATGAGATTTCAAGTCAACCATTAAGCTGTTTAGATTCCCTTGTTAAAGTTTCAATCTTTTCTTGAATTGTTTTTTTTTAAAAACATGGAGTTAGGTGACAACTAGATTCATCAGTACTCTTTCTTTCTTTCTCTTTTTGTTTTTTGATTGCTTTGGAATCTCAGATCTTTATGTTGAAGTTTCAATCTTTTGGAAAAAATAGATTTGGGGTAGTAGGGGTAGGGGAAGGGGAAATGGGAATGAGATTACGAGGCGAAAGTTCAGATAACCAACCAACTAAGCTATTAAGATTCCCGTGTTAAAGTTTCAATCTTTTCTTGAATTGCAGGGGTTTTTTCAGCCATGGAGTTAGGTGACAACAAGATTCTGAATGTGGGGTTGCTTTTAGTTGCAACCCTTTTGGTAGCAAAGCTCATATCTGCACTTATTATGCCCCGATCTAAGAAACATTTGCCTCCAGTGATCAAATCATGGCCTATCGTTGGTGGGCTGATTCGGTTTCTCAAAGGGCCTGTTGTGATGCTTAGGGAAGAGTACCCAAAGCTTGGAAGTGTGTTTACCCTGAATTTGTTGAACAAGAACATCACATTCTTCATTGGTCCTGAAGTTTCTGCACATTTTTTCAAAGCCCCAGAAACCGATCTTAGCCAACAAGAGGTTTATCAGTTCAATGTACCTACTTTTGGACCTGGTGTGGTGTTTGATGTTGATTATACAATTAGGCAGGAGCAGTTCAGGTTCTTTACTGAAGCTCTCAGAGTTAGTAAGCTGAAGGGATATGTCGATCAGATGGTCACGGAAGCTGAGGTATACTAAAGATAATCTGTTATCTTTATTTGAATTTATTGTTTGTTTATTAATGTTTGCTTCAATTTTAAGTCTTTCATTATAAAGGGCTCATGTCTATGTGTTCTGGTTGTGTCTCAGGATAACTTGACCTGTGTTACTGTAATTAAACAAGAAAATATTTATATTGGTTGCCTTAGTTGTCATGATAACGTCCTCGGATCTTAGAAATCTAGATTGCTTGGACTCTCCAAAAATGCTGTCCCGCCTGTGTCTGGATCCCGTAAAAAATCTACCAACTTTAGAGGATCTGTCATGTACTTCTTGGCATTTTTGAAGTGTCCGAGCAACATAGTCAGAAATTGTCTTCTGCTCTTGGATTTTTCATCCCTGCCCCTCAACCCCTTTCCCGTTCATTGTTTTTCCTGTGATTGATTCTATTTGGTAATCACTTGTTTTACTCTTTTAAGACTTCACTCTTGCCAGATCCTTGGCCTGAAAGGCGCTCCGGTTTGACCATAGGTTTTGAAGTTGAAACTTGAAATTTTGAGCTATTGAAGTTGTGATTTTTGGAATTTGTTGCGTTTGGACATGCATTTTACTTAGAAAACACTTGAACTTTTGTGATTGTGAGTGAAAGTTCAATTTCTACCTAAAACTGGTGACCGCTTTTTCGAACTTGCAAATGGCCAAACAAATAGACTTATAGACCTTGCATACTTGTAATTTGACTGACCGACTTTGTTGTTGTTTTTATTGACAAATGCAGGAGTACTTCTCAAAATGGGGCGAGAGTGGTGTAGTAGACCTAAAGTATGAACTAGAGCATCTTATTATATTGACAGCTAGTAGATGTCTCTTGGGAGAAGAGGTCCGCAATAAACTCTTCGACGATGTGTCTGCTCTCTTCCATGACCTGGACAATGGGATGCTCCCAATCAGTGTTATCTTTCCCTACCTTCCAATTCCAGCCCACCGTCGACGTGACAATGCCCGCAAGAAGCTCGCGGAGATCTTTGCAAACATCATAAATTCTCGAAAACATACAGGAAAGACAGAGAATGATATGTTACAATGCTTCATTGACTCGAAGTACAAAGATGGACGGTCAACAACAGAAGGTGAGATCACAGGTCTTCTGATTGCTGCTCTTTTTGCCGGGCAGCACACGAGTTCCATCACCTCCACTTGGACAGGATCATACCTCCTCTGCAATAACAAGTACATGTCCGCAGTCGTGGATGAACAGAAGAATCTGATGAAGAAATACGGTAATAAGGTAGATCACGACATCCTTTCTGAGATGGAAGTCCTCTATCGATGCATAAAGGAAGCCCTGAGACTCCATCCTCCACTAATAATGCTTCTGCGTAGTTCACATAGTGATTTCAGTGTTACAACCAGAGAAGGAAAAGAGTATGACATTCCTAAGGGCCATATCGTTGCAACGTCACCTGCTTTTGCAAACAGGCTGCCACATATCTACAAGAATCCAGACACTTATGACCCCGATAGGTTTGCTCCTGGTAGAGAAGAAGATAAGGCTGCAGGTGCATTCTCATATATTTCTTTTGGTGGAGGCAGGCATGGCTGTCTTGGAGAACCATTTGCTTATCTGCAGATAAAAGCAATATGGAGTCACTTGCTGAGAAATTTCGAGTTTGAACTGATCTCGCCTTTCCCTGAAATCGACTGGAACGCAATGGTTGTCGGTGTCAAAGGTGAAGTAATGGTGAAGTACAAGCGCCGAAAGCTCTCAGCTGAATAAGCAGATAGCATCTCTGCATGAATGTTGTAATCAAAGATCATTTATGTTGGTTGTTAGCCTTATTTCTGTTTGATGTTTAGACTTCTATGTCTAAAGTTAGTCCTCTTTCTACTATTATCTTGAAAAAGTTTTAACCTGTTTCTCTTGAAGCTTGCAATGACTAAGATTATGCTATTAGAGTGTGATTTTAGTTAGTTTGTGTTTTTCTCCATTATATTTTATCATATTCTCACCAACAAGAAGTAAATTCTGACTAACTGCTCTTTCATTTTCAAAAAATTTCATGTTCGAGATCCCTTGGGTATGGAGTTGCATTTGTTGGGGAGAGCTTTATTTTCTATTTTAGTCGGGCATCAGTGCTGGTAGCCAGTACCAAACATTCCTTTACTCAAATTGACATGTTTTCCAACGATGAAATCTAGAAAGGGTAAAATGTACGCAGACTTTACTACTATCTAATAGAGATAAAATCTCAAAAATAGAAAAATTTGCCTGTTTAGTCAAATTGTCAAAAAGCCAAGAATTTTATTGCAGGTTTAATTTTTCTGTTCCAAGTGTGGGTTGAAAGATGTGAATACCCAACTGTCTTATGATAAATGGGTAAAGAAGTATACCACTTGTCAGGTGAAATGCTTATCATAATAGCAAAAGTTATATCTAATAGCGTGAGTATAACCTTATTTCTTTAATTAAATTCATTGAACAAGCATCTTTTTCGATCATGACCTAATTTGAGCTATCCCCAATCTAGGATAACAAGGACGCAAGCTTATTTTCTCAGCTATTCAAGGAATGTGAGAAGCAAATGATTAATTATCTGTTTCTAAAGAAATCAAAGAATTTCTTGAAAATCGTTCTTTTTTCTCTGATAGATGGTCAGAACTAAAAATTCTCGCGCTAGAAAAAAATCCAAGTGTCACAGTCAGCTATATGAGTAACAAACAATGGGTGAGGTAGTAGCAGATCCAAGCATTACTATAAAAGTAGATCAATTGATCAAGGTGAAAACAATGAGAAGATCTTCCTTCGTAACTTGCCATTCGATGTATCGTATGTTTGTATGTTTCGAGTATGAAATGTAATTTTATTACATAATACATAATTGTACCCTTAAATTTAACATCACCTGACATCTATCTCCTCCATAGTTGAGTATATACACGCAACTTGTATAAAATTGAACAAAAAAACATATCCTATATGAATAATACAAATCAATTCGAGCGAATTCCACGTGAACAGTTAGATGGAACGCATGAGTTGACTTGTTCAACTTTATACAAATTTAAAAATCTACATGTCGACATCCAAAGTTGGAGAACATAAATACCAACTGAGGCTAGGTTAAAAGGCACGTTTATATATTATACCTAATTTTATAAGAAGGTAGCTAAAGGTGTAATCAGAAAGTAAGGGTATAAATTAAGCAACAGCGTTCCAAATCTCTACAACCTGATCACCAAAGGATTTGGTGCAGTGGATGAAACTGCTCCTCCCTTAACCAAAGGCCTTGAGTTCGAGCTCTGAGAATGAAAAAATCCTTGGTAGGGAGTCAGGAGCGGCTCAAGCACATTAGTGGCCTAAGACGAAAATCAAATGGACGCCTTAAACTTTAAAAAGTAAATAAATACATTTTCTTACGAATTTTATTTTTCTCTCTCTTTAAGATGCAGAATTTCTTTATGATTACATTCAGTAATTTTTTTCAATGAATCATATAATCATATTTAAGACTTGCCAAACTTATTCTAATAAATTCTTTCTTTTTATGTAAAATAAATAATTTTTACTGTAAATAATACATGTTTAGTGTTTTTTCTAAAAGAAAATCTATAACTTATTATTACTAAAATAAAAATTGAGACCCCTTAAATTTGGGGACCTAAGACGTTTGTCTTTTTTTGAACATTGTCGAGCCACCTCTGTAGGGAGTGCTTTCCCCCAAATAAGACCTTATGTGACACGAATCCAGATATAGTCAAGCTCCAATACCCGGACATTGGGTAGAAAATAAAATTAAAAAACTCTACAACCTGCAAAAAGACTGACATGGTTTACATAGATTTACCAGGAACACATAAGCTGAACTTGGATCATCATCATAACAAATAAACTGCAAATTTGTCATAATAAGGATTAAGGAATAGTAACTTGCTACTTGTAAAAAGTACTTCTATGCATTTTTAAATAAGAAAATCATCTACAAGATTAATTCCAATCTGAGAAAATGGAATGGAAGGAGACAACTAACTATTCACACAAAAAGGAAAAGAGTTCCCATGTTTAATGCATAAAATAAAATAAATCAGGAAAACAGGCACATTTGCCCTCAAAACAGTTATCTTTGCTGGATACAACAGAATGAAATTAAAAAATCACTTATGAGCTACGGGTGGGGGATGCTCGGCATCCTATACACTCCCAGAGATGCATTGTCGATGAGAGCAATGCGGATAATATAAGCATCATAGTGGAGATAACACAAAGACGACCAAGTGAAAGAATAGGTCCATGGTGGAGCCAACCCAGAGATGGCTAAGTGAAAGAACCTACGCGGAAGTGATGGTTAACCAGAAAATAGCAATGAACAACCTTGTATGTTCGTTAGCAGCTTTCTATACACACTACGACATCTATTCTTCCAAAAATAGTCCTACCTCCAGGCACAGTGGTAACACCTTGTATGCCCATTACAACTTGTACAATATGTTCACCCAACACTGTTGGCAACCTCTGCAGCACGCTGTCTCATCATCTCCATGACAGCAGCCCGCCGCCGAGAATCCGCCTGCAGTTGCAGCCTTCGAAGATGTTCTTTCAAATCTCTGTGTGAATGGAAAAAGTTGCAAGATTATGTCGTGAAAAAGATTTAGCTGATATCAACACTGGATTAACAGAACCATGGGGATTGCAGCAATATTATAAATTATTTATTTACTTCTATAGTGACCTTTACTGCTATTACTACTGCAACTGTCATCATCAAACTCAACCTAGCGGGGTTTGTGTATATGAATTCTCAGTAAGCATTCGACTCCAAGGGAAACATTTCATTCCAATATTTAATAACTCGTGTATAACTATTATCAATTGTTGTCTTTTAGTAAGTGATTACAAACACCCTTGTAGACGGTAGCTTCTCCCAATATTAATCAATTATTTACCTTACAAATACAAAAGAAGTGACCACGAACACCTATACCAAGAAGTAATAGCCAATTACCCTACCACCAAGCTCATAGCATAGTGGTATTGGTCTCCCACACAATAGGTGGTTGCAATTTCCACTCTATTCCCACTTCCCCTTCCCCAATCCCTAATGAAAATTTTTAAAAAGCCAACTGACCTGCATCGTGGCACATGACACTCAGATTCTTTGCATGCACGAGCATGGAGTTGAAGAAGATACCACATCTTCTTACAGAGAACACAACCTCCTGAAGCACGTATTTTGCACTGTATACCATGGCGGAAAAGCCCCTTAACTTTCCGACAGTTTGGATATTGACAATGGGAAGAGCGGCACTGAGATGCATGCACCAAAAGGTCAAGCATCTTCCTAAGCTGCAGAATCAAATTGCAAGATCATTTTAGACTTCACATATCAAGCATAATAAAGAGATCAGCATAGTAACAAAAATGCTTTATCATACACAACCACAACCAGGAATACACGAGGATAATGCCTAATCCTGTGATACACTGTTTATCCTGATGGAATGGAGTCAATATAAAAAGGGTTTATGCTTGAAATTGACACCTTTGAACTGATTGAAATACAAGTGTCTCCAAGGAAAGTTCATAAAAGTTCTTGAACGAAGTTCAGATGCCAAGAGCTTGTAGCAAGTGGTGCAAAAGGAATAAGCTTATGTACGCAGATGACACGTTCATATAAGCTCATGACCTGTATAGTTTCTGTACCTTTCATTAGAACCAGCTAGGTGGCACTTTTTGGATTTGTTTCTGTGACATTTTACCTTGCAACTTCTAGGCATGTTTAGCATATTAGTTAATATCTTACTGGAAAGGGGAAAGAATATCATTGCACGTTCCAGGAAAGTAACAGTCTACATGTAATGATTTTGGGAGAAAAACATCTCAAAAGATATCATATCATTCTGACATGAGGGATCCCTTTTGCTTCTCCACAGCAAGTTATGTCGACTCACAAGTCTTTTGGATTAAGGTGATTTGACAGACAACTTTGGCCCAAAGGTCGTGAATAGACTAGAATATCATCAATGAACACTACCAGGACCTCGTCAAGATAACAGTTCGAGAACTGTGTTCATTAGATCCATGAGAGCTACAGGAGTGTTTGTTAACCGGAAGGACATAAAAAAATTCATAAAGCCCATCGCGAGTCGGGAAAGCTATTCAGGGAACATTCTCCTCTCTTATTTTTAACTGATTGTCTTTTTTTTTTTTTTGGTTGGGGGTGGGGGGTTAAGTGATAGAGAACAGCAAAAAGATACAACCAATATTAATGGCCTAGGAGAAGGCACCTGCAGAACTCGTTGTTGTCTAGCTTCTTTATTCTGAGCATCACGCTCAGCAATGGATGGGTGGTGAGTTAACTTGTGAGGATGATCAACGCCACCATCCTTCTGATAGCAAGCGTTACACACATCATAATCAGGGCAAGTTTCACACCGCCAACCTTGACCTGTTTCTATGTCAAGATGACAAATATTGCAAGTTGTCACAAATGCTGGTGCAGTGGGATTGTGAAGGTGGTAAAGGACCATCATTGAGGAATGTTTAGCACGCCGCAGGGTATCATATTGGTAATGGTTTCCTTGGCAAAGGCTCAAAAATGCCTGCCTTGTATCGAAAAACTCACTCTCAAGAATTTCATCTGGATCCTTGGTATCAGCAGGTACATCATCAATTTCGGTCTGCAAAAATTATTCCTAAAGTCATCAAATTCTACAATATAGGAACGCTTACAAAACAAAAACATAAAAGAACTACGTACTGGATAAAGCATATGAATGTCCTTGTGATAGAGAGGGTGCCTTTCTCTGGCTTCGAGTTTTTGCTCAACTTCATAGCACCTAAAGAATAGAAGTACAGCTAAATGTTAGAAAATAACATGCTAGAAAAATAAGAGCTGACATCATCAAGCAGGTTCTCTTTCAAATCCCAATGTTTTGGCGATTTTGGTTCATGAATATATAGCTTAGTTGTCACTTATAAATTAAAAGTCCCTCTGGTTAATCAACCAGAAGACAGACAATGAATTTTTGTTAAACAAGAAAACAGACACTCTTGAGTACTTTTTTCTAGCTTGTTTTTTCTCTGTTCCCTTTTCAGATGATAAGAAGATCATGTGCCATTATTCACTTTCACGAGTAATAAGCATGACTCTATTAAAAAGGTTTTACTAATAAGATAAATGACATGAGAGAGGCAAGATTCATACTTGTCGCAAAGCTGAAAGTTCTTGCATTGTTTGCATACCCAACGATTACCGGATACCATTAGAATACAGCAATGAGTACAAGCATGCTGCAAATGGACCATAATAAAGTCTTCCTTCATTGGAGAAATAGTTTCACCAAGCTGCGACAAAAACAAATTTGTAAGGGACAAAAGAATGTATATGCAAAAGGAGATTGACAGTCTAAACAAAGGGAAACAAAATAATTTCACAAATAGTCAGTGCTTGATAAGAGCGTAGCAATATATTCCTGAGGAGTATCCACAGAGGAAAAGTATTGATAAATGAAACCGTCAAAAAGCTGACCATGATGTATCTTTTGATGAATACATAACATATAACAAGAGCAAATCAGAAAACAAACATTCATAGAGGAAGTAGAAAGAAGATTAGGAGTAAAATAAAGTGTTTAAAGGCTAAAATTACTTTTTGCATTAGAATTAGATCCTTATATGTATTTCCAGAAATATCAGATTACTGAAGATGTAAAGAGAATAAAATTACTTTGTGCATTAGAAGTATATCCTTGGTAGCATTTCCAGAAAGATCAGATTGACCAGATGCTTTAAGAGCTCTTTTTGATATGGTCTTCTTCATAGTCCCCTTCTTATGATGTTTCCTCCCATCTTCTTCTTGTTGAAGTTGATAAATCATATCTTCCGCTGCACCAGGCCAATAGTCCCCATCAAAATAGGGCAGGCGAGCTGCAGTGATTTTAGCTTTACATTCGCCCGTGGAGATGAAGAAATGGTCAAATAAATTTGTGAGATCCACAACAATCTTTTCCTTCACAGCTTTTCTTAACATTGATAAATACCTGAATAAAAGAAAGTGAACCTACTCAAGAACATATACCCAAAAACAACATTAATTCACCATATTAGAAGTTCATCAAAACAGATACCAACGGATTTGAGACTGAAGACACAAGGATTTGAGATTGAAGGACACATTCTAAAAAAATGATAAGACGCCAAAAAATTATTAAGCTCACCACTCTCTGAGCTTGTCGGATTTTGGAGTTTTCTGGATTTCCGGGTGGCAATATAATATATAATCTTCACCCTTCAGTGGAGGACAAGCCCATATATAGCAACTTGTGAAACCACGCTTTTTGCAATATTCTAAATATCCAATCTGGAATATGATCAAAATATAACAAAGAATAGTATAAGAACCAATAATACGTATAAAGAAATCAACAAACAAAAAAGATGGCAGAAGATGATCACCAAGATTTCATGGTACACAAATGTGCGAAGAGCCTCGCCAGATAATGCTTTGATCTCTGGCCTGAAATATTTGACAGAATCTAGATACGAGAGATAAACACGGCGATGGTTTGGTTGTGGGCATTCAGATCCAAATTCCTGAACATACATGCCAAAGAGGCACACTTCTACACCCTCAATTTTCTGAAATAACAATAACACCTGAAGGATGCAACTTATTAGTCAGCACTCAAACTCTGATCAACTAATTGCAAAGAGAAATGAGCTAAGAAATGACAGGCAGATCTTATGACCAAATGCTTAACCTAGCATCCTAGGACAATACAATAGAGTGTAACAGTTGCACAACAATTATCTAGCCAATCTCAACTAGATGATCAATTGATTTATTACATTTATCAAAGAAAAATGAATAGAATCAGTCCACCATCTTATTCCAAAGACAATCATACAAAAATTAACCTCCCAATCCAACTATAGACTTAGACTTCACTGATGTATAGGCTTCCCCCAAATAATCTCTTCACAACAGAGCTGGAACTATCACAAAGTTCAAGGGTGTTGAGGCAAAATTCAGGTCAGCGAAATGAATGAATATGGAGGGAACCAAAACAATTTTTTAACCTATATAAGCCTCTCATCAAATTGCACAACACGAACACATAATGAGGCGCATATTACAGAGAGGTCTCTCATACCAATGATTATCAAAAACAATTGTCTCACAAACCAATAATCTGATCTACTTTAACGTATGGATATCCGGAACAAACATATTTCAATTTACTCCAGTCATTGCACCCAAAATATCAACAACAATATGTGACAACTGGATAGCTTTTAAGAGAAACTAGTTACAAAAGTTTCTGAAAAAACATTTAGTGCAAAAAAGATATGTGCTGTTATTAGAAAACAATTGTGTTAGGATAAGATGCTTTCTGAATTCATTAAACTAGAAGTATAACCAACTATTAGATAAACTTTCAACCAAAACCCTTATTGTATCTGTATGTTATACTATTATCCTTGAAAACATGCATTCATTTAATACAAAAGCATTTATTATTACCATATGAATATAAGAAAATATATTTTTAAAAACAGACTGAATAATAATTACACTTTGAAGAAAATAAAATAAGATTAAATTAATCCTAAAATGTCATAACATGTTGCTATCGTTGAGACAAGTTTGGCTTGCTTTGGTTTGTTTCGAACAACAAAGACATCCCAACCTTCTAATTTTGTTCGATTCCGTATTCACAACCAAACGACCCTCTTTTGTAGTAGTCGAACTGTACCTTTGATTTATATGGGAACTCCACCGGATAGTTCTCTTCTTGAAAGGCATTCTCTTCTTGAAAGATCTCCAGAAACCTCGATTTCACTTCTAACTTCTTGTCTACTGATGACACAACTCTTACAACAAGCCCTTCAGCACCAGGAACCTGGAAAAAAGAAACAAACACAGAAGGTTAACTATACATACATAAGTGAACAATTGATGACAAACATATCAATAAACAGAACTTAAGAGAAACACCTGAACAAGACATCTTTTCCAAGAGGAAACAAATTTTATATTTTATTATGAAAAATTTTAAGCAATTGAGATAGTCCAATACACAAACTTATTTATCTCCCTACTGGGTTTATGACTGAAAGCTAACATTTGCCTCGGTACTTAATATTCTCTAAGATGAATGCCACATACGAGGTCATCCAAATCTCTAAAGGAACACATAGAACTGCGAAATGTGAGGACAGGATATTTTACTCTTTTTTTCTGAAAAAGGAAGCCAAGATATATTACTTATATGTCTCTTTCCATTAGAAGGCTGAAGCTGTTCCATAATCTAGACTTGAGCATAAGCAACTATTCTGATCAACGTAGTGAATGAAGCATCCACCATAAATACTAGCGTGAGTTTTATGATGTTTAAAATGCCAAAATTTGTTATAGCATCAATTCTGTTCTCAAAGCTTTTTTGGACTCTATTATACTGGGGGGTGGTAACCCCTTGATGATGACTATCAATGAAAACTATATGCCCCTTTAAGTATCAAAACAATAGATATGGTGGCCACCAGTATCAATATATCAGTCTTATCTTGAACAATGGAACTTTCAAAATTCTGTTCTGTAGTGTTCAAAATGCAAGCCAATGGACTTACCTCATCATAACTTTTTCCTTCACGTTCTGCTCTTTTTAGTCTATCATCCCTCAAAACCCTATCTAATCGATCCTCAATATGATCGCTGAGACATGTGCGAGGCAGATCTTTTGCTCCAAGAACAGCACTCTGCGGTAAGGGCTTACGCTCACCTCTTTCAACCTCTATAATATAGCAATTGGGACAGGTATACTCAGCTTGCCCACCATCATTCCTCCTACCATTGAACAATGCACAAATCTGATGCTGCCAAGCTTCACACTTATCACATTGAACCCACTGCACAAAACAGAAACTTTTATTTTGACAAAAACAATAAAACTATTCGATATTCAGAACAATGAAGAGAACATTGTGAGCAGCTGAAAAAAAGAGTAGAGCAGAATTTTTCAATTAATTTCTTCAAAAAAGAGATCTTCTGAAGCAAATTCCAAAAGGTAAGACAAATACCCATTCTTCAGTTTCCTCGTCATTTTTCTTTTTCTCCATCCTCGCCTTCGGAATAGTGGTCCCATCAACATTAATGGTGTCTCCACGAGCCTCATTATAGCATGGAATGCAAAAGTAATGTCTAGTATCACCAGTTCCAATGGTATAATACATTGCGTTTCGTTTAATACGAGCACCACATGGAGTGCAATATATAGGTGGAGGTTCAAAATTTAGCTTCTCAACTGCACATAATTGACATGAATTTTCACTCATGGAATGTTCCATTGCTTGATTTTTTTCTGCTTTTGCTTTGGTCTGTCAAGTAAAAAAACAAATCAAAATATCATTCTTGAAACACTGATCAGAAAATCAAATAAACAATGTTAGTAGAATATATGCCCCAGATACTCATATAGTGCGGCAATTCTCTACCATGTCCTGATGAAAAGTAAAACTAAAACCGAAGTTTAACTATCTTTTAAAACATCAATCATCAACTCATTTAAATGACATGATAAGAGTTGCAGTAAATGTGTATGTCAGAGAACTAACAATAGCATTCAAAACAGACCTGGCCAACCCATTTCCTCAGACCAATAATGTGTTCTCGAACTTGCTCTGGGGTGAATAATTCAGTCATTGATACACCCTTTATCGTAGGCTTCCCAGACTTAGATCCACTGGTGCTTTCAGCGGGTGCTGACGTATTTTCCTGTTTAGGTTGATCAATGTCCTTTTCAGTCTTAATGTTTTCCTGTTTCACAAGACAAGCTGCATTGCTTGATACAACAGAATCACCATCAGGCTTTCGAATGCAGGTACCGTCCAAATTGTCATTCCGTATGTCAATACTCCCAGGACTGACTTGCACAGCCTTAGCAGGAATTTCCATCATTGCGTCAGTGACTTCAGATTTCATTGCCACAGAATTGCCATGCTGTTCAATGAGCTGGACATTTTGAGTGACATGAGACTCGTTGGCAGTAACTGGCATAAAACAATTTTCAGTTTCCAAGATAAGTGATTGAGAAGGTTGCTCAGTCTTCATGCGCTTAAAAGAATGATTTACATCTTCTGTTTGAACTGGCATCGAACCCTTGGCAGTCAACCTCGAAGCAATTTCACTGGTATCATAAGATCTACAAGTACCATTAGCAGAATTTGGTGCATCAGAATTGCTGCCGGGATGAGCAACTTTCTGTTGTGCCCGTATAAATTTCCTGACAGGAATGCAAACAGGACAGTTTAGATCTCTGCAACGTCTATAGTGGTTAATTAAGTCCCTTGTCGCAGAGCAACGAGGATATTGACACTCAAAAGTGCTGCATCGTTCCATATGCTTCACAAGTTTTTGAGCTTTTATGCAATTCTTCTCTGCACATTTCCCTTCTGGAGCAGAACATCCACGAGCATGAGTCAAAAACAATAGCCACTTCTGCTGATTGAAATACTGTCGTTCACGAGGAAGGTCGTTAAATCTGCAGATGGAGCTGCTTGAGTTATTGGCGGCAACTGCTCTATTACCAACAGGTTGACCAACCGGTGATCTCTCAGAGCATAAATTATTTGGATAAGCTTCCTCTTTCCTCAAAGTTCTCTGACACAACTCCTCTTGTGCATTTTGCTTCTCTGAGAAGCTACCCGGTATTGGACTCCCATCTTGCGACTTGGAATACCATTGACCCTGAAATACTGCATCTGAATAAACCTCATTAGAGAGAAGGCTGAAACGACTCTTAGAATCAATAACAAACTGTTGTGAATTCAACAATTGATGTACTTGTTCTGAAGGCTGAGAAACTGACAAACAAATATCCTGATGACTAGATGGAGGAGGGAGCAACTGAGTACCTTTAGAATGGTCTTCAACAGAATTTGGCTGAAACTGATTTATGTCGGAGAACTGAAATTGCTCAGCATTGACCCGAGAGTGTTGAGCTTCAACATGATTTCCAGGCTCGGACTTTACCTGAATACCAAGATCAGAAGGTACCTGAGCTTGAGCAAAAGCATTGCTCCTTGACAAAATTTGGTGCTGCTGATTTTGCAGCTTCTGTTGGGGTTGAGGTTGAAGAAGTTGATGTTGCTCCTGGAACTGTTGAGGAAGCGGTTGACAATGTTGATGCTGATAGGAAGATAAATGGTTATCTCCCAGTGAATGCTGGGATTGATAGTTCATCTTCATTGACTGATCAACTGGTTGAACCTTTATATTTGGCATCTGCCCAGAGGCAGTCAAGTTTGACTGATTGGAAATCAAAGGAGAGTTTTCTTTGGACATGGATTGTAAGGCTACAGCACCCGGGTTTTGATTATTCATCACCATTCCCACAGAAGAAACAGGAAGACACAAGTTTCCAGACCCCGAAGTATCGGCATTACTGATTCCATATCTATCACCTGTCACTAAAAAAAGAAAAAAGAACAGTTCTCATATATTATTTTTGAAGCTTGAAACAATCAGACTGCAGGAGTTATTTTATCAGCTCTTGTTGAAAGTCAGGGCACCTTGCATTAATGGTTGATGCTGTTGATCAAAATGCTGCGGCAAAGACTTTGGGGAGTTCCCATATGTGGTTGCTGATATATAGCCCTCGGATGCTGAACCATTCACCAAGTGTAAATTGTTTCCAATCATTCCAAGTCCCCCTCCATTCAGAGGCCCAGTTGACTGTCCATAGGATCTATTCTGAAATCCTGACCTAATTCCACCACCCACATGGCTGCCAACTGTATGCAGTATACGGCTGTTTTGAGCAGCAACATGCTGCTTTTGTTGCAGAGGCTGTGAAACAATTGTGGAATCAACACTAGGAAGTGCAGCAATATTACTGGTTGAGTCCAAACTCATGGAAGACTGTGCACTAGTGTTGCTATTTAAATTAGCACCACAACTGGCATTAAACCCAGGAGTGGGGATCATTTGGCTTGTCATTCTTTGCCCACTCATTGATGGTACCAAATTATTCCCACCCGAACTGACCATGAAATTGGAAGTTGGCTGTTGATATCCATTTGTCAAACACCCTGCAAGGATAAGTCCAAAGTGAAATAAATCCTTAAATAACCTAGAAAATAAGAATACCATCAGCAGCACTAAAAGAAAAGCAAATGTACCACTGGAAGACACATTAGCCATAGGCATGAAGCTTCCAGTGTTGACAGCAGAGGATGCAATGGTACTCCCAGAAGCCATGGAACTGTCAACAGCTGATGTTCCAATCAGGGCTGAATTTGCACTTTGTGTCATGCCTGGGGTTGGTATCATTGTACCAATGGAGCCAGAAGAATTAACACGAGGAACTCGCTGGTTATGGTTGTTCATTCGAAGGCTTTTAATCAGGATATGTAACCGGTTCTCCAAAGTTGATAGATTCAAATACTCCTCCTAATAACATGACAAGGAGCAGTCAACAAACAAAATCAATAGAATGTATTTTCATCATAATACTTTTTGGGAGTCTTTTAGCTTTATCAGAGATTCTTATGCTTGCAGGAAATATAGAGAATTTCTAGTACTTCTATTTTTATTTTTGTTTAGGAAGAAGTGGAGGTCGCGAATTAGGGTAGTAGGCTGATTGGTAGGGTTAGGTGGATGCATGGTCTTGGGTATAGTAAGGTTAGGTGGAGGACATGTGTTCTCATTATCTGTCGTCTTATGTGCTAGTTTTATCATATTTACAT